>CP139507.1:368358093-368958093 GCA_021014915.2 Artemisia tridentata subsp. tridentata
CAGTATATAATACAAATGCAATTGTGTTTAATATTGTGTCAATTCGATAACAGTTTGTTAGGAATTATTAGAATAATGTTTATTTTCATTGCTGCTGTTAGTGTAGTTTGATTCCTGCTGTCAGTGTTGGTTTCTGCCGGTCAAATCAAAATTAAAAAAATTAAAGTGGCTTTCCAAAATAAAATGTTAAAGGCAGTTGAGCGGACTATCCACCTTTGGAAATTTCAGCCGATACTCCCAACAAGTTTAAACACAAATTTGTGTACCTTCCCAAGACGTTGAAAAGTCAAGACAATATACTTTATGTCTAATCCAACATGCTAGGTAGGCATCCAGCTATTTTGTTGTTTGCTATTTAGTTATTACCAAATACTGTATAAAGATTTATAAAAATTGTTTTATTCCAAAACTTTTAGCAAAAACTGCTTAAAGCAAGACGACATTGGAGTTCAATTGGGTTTAATGAGCACAGTAGTTTGGTACCCAAAAGGTCTATTTAAGTTGCCCAAAATAGGTACGTCGGTTGCAAACGATGACAAACATAAACAAGTAAAAAAATACAACACAATAACAACATAACATAGTACAATTACTAAGTTTCTGCTGAAATGATAAACCACAACGATGACTAAATAGTAGCAAATAATTTGAAGCTTACATGTTAACGAACGCCTTCCATTGATGACAGTAACAAGGTTCCAAAGGCGAATGACACTAGACTTCGAAGCCACACTGAAAACATGTCAAACGACGACGCTGGATCCATAACTTCATACCTTCTCAAACCGGAGGTAAACCTGTTCACATAAATGTATGAAATTAGTGTTAACGTTTTAACATGTGTAAGTGTACTAGACAATATTTGTGAGTGTCAGTATATAATACAAATGCAATTGTGTTTAATATTGTGTCAATTCGATAACAGTTTGTTAGGAATTATTAGAATAATGTTTATTTTCATTGCTGCTGTTAGTGTAGTTTGATTCCTGCTGGCAGTGTTGGTTTCTGCCGGTCAAATCAAAATTAAAAAAATTAAAGTGGCTTTCCAAAATAAAATGTTAAAGGTAGTTGAGCGGACTATCCACCTTTGGAAATTTCAGCCGATACTCCCAACAAGTTTAAACACAAATTTGTGTACCTTCCAAGACGTTGAAAAGTCAAGACAATATACTTTATGTCTAATCCAACATGCTAGGTAGGCATCCAGCTACAAGTTTAGGCACGTGACCAGACCACGTGACTGTTCACACGTGACACAACAGTGGTTCATCCTCTATAAAAGGTTATTACAACGAAAGAAGGCGCAACCAACCCCACAAAAAAACAATAAAGACATCTAACACATAGAATAATACAGAGTATCACAGCGATCGAACTCACAACCACCGTTTGAGACAAGTTGAAGATGTTATCGATTTTTTACAACTGGTTCCTGAATAAAAATATAAAGTTGCTTACCATATATGATAACCACGGTCTTCACTCAATGACAAAACGTCATTTGCTGATGATCATCATTTACATACTCGTTAATTCAAGTATGTGCTCACACATTACGTGGGTTAGCAAGCATCGTCAAGAGGGTCATCTGACGGCCCACACATGTTCTTAAATGACTACTAATAGCAGTTAGTCGTTCTTAAATGACGACTAATAACCATAAACCATAACGCTCTACAAATCCCACTCATCTAAACACCCTTCCATAACATCCTTGAGCGTCCTTTCGAACAATATGGTGCATTTCTAACCATTTTTGTGCAGAAGGGCGTCTCTGCAAGCATTCCCAAAACCACGGAAGGGAGATATAGAATGGGAAGAGCACTTTTGCTGGGAGATACAGGAAGCATTTTGTTGCATAAAGTGCCATAGTTGCACCTGATTATCAAAAGACTCCTTAAAACATGAAGGACCAAGTAACGGTGGGAAGAAGTTAAAAGACCAAGGCGGTATATAGACAAAAGTAACCATACGAAGTGGTATATAGACAAAAGTAATGCTGACTTCAGTCCGGTTATTCAAATGGCATGCGTATAATAAAACGACTTCTTTTAAGCGACTTCTCGCCCAAACACCACAATATTTTGTAACGTAATTACGTATTTTCTAAAAGATTGTTGTGCACTTTATTTTTAATTTGGTAGATTTGTAATTGTTTTATGTTTTTTTCATTTTTTTATGTTACTGTGGTAGGGTTTTCTACTTGGTAAAAGATTGTTGTGCGTATTTGGTGACCTATTATCTAAAAGATTGTTGCGTATTTATTTTTAAAAATACAACGTTTTTTCCATTTTAAAAACCTAATATATGGGTTTGCAAAGTAGAAACAATAAATAAAGTTGATGACACATATATATTGGAGTCTAATTGATTATGATTAAACCTACTGGTTGAAGTGCCATTTAAAAAAATACAGTAGATGTACTTGTGTGAACTGTAGAGCAACCTACATGGCAAAATTGGGCAACGTTTAATAAAATTGGGCAATGTAAAAAAGATGGGCAACTTTAAATTGATGCATCGTTGTGGCTAGACAACATTTCAGTATTTTAGTCGTCAGGCGTTCAGAAGAATATATAGGAGTCTCATTAATTATGCTTAAAGTATCAAGTGGCATTAAAACAAAATTTAAAATAAAGTGGATTTCCATTGTGTGAACTGTAGCGCAAGGGCTGCATTGGAAAGTGATCTACCTTTTGGAAGTTGATTCATTAGATTTACTTAACAACGGAATGAGGTCGGGGCAGCTCAAGAGTGGTGTTTCGATCTTTTCCTAGATCAGAGAATGAATTCACAATAATAAAGCTCATACTTGCGTGTTCCCCCTTGCTGAAGATGGTTTATATCAAGCTGTTTGATTTGAGTTATGATGAGGCTGAAAATGTGAGGATGAATTGGGAGTTGGCTAAGAACCTGTTGAAACTCCACCGAGCTTCCCGCACAGCGTTGGTTGTTTTCTTTTAGTCTTGTAGTTTATGCATGTATGGGTTGAATACTCTATGACAACCAACTTCGTATTTTGTTGTTTGCTATTACCTTATTAGTTATTACCAAATACTGTATAAAGATTTATAAAAATTGTTTTATTCCAAAAGTTTTAGCAAAAACTGCTTAAAGCAAGACGACATTGGAGTTCAATTGGGTTTAATGAGCACAGTAGTTTGGTACCCAAAAGGTCTATTTAAGTTGCCCAAAATAGTTATGGCATAACTATTGTTGCTCTATTGTTATTTTGGTACGTCGGTTGCAAACCATGACAAACATAAACAAGTAAAAAAATACAACACAATAACAACATAACATAGTACAATTACTAAGTTTTCTGCTGAAATGATAAACCACAACGATGACTAAATAGTAGCCAATAATTTGAAGCTTACATGTTAACGAACGCCTTCCATTGATGACGGTAACAAGGTTCCAAAGGCGAATGACACTAGACTTCGAAGCCACACTGAAAACATGTCAAACGACGATGCTGGATCCATAACTTCATACCTTCTCAAACCGGAGGTAAACCTGTTCACATAAATGTATGAAATTAGTGTTAACGTTTTAACATGTGTAAGTGTACTAGACAATATTTGTGAGTGTCAGTATATAATACAAATGCAATTGTGTTTAATATTGTGTCAATTCGATAACAGTTTGTTAGGAATTATTAGAATAATGTTTATTTTCATTGCTGCTGTTAGTGTAGTTTGATTCCTGCTGGCAGTGTTGGTTTCTGCCGGTCATGGTTCCTGCTGGTAGCATTGTTTAGTTTCTGCTGGCAGTGTTTGTTACTGCTGGTCATGGCGTATTTTTTGTATGTTTGTTATTTTAGGAAGAGAAACATACGACATTGTGTTTTGCATCCAATTCCAAAGAAAATAGTTAATACAAGATCCATAGAGGATCAAAGTCTTTTAGTCATTGTCTTCTTCAACTCTTGTGTTTAGTTTCCCCATAAGCACAAGTTTATTATACAGAGATTCTCATAGTAGTTGGCTTGTGTTTAAATAAGCTATGTACAAGTTCTTTTGGCTCAAAGATCTATCAAGAGGCACGATCCTACACAGTTTCTACACATATTGTTTTACATTCATATCTAAGATAATTAACAAAGATCTATCAAGGCCTCATCTGGGATCAACACCAAATCACAAAGTTTTTTCTTGAATTAAACTATCTTATTCCTCATAGCTTGACACTGATTATAGATTCTTTGTACATAACTCATAGACGGGTGTTTCTTTTATACTAACAAGAACTCCTTAACCTTACCCGTCATACAAGAAAACGTGTGAAGAGATATACATCAATCTCTTCTATAAATAAATATAACAAACTTTCTAAACATACGGGATAACTAACAATAATACCTGCAGTATTAACTACTGTCGGCAGAAACAAGATATAACTATCAGCAGCAATGAGCTTCAGCAGGAACCACAACTATCGGCAGGAACCAGCTTTACACTTTCGGCGGCAACAAGAAATATCTTATTTCCTGAATTCCTAACACTTGTCTTGGCGAATTGTATGCTATGTTTTGTCTTTATCTTGATGTTTGTTACAAAAACCTGTTTCGTTGAAGTTAATGTAATGTGTAGTCTTCATCTAAAAAAGTGTGTTACTCAAATTCGTGGTTATTATCTAATTGTTTTATTAACTGTTGAATTGCTGTTTTAATTCACCCCTGTTTTTGGGATTGTTTAAAGGGATAAATATATTTCATGTCAGATATTAATGCAGTTGATGAAATGCACTGATGCAGTAGGTGCTTGTATGTAGCATGAGATGCACGGGAGAATCCTACTGATGGTGAAATTGAAGCTGCTGCTGCTGCTCCTACCTAATTCAAATTGTTGGGTTACATGTTATTGACCGGTTACAAACAACAACGATTACTAGATAATAGTAAATTGTATTTTGGGTTACAGATTTATAAATCAACTCTACTACCTTTCAAATACCATTAAACATTGTTTATTAACTCCTTGTGCTTCCAAAAGTATTGAAGCATCCGCTCACGGTATGCTACCGCTGTTTGAAGCGGGTCATCTACTTCCAGTGGTTGGTTGCGGCACAATCTGTATAAAATAATACATACCCATACACCGCAATCGCCATATACGTCTGCTTGTTTCGGGACTGCAGGACACTGGTATGTTATTTTATATTCTTCGGCTGATATGCCCTTGCTCGCCAATATACCCTGCTGAACCAGATACATGGTAAGTTGTTTTGGCAACATTCTTTTCAAAGTTCTCCACCACCGTGCACCATTGCCATGTACCAACCCAAGAGTGTCATAAAATGAAACAACACCACTACGTAGGTGAAGCTCAGCGAGACACCAGTGTTTATCAGGTTCATTCACGGGGAAATAAACCTAATATAGACAAAGAAATGTACATATTAATATGCATACACTTAAAATTATATTTAAAAAGGATTGTGGCAAACTAACCTTTTCAACATCTCGCCAAGCCACAGGGTAGCTTGTTCCATCTGAATAATGACTGTACATCTGACCAGCCAAGATATGTCGGGCGAACAGAGAACCTGCCAAGGTCCAATCAGCATTGCTTGGTCTAAGTGACCACATAAGGTCAAACCATATATCCAAGTGCTGTGTACACAAAACAAAAATTATAAAACTTATAGTGGTTACTCAATCAAAAGTATATACAAATGTATTTGACCAGATAGTGATGATGGTTCCTTACATAGTCATACAACCAACCGTCTTTACAATCTTCAAGACATGCCAACGCTAGCCAAAATTTCATATCAGAAACAATGTTACGACCGCCCCATGGAAACTTATAGCTTTTTGTTTTTTTTTGCTTTAAATAAACACGAAGCGAATCAGGTAGAGACACCTTGTCCTTTTTCAATTTGGGATGTCGAGTCAGATCCTAAAATAAACAAATAAATGATTAACAATAAACGAATCTTAATATTGTTAATTTAAGAATAACAAATCAGACTACCTCTACAAAAGGATCTGGGTTGGCCGAATAGAACTCAGTAATTGACCTAGTTCTTGGGTTTCCAGATACGTCCTGAAAATACACATACCATATATTAGCATAGGCCAACCAGATAGTGATTTCAGTATCAATGTTTTACGGTGCTTTACATCTAAAATGACTATAGGCTCAATCAACTTCTTTCTGCAAGTAGCTGCTCTGGTCAGTCCTGCGGATTGGACGTTCTCTGAATTCAGAGATTCCAAAAACTTTTCGTGCTTTGATTTAAAGGCTTTAGCCACTAGAGCAACTTTATGCGCATTCTTTTTCTTTTGGATTTTCTTCTTTTTACGTTCAGAAAAAACAGAGTGCAAGCAAGGTTTGTCATTGGGACCGACCACATTTGCAAACCCATGGTTGGTGAGTGTTTGTTGAAATGGTGTTGTTTGGTCTTCCTGCATAGCATAGGTTGTAATTAACACCGACCACAAGACATAGAAAGGAACAATTATTAACCTTTTTAAATTTAAAGTAAACCAAGTACCTCAACATATGTCTGCAATGGGGTTGTTTGTTCTTTATGCACGAAAAAAGCATTTGCATTCTCAACACCCTTACCATTTTCATTATCAAACGGTACTTCTTCTAACGAAACACTAGTGACATCCGCTCCGTCGTTTATATAACTCATGACATCATCATACACCACCGGATGATACTGGTACAATAAAGATGTATAAATAAATAGGCAAACAAGGAAGGTTGTATTTTGCAAAAGTATTTTTTTCAAGATAACATACATCACCGTAGACGAAGGATGTTGTTTGATTAATGTCCTTCTCATGGGATGCCACAACTTGATTCGCAGGTTGATGATGATCAAGAGTAGGGAAGTCAGGAGTAACCCCTAATTCACATGCTTTTACAAGAACGTCCATCCCACCCACCTGAGATTCGTTGTAGCCTTGCTGCCCAACATCCATGTCAATTTCCATGTGATGGGCTGCAACACTGGTCGTAACACCAGTATCAGCCTCACAAGCTAATGTCGTGGCCTGTAGTTGACAAAATAATACAACATTTAATGAATTAAATGTAAGATTAAAGGGTAAACATTAACGGGGAAATGAGATACTTATAAACGTATGCCAAAAAAACACAAAGTAAAAGTAAACCTTTAAACAAACAGGATTGTCAACTTCCATTGGATGCGCATGATCGACATCATCATCAGCATGAGCATCATCAACATCTCGGCGCGTAACACCATTATCAACATCATCTTCACAACGTGATGACGGGGTCTGTAGTTGACAAAATGAGATAAGGTTACTTAACGAGGAATTGATCTTCGTATAATGTTAGGAGAATAAAACATATAAGGTGAATACAAACCATGTAAATATCAGGGTTGACATCAGACTTGACTGGAAAATCTGGATCATCCGTGTTTTCGTTAATAACTGTCTCTAACTCTGAAAATTTTGTTTTCACCTTCTGAAGCAGCTCGCGAATGTCTTGTTTAGGGACAGACGCTACGTGCTTCGCTATCAACGAAATATCAGTTTGCAAATCAAATATCTTGCCCAAAATAGGATTTGTTCCAAAATTCTTTTCATCTTGGCCTTCGCCTGATTGGACACCTTTTGCGTTTTCAACATTATTTTTATCTAAAGTTTCTAAACTTGGTGCTTCATGTTGATCGTCTGCGCTACCAGCTTGTTGGTGATCCTCTGATCTACGAAGTTGGTTGTCATCGTCTGCGCTATCAGGTTGGCGGTCATCCTCTGCGCTAGCAGGTTGGTGATCATCCTCTGCGCTATTAGGTTGTTGGTCTTCCTCTGCACTTGACAGGTCTGAATCAGACAAACCCTTTATAAAGGGGATGCTGGCAATACACCACGGTTGTCTCAATTCGCGTTTGGTGGCATAAAGTGCCTTAATAGGAACTGACTCCTAAAAAAACAAATAGTAAATAACTTTGTATGTGAACAAATTTAAATAAGGGTCCAACAAATTAGCCTTCAAAGATAGTGCGGTGCTTACCGGTCCAAATAGTGTTATATGGTCTGATCTTCGAAACTTTTGACATTTAGACCAAGCAAGACCTCGTGGAATGACGTTCGTGTCTTTCGCCCACCAGTTGCCGCTTTTAGGAAATGTCTCCAAAATCCATATCTGAAATATGTGGTTGTTTAAAATGTATATAATGTGGAAAAGAAAAATGCTCAAACTGCAGGTTATTACCGTGTTCAAAACTATATATTCAATATATATCTGTTCTAATAAAAACCTAGTAATGGATAGAAAACAGATACAAACATTTTGTACACCGGATACATATATATAACAATAGTATTGAACTTTAGTACAGACTAGAAAGTATGGCATACCTTGAAAGCCCAAGCAAAACCGTATAGATTGTATGTCGCATTATAATATGGGTTTTTTTCCAACTTCTCCAAATGTACTGGTCTGTGTCTCTCAACAACATTCACAGTCCTTTGATAAAATTTATGCCACATGTATTCACCCCAGGGAAAAACGTTCCAAGCATCAAAGTCCTCCACCAAAGACAGTATATGATTAGGGATACAATTCCTTTCTTCAATACCCATAAACACCAACATAGCAACTATCAAAAGACACAACCTAATAGCATCCTCATCCGAAAGAGCTAAGAACCTATTTGGATCTTTAAGTAGTTTCAAACAATCACTGCCATATACAGTTTTTATACCATCTGTCTTTTTTTCTGGAAATACGCGGTCACGAAATGCATTTGCTTTATTTTCATTTTTACAAACTTTCCCAAATCGAAACCCTGTTATTAAACAAAATTCCTTACGCCCGAACTCTAACAAATCATCCCCAATTTTGAACGGCAAATCATCCCCAATTTTGAACTGCAATGGTGGGGAATCGGACGATATGTTAGAAACTTTTACCTGATGTTGTAAAACAAAATGCATCAAAGAGCAGTCATTATCGAAAAACAGAATATCCAACCACGGACCAAAGACTGTGTTTCTAAACAACCTTTCCCGCTTTTTATCCTTCGACAAAATTTCTTTGACTTCTGCAAGCAACTTCACTGTAGATCGAACAACGATTTTACAACGGTACAACTGAATCGGCATATCGAATTACAGGGTGTTAAGGAATTATGATTTGTTACTTGTGTGATGCTTTGTCTATGGAAAAGAAGCTGTTTGTGTATTGATGTGTTTTCTGTAATGAATTGTAATCGAATTATCGAATTACAGGCTAATATATTTAAAAAAAAAAACTACCTAATTTTAATGCACGTAAAATGACCAAAATATCCTTTTGTTCATGTATTGGTTGCCCAAAATTCAAAAGTTGCCCAAAATACAATACATCCCTTATACATCGTAGCAACAGTTGTTGAGGTACTCTGGTCGGTGACGTGGCGTCCTGTGGTCCGTCGGATCAGTTGCCCTGGGCTAAGGGGGGAATTTTCTGTGAGCGGGCCGGATACTCTTAGCACTTGGGCAATCGGGCTATTTTAGTAATTATCCATTTTTTTTATTTAATTAAAAAGGGTATAATGGTAAAATTACTTTTTTATTTTCTTTTTTAATTTTTTAAATAAAAAACGTTTTTTTAGTTCCTAAATTTTAGGGTTTTTTTTTTTTTTTTTTTTTTTTTTTTTTTTTTTAGAATAATATTTGTTTCCAGCATGTATATTTAGTAAGGTGCATATGTGTTTCTTGTAGTAGATAAATTAAATTTTCAATATAGACACTGAGATGATTTTCAAAATGTGGATACTTTCAAACTTTTAATGTATGAGCATACGTGCACATATGCAACTAACTCTCTTATAACTTAAACATCTTTACAAACTTATCAACAACATAAATAATAACTCAAAATTGCACAAGTTAATGATTTACAAAATCTAATACCTGCTAAAATTTATACTTTATTACAAATGCTTAATTAATAGAAAAAAACAAATTTAACTGAGGATGCACATGTGTAAACACCATGTTTTTGCAACATCATCTTTAGTGTGCACGTATGCATTCACGTATCCTTGATTATCTTGATCGTTTTTGCATATATGCACATGCATGTAAACTTTTCGGAGTATTCACATGTACAATGCACATGTACATTCTTCGTCTCTATCATTTTCAGTGCATTTGTATTATTCGTCTTGAGCATAAACCTGGATATTTGCAACCAATATTAATTCACAACAATAATACGAAAAAATTATGGATAAGATCTTGTAATAAAGTTATAGACACACTTGTTATTGATACTAGCTGTAAAAACATGTGCACAAAACTTAAAACACATATGCACACATATACTAACTATAAAACACATGTGCACCCTTAAATTGATTATATATATAAAACTTAAAACACATATGCACACATATACCAACTATAAAACACATATGCACCCTTCATTTGACTTATGCTTTTTTCCATAAAATATACTAGTAAACTGTAATTAAATAAGTTTTGAATGTAGTGAAATTTACATAATAAATTCCAATCGGGTCTTCAGACCACACTCACTAGGTGGATCTAAACCATGAATTGATACACCAAGTTTAATAAAGTATAAACAACTAATATAACTCTGGTATATAACTATATTCTATACATTATAGATTCATTAAGCCATCCAATCAACAATGAATCTTTTTAATTAATAATAATACTAGCCTATAGACCCGTGATAAATCACGGGCAGCTATATAGAAAAGGTAACATTACAAAAATACTTAACATGTAGACGTGTGTTTAACAAAGTTGAAAAAAAAAAAAAAAAAAAAAAAAAAAAAAAAAAAAAAAAAAAAACCTTGTACAATAATTGACTTTTATGGAAAATACCAAATACTCTAAATTATCAAATATACATTCATTAACATTGTGTTAATATGGTATTCATAGTATCATTATCCATCATATGCCTCTTCACCAAACTAATATACTCCTAAAACCCCATCAATTATTCAATTTTCACCTGAAAAATAATGTATCAACAATTAATGAACATGTTTATATGATTATATGCCTTAAAAATTTATATATGAGTTTGGTTAATATAAATATAGATAAAAGATAGTTTCATGACACTTGCAGCAGTGTTAGACAACTAAAAAGGAAAAACATTTCTCTATTTAAGTAGGTTTGTGAAGTACTACTATTTTTTCGATAAGTAGATAATTACTTTATAATTGGAGATGTTTAGATTAGCTTATTTGAAACAACTTAGATTATTTTTAAACTATTAAAAGTTTTTTTTTTAACTTAATACTCAAGCAAATAATCCCTTCAACAATATCATTTGACCCTATTTCATTTTTGAAAACACAGTACGCCAAATAAGTTATTTGAATGCGCTCGCTCAAACACTCTCAATATAAAAATAAATAAATTAAATAAATTAAAAAACACACTAAGCCTGATAAGCTCTTTTGTTAGTGCAAATATTACGATATTTAAACTAAACGGTTTCTTCGGTTTTAATAATGATAAACATGTAACTTGTAATGCATAACGTAAAATGCGCAAGTTACTTGTAAACACAAATCATCAATGCATACTTACATCAACACCTCTCGACGTCTCAAGTATGCTTCAACAAAGTCGTAGATTTCCATCCCGACGTAAATCACTCAAGGTATGGACAAACAAATCTACTACTTGACAAATGATCAAAGGATTATATTTTTCTAAACTTCACATTTTTATGAATGTGACAAAACATTTTTCAAAAATACATTTTACAAATTATTTTTGAATTAAAAAGAAATGTTTTATTTTGAAAAATAAGTTTAAAATTCCCAACAGTCATTTTCCCCCTCAAACAGCTCCAAACATTTCCCCACTAAAAACAAACGGAGGAGCGTCCACGGTACCACTAAAGTACCGACGGTACCACTAAATTTAGTGGTACCGTGTGACAATTAGTGGTACCGTGTCCTTATAACGGCTAGTTTTTCCTTGCCTATAAATAGTGGACCATTTTACACTTCCAACTTGATTTTTCCAGTCAGTTTTCTCTGGTCTAATCCCTCCTCACTTAGAACACTTTCTTTGATTATTTAGAGAGTCTTAGTTTGTTTAAGAGTGATCCTTTCATCCCACCAAGAGATCCTCTTCATTCCTCTTCTAGTGCAAGAGAAGAACACAAGGTATCCAAGAAGATACAAAGCGTTGTAGTTGTAGGTAGAGCACTTGTAACATTTGTTACACACTTGATTGTATCATAGTATAAATCAAGTCTATCTTTCTTTTGAGAGTTTGTGAGGGAAGATCATTGTGATCTTATAGAGATATTGAATATCTCTTGTAGCTTGTGAGCTAGTGTGTTTATCAAGTTGATCAAAGGTAATATTGAGTCAAGTGAGGGTTGATCATTGTGATCTTGTCGAGATCTTGGAGATCTCTTGAAGCCATTGGGCTTGTGTGATTGATCAAGAAGATCAAGGG
The DNA here is from genome assembly GCA_021014915.2 of Artemisia tridentata subsp. tridentata. Classification (NCBI taxonomy): domain Eukaryota; kingdom Viridiplantae; phylum Streptophyta; class Magnoliopsida; order Asterales; family Asteraceae; genus Artemisia; species Artemisia tridentata. Next base: position 368,370,536 of record CP139507.1, read on the forward strand.
TAGATTGGGTAGATCGAGTCAAGTGGGAGTAGATCCTTGTGATCTTGTTGAGATCTTGGAGATCTCTTGTAGCTTGTGGGCTTGTGTATTGATCAAGTGGATCAAGGGTAGATCGGGTAGATCGTGGTAGATTGGTGCTAGCTAAGATTAGCACTCGACATCTAGCTTAGTGTCGGAAATAGGATAAGCGACGTGTACGGTTTTCTCCGCCTGAAGGGAGCTTGTTGATTAGTGAAGTAACTCTCGAGTTGGGTACTCGGGGAGTGGAGTAGGGCGAAGAGGAGCTTCGTGACCGAACCACTATAAATCATCGTGTCCGGTTTGCGCCTTCTTACTTATCTCTTTACTTTCATTTTATTCTTTATCGCTTTATATTATATTTGCATTACGTTTATGCTTGTGTGGCTAGTTGCTTATGTTATGTGGATTATGTATGTGTCTTGGTTTGATTGTGCTTGTGTTGTAGTTTACTTTATTCATCTTTAGATGCTATAGAATCATTGTTGAGACTTTTCATATTACATCACACTTGATCGGGTGTTTGATACAAAAATGTTTCAGTTTTTAATGGAAACGTATTCACACACCCCCCCCCCCCCCCCCTCTACGGTTTCCACATCTTTGAATTGCTACATCACATAATTTTACAAAACCGTTTCATTACACAATGTGCAGACATGATAATAATTTGTACATCCAAACAGATAAATATAATAGAGAAAATGTATTGCATGTTTTACAATATCACATCATGCCAACTCATTATGTAAAATTTATTTGGGGAAAATTCTTTTATGAAATTTATGTGATTATAACAATTTTCTTCAAATAAATGAATAAAGACTCCCGATGTAATCACTCATGATATTAGTTAAGGGAAGAATCATCACTACCAAAGATGATTAGAATGGCCATTAAATCAGTAAAACAATTCAACATTTCAACTAACTAAAAATGTTAAGTTCTTTAAATAATGAAACCACCACGATGTCATACCTATCTAGATAGAAAGTTGGTTTATTAGATGATAATCGACAAAAATGCAGCTATAACCAAACACGTCTGAGTAAGACATTATATATATATATATATATATATATATATATATATATATATATATATATATATATATATATATATATATAGGGAGACTTTCTTGTGAGAACCATCTTATCTGCGAGAACTGACAGAACCACTAAAAACATACATGCACGCATTTTAAAATAAAATAAAAATACATGCAAATCATCAATAATCGTAATTATCCACCTATGTTTTCCAATATCATCATGAACTCATCATCTTTTTTCACAAAAACCTTACACACACGGCCGCAATATTGTCATTGCACGCCTTATAAGAACATACATGCACACCTTCAAAGAAAAATTTTGTATTTTCAATTTCTTATCAAATTCTTTAGAACAACCATGTTTTTTTTAAAACATATATGTTGTTTTTAGAACATATGTGCAAAAATATAATTATTGAAGGCGTCCATATATGTTTTTTGTGGTTCTGTCAGTTCTCGCAGATAAGATGGTTCTCGCAAGAAAGTCTCACTATATATATATATATATATATATATATATATATATATATATATATATAATAAACAAAGGTTTTTTTGAAATTTGTACATGTCATTAAACCCATGTGGACAACTTTGTCACCTCACTAATGCCAAGTCACTAAAGCCACATGGCACATTAAAAATCCCTTTTGCTGTTATGAAGAATTATTTATGTGATTGACAAAAATATAGAAACTCAATTGTAAATTTTGATCTCTTTCCAATTTTGTATGTATAGTCTTCGGTTTACGATATGCACTTTCCATCTCTCCAATTTTGTAATTAAATCCCACTCTTTAGCTTAATGGTAAATTTCTCTTTGATTTACATTTTTTTTTGTTCATAGTATGTGTCTTTATTCTCATGGTTTTTCAATTCATGTGTTTATGGGTGTGACTACATCCACTTATCTGTTCCTTTTCGCAAGACCACTGACTTTTTTTTATTTATTTATTTATTTTTTTTTAATTTTTTTATAATGGAGCATGCATCCACATCTTTTTTATCCGAGTATAGTTCATCTCAATCTCTATTAGGTAATTTTTCATTATTATTTGTGTTTCTTTTTTCAAATCGCATAGAGGAAACGTCTGTCATGTGCTTATCTTAAGTTTCCTATTGGTTTTATTTTTTACGTTTTATGCTACTGGGTTAAAAGTTCAAGTACAGTTTCAAATATTGTTGGTGTTATCCCTATTATAGTGATGTGGTCGACAACAAATAATTGATTAGTCATAATGATCGCGAATGATTATTCGAAGCTTATCAGGTTTATTTCATTGATTATATGTAAAGGTTGATTTCATCGTATCATATGTTCAATTCGTTGGCTTCCTTTGCATTGTTGGCAGGATTCTTTGCCAAACATATATGGCCCTCTCTGTGTTTTAATGCTCCAACTCTCCAACTGACACAAATGAACCATGTTTGAATAATTTTAATTGGTAACTTTAAACCAAAGTAGCTGACACAAATGAACCATGTGACACCTTAACCCCATCTCATTCTTTGTAACTATCTTTGGTCACCAGAAGTTTTGATGCACGGAATTGCTTCTTTGAATAATTAGGCACTTTTGTGCAGATTAAAAAGCTTTTAAATTCATCAATAAATTATGCATGCCATAGGTTAATTATATTATTTATTATTTGTTTAAGAACTCTTCTACCGAACCGAAGTTGATATCAAACGTGAAAATGACGAGTTGCTATCTTTTATCTATGGAGAATATTCTCATGTTCACAGAGGAATATGACAGTACCTCTTTTGTGAGTGTGAATGATGATTAACAAGTTGTTTATATACATAATAGATTTGTCTCACTTTTATGTAGGTTTAAAGCTGTTAATTAAACCACTGATGAATGTGAATGTACTCATGAAGCAACTGGTCGAATAGGGTCAGGTAAGTACTTTAGCCACTTGAAGATAGATTCGACCAGTTGCTTCATGAGCACATTCACATTCATCAGTGGTTTTATTAACAGCTTTAAACCTACATAAAAGTGAGACAAATCTATTATGTATATAAACAACTTGTTAATCATCATTCACACTCACAAAAGAGGTACTGTCATATTCCTCTGTGAACATGAGAATATTCTCCATAGATAAAAGATAGCAACTCGTCATTTTCACGTTTGATATCAACTTCGGTTCGGTAGAAGAGTTCTTAAACAAATAATAAATAATATAATTAACCTATGGCATGCATAATTTATTGATGAATTTAAAAGCTTTTTAATCTGCACAAAAGTGCCTAATTATTCAAAGAAGCAATTCCGTGCATCAAAACTTCTGGTGACCAAAGATAGTTACAAAGAATGAGATGGGGTTAAGGTGTCACATGGTTCATTTGTGTCAGCTACTTTGGTTTAAAGTTACCAATTAAAATTATTCAAACATGGTTCATTTGTGTCAGTTGGAGAGTTGGAGCATTAAAACACAGAGAGGGCCATATATGTTTGGCAAAGAATCCTGCCAACAATGCAAAGGAAGCCAACGAATTGAACATATGATACGATGAAATCAACCTTTACATATAATCAATGAAATAAACCTGATAAGCTTCGAATAATCATTCGCGATCATTATGACTAATCAATTATTTGTTGTCGACCACATCACTATAATAGGGATAACACCAACAATATTTGAAACTGTACTTGAACTTTTAACCCAGTAGCATAAAACGTAAAAAATAAAACCAATAGGAAACTTAAGATAAGCACATGACAGACGTTTCCTCTATGCGATTTGAAAAAAGAAACACAAATAATAATGAAAAATTACCTAATAGAGATTGAGATGAACTATACTCGGATAAAAAAGATGTGGATGCATGCTCCATTATAAAAAAAATTAAAAAAAAAATAAATAAATAAATAAATAAAAGTCAGTGGTCTTGCGAAAAGGAACAGATAAGTGGATGTAGTCACACCCATAAACACATGAATTGAAAAACCATGAGAATAAAGACACATACTATGAACACAAAAAAAAATGTAAATCAAAGAGAAATTTACCATTAAGCTAAAGAGTGGGATTTAATTACAAAATTGGAGAGATGGAAAGTGCATATTGTAAACCGAAGACTATACATACAAAATTGGAAAGAGATCAAAATTTACAATTGAGTTTCTATATTTTTGTCAATCACATAAATAATTCTTCATAACAGCAAAAGGGATTTTAATGTGCCATGTGGCTTTAGTGACTTGGCATTAGTGAGGTGGCAAAGTTGTCCACATGGATTTAATGACATGTACAAATTTCAAAAAAACCTTTGTTTATTATATATATAGATATAGATGTAACTAAAAGATACGAACCTGCTTATCTAAGTTAGGAAAAAGCTCCATTACCCGATCAACCGGTGATGACGTCAATGTGACCAGCGAAAAAGAAGAACATCGATGCTTCTTTGTAGATACCCGATTGAAATAACCAAATCAAATTCAAAACAAACATCTACCTCTTCTTTAGTCCTTAAATTTCACCACCTGCATATCATCAACAATATATAAAATAGATGCTATATATATATTTAATTATGTTTCTTCATATTATAAATAAATTGAAAGATATGAAACACAAACCCTTTCAGCCAAACTGTGACTATCAGTTGCTTCACCTCTCTTTGCTCTAATGAACAACAATCAGACGAAAACGAAAACTGAAAATGCAGATCTGAATGAAAACTACAAAATAAATTATAATAACAATCTATCCTCATCTTTTTTTTATTTTGCTTGTCGTGATTTTCGTCGGATCCTCAAGAACAAGAGAGAGGCGGCTAGGGTTTTTTTTGGGGTGGGAGAGAGAAATGAAAACTGAAAATGAAGATGCAGGTATTAAGTGTGTTGGTTTCAAAATAAATAAGATAAAATTCCATTAGTGCCCCTCCAGCACTTATAAAATAGAGCACATGTTTCTAATTATTTACATTTTTGCCACACTCATTTATATCCATTGATTGAAAAATAGATGGCTAGGATCGGTTCTCGCAGTTCTGTACCTTTTTTTGGTTCTGAAAATAACCCTTCACTATATATATATATATATATATATATATATATATATATATATATATATATATATATATATATATATATATATATATATATATATATATATATATATGATCCTTACAAAAGTTCAAAAATTGCATATACATCCAACTTAAACTTATAATTGTGTGTGTGTATATATATATAGGGTAAAGTTAAAATAAAAAGATAAATATCCGTACACTACGTAAAATAGATTATTTTTTTTAAAAAGTTCGCGAAAAAATCCAAAAAAATTCCACAAGATCGGGTATTTTGGTGCATAAAACTTTTGTGAAAGAAGTTTTTCTAATTTTGAGTTTTTATACGTTTTTTTTAATGCGCAAAAAAAACGAATTTTGATGCACAAAATTTTTAACTTGTTTTAGTTAAATGCGCAATGTTATTTTGAAGAAAAAAGTCAAAGGAAGTTGGGTGCAAAAACGAATTTTTGATGCACAAAAAAATGATTTAATGCACAAACGTATTTTTTCATAATTTTTTTTCGACAAAAGTATCCACTTTTAGAAAAACTTACTTCACAACTTTTTCATGCACCAACATACCCGATCTTGTGGAATTTTATTTGATTTTTTTGCGAGTTTAAAAAAAATATATATATTTTTAAATTGTGTACGGATATTTGTCTTTTTATTTGATCTTTATCCTATATATATATATATATATATATATATATATATATATATATATATATATATATATATATATATATATACTACATATAATGTAGGGATGAATCTCTCTCCTCTTAGTCTTAAAATTAAGACTTACAAGCTATAATGCTTATTGTACAATACACAAAGCATTATTAATGATCTTTCTCATCAATCTTAATTTTAAAACTTACAAGTCTTAAAGCTTAAAGTACAAAATACAAAGCACTATTAATTTGGTCAAGATATTTAATGTAGTCAATTAATTAACTGGTCAATAAATAGTAATACAATTAATGTAGTTATTAAAACACCCCTTACATAAGAAACACAAATTATTAAGCATATTGTACAATCAACTTAAGCACAATTCTTTCATTAAATGTTACTAATACAAATAATAAGTCACATTATACAAATATTCAAGCACGAACGGGCAACGGGCCAAATGGGCTCGAGCCCGAACGGGCACGGGCCAAACGTGTTAGAGCCTGAACGGGCACTAGCCAAACGGGAAAGGGCTAAACGGGCTCATGTTATACGAATGACTTTAAAAAAGACCAAAAAAGACGACATATATTCCTTAGTTAATATCCGTAAATTTATTATCAAAAAGAACATAATAAACTAAAATACATAATTCACCAGAAAATATTATTTCAGGGTACCCGCCGCCGCGCCTCGCGGGTACCCTGCTAGTATATATATATATATGTATATATATAGAGGGTAAAGTTAAAATAAAAAGACAAATATCCGTACACTACGTAAAAAGATTATTTTTTTAAAAAAATTCGCAAAAAAATCCAAAAAAATTCCACAAGATCGGGTATGTTGGTGCATAAACTTTTGTGAAAGAAGTTTTTCTAATTTTGAGTTTTTAGACGTTTTTTTTAATGCACACAAAACGAATTTTGATGCACAAAATTTTCAACTTGTTTTAGTTAGATGCGCAATGTTATTTTGATGAAAAAAATCAAAAGAAGTTGGGTGCAAAAACGAATTTTTGATGCACAAAAAAGCGATTTAATGCACAAACGTATTTTTTCATATTTTTTTTTTCGAAAAAAGTATCCACTTATAGAAAAGCTTCCTTCACAACTTTTTTATGCACCAACATACCCGATCTTGTGGAACTTTTTTGGATTTTTTCGCGAACTAAAAAAAAAAAAAAAAAAAAAAAAAAAAAAAAAAAAAAAAAAAAAAAAAAAACTTTTTACGTAGTGTATGGATATTTGTCTTTTTATTTTATCTTTATCCTATATATATATATATATATATATATATATATATATATATATATATATATATATATATATATATATATATATATATATATATATTTCTTAAACCTTAAATATGTCATTTATATATCCAAATAAGTATTTAATATAAATTTACAAATATAAAATACATGACAACTAAAATTATAAAAAAATTATTTTTTATAATTATTTTTTCTTTATTTACTGTTTACGTATGTTAGCGATTAAGAGTGGATTGTGATGATTGTGTTGTTCGGTTTCCCGTATTGATCAACGGTAAAGACCCAAATAAATGATTAAGAATCAAGAAGCTTGGATAACACTTAAACAAACCCAATGTGTGTGTCACAACTAATTATCGATTTATAGTTTGCTATTTTAAAACAATAATTCAATTTTATTACATTGTTAAATAACAATATACAGTGTCAAATTAGTTAACATGAATTTGTTTGCTAACCAAACAATTCAAACATCAACAAGCTGCTTCACATTCATGGGAACCACAAACTCTTGTGTTCCATTGTACAAGATGTCTACACATATACTTGCAACATATTCCTAGGATGGTAAAGATCCCAAAAAACATGGTTTTTCCTGTTCAAGCTATAAGTCGATGTTGGAATACATGGCATGCCCGCGTTTAGGTTTCCAAGTCCGCAACAAGCTTCTTTTATATCCATAATCCCTATAATCAAACATACATTAAACAATCATAGCTTGTGTCTGCTAAAAGGTTAGATGAGTTGGTAAATTAATGCCTAAATAAAATACCATAAGTTTTAGGATCCTGAAAGAGGTTAGTCATGGCACCATATAAATCAAAATAGACGTAATTCATGTCTAATGATTCAGACTTCAACCCTTGTAGCATAATCTTTGTTAGTTTTAATGGACAAATATTAATGTGTATGACTATAATCGAACTTGGGACCACGGGATTGCACACATTATGTATAAAGAATTAATGTATAATAATTAATATATAAATCGTTATGTATTTAATTATTAGAACACAAAAACAATGACTAACGGACATTAAGTAATTAACGGGAATTGATTAACGACCGTTAGGGAATAAAGGATGGACTATAGATGAAATTAGAGGGACAAGAAGGTTCCGGAATCCTTTGTGGACTTTATGGCCGATCGGTTCATGGGCTAGGGTTACCAAACCCATGCAAACTTGTCCTCCAAGATTTCTCATCTATATATACAAGGCTAGGGTTATTCAATCTTCACTTCTTGTGCACTAGCTATAACCCTAAAACCTTTTCCCTTCTTCTCTTGCTTTTGGTCGATCGACATACACCCTCAAGGGGTCGATCCTCACTTGTTTTCTAAACAAAATTGTTTTGGTTTAATTGTGTTTACATTACTAGCATAATCTTTAATTCGGCTATAGTATGTGTGTACAAGATTGGGTCATGAAAAACCCAAGAATGCTTCAAACATGATTTGGACACAAATTAAATAAGTGTTAACTTAAACCGAGAACAATTCAAGTCACTGAGAGAACAGCCTCTCAGTGAGTCATCTTCAGGATGCTTAAGGCGAATTCAAGAAGAAGGATTCACTACTCAGGAAGGCGGTACTCCCTGAGTAGGACTTAAGCCAAAGAAGAAGATGATGGTTCAGTGAGTGTTGGACAAGAACTCACTGAACCCCAGTCTCCTCAACCAACAAAGTGATTGAATGACTGAGGAACCAACGCCTGAAGAAAAGGCGGGAACAATAGGGAAAAGATCTGAGAAGATAATAGTGTAAGCCCAACACTCTTCTCTTGTCAGATCCAACCTTCCCTATTGCGGCTAAAAGTCATGGAGTGTCAGACAACAACTCCCAAAGACTTATTAGCCCTTTCCTATTGGTTCTTGGAAATGACAATTACTATTTGTAATTGTCAGACACGCAACCTCATCAACTTGTATTATATTTAATCACTTATACTTAGATTACTTGTGTATAAATAGAGCAGATGTGAGAGAAGTTAAAGTGTGCTTTGTATAATTAAAGTCTTGAACTTTTACAAAGGAACTTCTCTCCTACAAAGAGTATACAACTCACTGAGATAGCTCAGTGGGTATATTGTTACCACTCAAGCAAAACTTGAGTTTCGATAGGAGACACCCCATACCCTTGTCTATTCAATCCCAAGTGTTTGTTCCGCAAAACACTTGGGTATAGATTCTTGGAATTATTTCTAATAAGAATTTAAACGTTGAAAAATATTGTTGTTTTTATATTCACGTTTTATAACTGTTAGAATTATCCTTAAACATTGTATTAGTCATTAACACAAATAGATTAACTTTCTAGTTAACTCTAATCGTGTAAAGGGACCAACAAGTGGTATCAGAGCCTCTGGTTTATAAAATCTTTTAAACTAACCAAGAGTGCTCTAGGTTTTTAAAACCAAGATCCTACTATGGCTGATATCAATGTACCCCAGCTAGTCGACAAAAAGGGTGGCAGCTACTCAGCTGTTGCACCCAGACTTGAAGCTGGGAAATTTAGCAAATGGAAGAAGCGTATGATTTGCTATCTTACTGGTATGGAACCCTACTACATCACCTATATCAGGGATGGCCCATTTGTCCCAAAGACTGGCACAGGGCTAAACAAGCCTGAGGCCCAATGGACCATCGATGAGAGGAGGGTGGTCAATCAAGACCAACGCCTGAAAAGCATCCTTATATCATGTCTTCCTGACGATGTAATGGAATCAGTCATCAACTGTCTAACAGCCAAGCAAACTTGGGATGACTTGGTAAATAGCTTTGAGGGTCCCTCAGATACCAAGGAAAATAGGGTCATGGACCTTAAACTTGAGTATAATACTTTCAGGGCAAAAGACTCTGAAAGTCTCTCACAGACCTACACCAGATACAAGACTTTGATAAATGAATTATCAAATGATGGTGTTGTACTGACCAAACATGAGACTAATGTTGGCTTTGTCAACAGTCTCCCTGAGAAGTGGCTCAACTTTTCACAAGGCCTGAGGAATGCTAACCACATTCAGACCCTTGAGCTCCCTGAAATTTATGGGAAGTTTGTCTATGAAGATAACTTGATCTCAAGGAGATACCCTGACTCAAAAGCTTTTGAGTCCAAAAAAGCCTTAACCTCCTCACCCATATCAACTGCTTTCTATTCTAATGGTGTTGTGCAGGATATTCAAGAGGATTCTGAAGAAGAAATTGATGAAAGGACTGATGAGGAATACCTGAATGACCTGAACTTGGAATTCCAAGAAAGGGCACTCCTTGCTAGTTCAAAACGTTTCATCAAAAGAAATCAGTCCAACTTTATAAAATCAAAAGCAAATGAGACCACTGAATGCTTTAAATGTGGTAAAAAGGGTCATTTTGCTAGGGACTGTTATTCTAAAACTATCTCAGAACCCTCTTACAAATTTTCAGGAACTAGCAAGCTTCAACCTAAAATGTTTCAGTCCACCCAACAATTCCAAAACAAGGGTCAAAAGGATTTTGAAACAAAATATAGGAATATCAAAGCTAAACTTGCACTTCTTGAAACTAACCCCATATTGTCTCAGGCTGCTCAAACATCTAAACCTATTCAGACAAAGAACAAGGTTTTAATAGCTGAAGCATATGATTGGGATGATGAAGAGGTTTCCTCAGATGAGGAAATAAGAGTTAGTGCACTGATGGCACTTTCAGAAGAGGATCAGGTGGCTGTGGGAAAAGGCCATGCTAGAAATGGAGAATGGGTCAACATCACCATGAAGAAGGTAAATACTTTACTTTCTATGGATGATGATTCTGATTGGCAGTCTTACATGAATTATATTTGTGTTGATTTAAAGTTTGTTGAAGAACAAAGGCTTAACTTGCTTTCAAAATATAACAATATTGTGTCAGAATTGAACAAATGTAGAGATGAACTGCTTGTACTTAAGCAAGCCAAACTAGAAACAATAACTCTACAAATTCAGAACACTGAGATTTTGAAACAAAACCATGTCCTTCAAACTGAACTTAACAAAGAAAAGGCTATCATTCAAAGCTGGACCAAGAAGAACCCTAAGGTTTTTGACACTGTGGGATTAATCTCTCAGAAAACCATTGGCATTGACCCTCTTCTGGTTGATTCAATTGTGTGTCAAAATGAAATAAACTTTGTTCCAGCTGGCATATCTTTTGAGCAAGAAATGCTTCCCAAGTCAAATGACTGGATTGTCAGGGACAACCCAGTCAGTAAGTTACCAAACTTTGAGACTGGAAAGATCTTGCTTCCTGAAAGTCAAGCTTTGAAAAATATGCTTGGACTCACTGAAAAACTCAGTAAGCTTGAACTCACTGAACCAATCACTGAGTCCTTGAATGAATCTGAATCAGAATCATACCCTCCACTTCCTCCACTAAACACCCTTCAGGGTGCTGCACCTAACTTAGGCCTTCCACCTATGGTCTTCTCACCACACTCTCCAAAGGAGAGATCAGGAAGGGGAACAACCATTCTGAAGAGAGCAAACCTTGATGTCTCAGTAAATACTGATGACTCATCAACTTCAGTCCCTTCTGAAGAAACAACCCAAAGCCCTAACTCAAAATTTGATCAGTTGGCTGAAATGGTCAGGAAGCTAGGAGAAAAGATTGCATCTTCTGAGAAATCTTCTCAATCCAAGAAGGAACAAAAACCAACTTCCTTAAAGACCAAACCCAAACCCACAAAACCCCTGAAAAGATGTGAGCTATGCAACTATACAAATCATCTCACTGATGATTGCTATAGAGTCCTTTATTGCATGATTTGCAAAAAGGAAGATCACATGACCTCTGATCATAAACAATGCTCAGTCATGTCAAACTTTTCAGGACTTAAGGCTCAGTGCCTGAACTACCCTTCTGATTCTAAGCAGAAACAGAAGCAAAAGGCCAAGCCTTTTCCACCCTGTCCTTTGTGTGGATTCAATGACCACCACCCCGAGGATTGTCAATATGACAAACATTGTGAATATAGTGGAAGTTCCACTCAGAAATCCTCGGGAAAAGAGAAGGTCATTCAGTCAAGAAGAGGAATGAAACAATCCTCTCAGACTACTGAGGCTACCCCTACAACCAAATGCAAAACATGTGGTAGCTCAGTCCACTCAACCTCTGACCATGAATCAATTAATACTTTCATAAAGACCTACAATACCAAACCCTCCATGAGATGGAGTCCTAGAAAGAACTGACCTAGTTTACTATTTGTGCAGAAGCATGCCAGGGATCCTGTGTGGCATCTAGATAGTGGATGTTCAAGGAGCATGACTGGTGTTAAGGAGTGTCTGCACAAATATGTGGAAGAACCAAGACCCAAAGTGATATTTGATGATAATTCATCATGTCTCACTGAAGGTTATGGTTCAGTAAACTGCAATGATATTGTCTTTACTAGGATAGCATATGTAAATGGTCTTAAGTATAATCTGATCAGTGTCAGTCAACTATGTGATGCAAAATACATAGTTCAGTTTGATGATAAGCAAGGAACCATCTTCAATGCAAATAAGGAAATTGTCCTCATTGCACCAAGAAGACAAGATGTTTATGTATTAGACATGTCCAGTCTAACTCAGGATGGAACTTGTCTCTTTGCTAAGGCCACTGATACACTCAACTGGCTTTGGCATAAGAGACTCACCCACCTGAACTTTAAGAACATTAACAATCTTGTAAAACAAAACAAGGTCCTTGGCTTACCATCACTTGTGTTTTCTAAGGATAAACCATGCTCAGCTTGTGAAAAAGGTAAACATCACAGAGCATCCTTTAAAACCAAAACCAACTTTTCCATCAGGAACTGCCTACATCTTCTCCATATGGATCTATTTGGACCTGTCAGTCCAAGGTCTATTAACCATGAGAAGTATACTCTGGTCATAGTGGATGAATACTCAAGATACACCTGGGTATTCTTCCTGATCAAAAAGAGTCAGGCAGCTGAAACAATCATGTCCTTTGTCAGGAACATTGAAAATCAAAATGACATTAAGGTCAAACAAATTAGAACTGACAATGGGACTGAGTTCAAAAATAATGAACTTGAATGTTTCTGTGATGAGAAAGGTATTTCCCAAAACTTTTCCTCTCCATACACACCTGAACAAAATGGTGTTGCTGAAAGGAAAAACAGAACACTCATTGAAGCTGCTAGGACAATGCTATGTGGATCAGTCCTCTCCAATCATTTTTGGACTGATGCAGTCAAAACTGCCTATTATACACAAAACAGATCCATAATTGTCAAGAGACATGGGAAAACCCCATATGAGTTATTCAAAGGAAGAATCCCTGACATCAGCTACTTTCATGTCTTTGGGTGTCCTGTGTTTATTCATAATCACAAGGATGACCTAGGGAAATTTGATGCAAAAGCTGATGATGGATACTTCCTGGGATACTCACTTGTCTCAAAAGCCTTCAAAGTGTTCAACACAAGGAGACAACAGACTGAGGAAACATTTCATGTTACCTTTGATGAGAGCATTGATGCAATCAGGTTCTCAACTGCCTCAGTAGAAGAGATAGGAATTGATAATTCTTCAAGATATCCTCCTGATGAATATCTGTCTGAAAACAATCCTTCTACTCAGTATCAAGATGATGCTAACCTCTCCTACTACATTATCCCTCACAACCTACCAAACCCAACCATCACTGAGTTTGTTGAAGCACATACAAGTACTGATGATATCCCTCAGTCTGAACAAAATACTCAGGACCCAAACAATCTCAGTGATGACTCAACCCACTCAGACACTCAAGGAAATGGAAATCTTGTGTCTAATCCTGATCATACCCATCAGGCTTCTACAAGTTCTAACCCACTCCCAAGACCTCAGGATAGTTGGACCAGATCTCAGGATATAGAACTTGTCAATATCATTGGTGAGCCTTCTGAAGGTATGCTTACAAGAAGCATGGCTGCTGACCTAAGAGCAGCCTCATCCAATGAATGCCTATTTGTGGACTTCATTTCCACAATTGAACCCAAAAGTGTTAAAGAAGCACTTAAACATCCAAGTTGGGTTCAGGCCATGCATGATGAACTAGAACAATTTGACAGAAACAAGGTAATGACCTTGGTCAAATGTCCTGAGAATGTCTCAGTCATTGGCATGAAATGGGTATTCAAAAACAAAACTGATGAAAATGGCATAGTCATTAAAAACAAAGCCAGACTTGTAGCCAAAGGCTATAATCAACAAGAAGGCATTGACTATGAAGAAACATTTGCACCAGTAGCAAGGATGGAAGCCATCAGGATCTTCCTTGCTTTTGCTACATACATGAACTTCAAGGTGTACCAAATGGATGTTAAAAGTGCATTCTTAAATGGTTCACTGAAAGAAGAAGTTTATGTTGAGCAACCTCCTGGATTTGAAAGCCATGAGTCTCCTGATCATGTCTATAAGCTTAACAAAGCCCTTTATGGACTGAAGCAAGCTCCCAGGGCATGGTATGAGACTCTCTCAGCCTTCTTAATCCAAAACAAATTTGTCAGAGGCAAAATAGACAACACATTGTTTATCTATAAGACAAATAATGATGTCATACTAGTACAAGTGTATGTTGATGACATCATCTTTGGCTCAACAAGTTTCAAACTTTGCAAACAATTTGAAAAACTAATGGCAAAGAAGTTTGAAATGAGCATGATGGGAGAACTGACATACTTTCTTGGTCTTCAGATCAAGCAGACTGATAGAGGAACCACTATCAGTCAAGAGAAGTATGTAAAGAATCTACTGAAGAAGTATGATCTCAGTGACTGTGCCTCAGTCAAAACTCCCATGGTTCCCCCAAACAACCTTGGTCCTGATCTAACTGGTAAACCAGTAAATCAAACTCTCTTTAGAGGAATGATTGGATCACTGATGTATCTACTTGCATCAAGGCCTGATATCCAATTCTCAGTATGTCTATGTGCCAGATATCAATATGACCCAAGAGAATCTCATGTCACTGCTGTGAAAAGGATATTCAGGTACCTGAAGGGCACCCCTAACCTTGGGTTATACTATCCAAAGTGCTCAGGACTTGATCTCAAAGGATACTCAGACTCTGACTATGTTGGATGCAACATGGACAGAAAAAGCACCTCAGGCTCCTGCCAAATTCTTGGTGGGAAACTAGTCTGTTGGAGTGCTAAGAAGCAACAATCAGTTGCCTTGTCCTCAGCTGAGGCTGAATATAGTTGCAGCAGCTACTTGTTGTGCAAATGTACTCTGGATGAAAAGTCAACTCAGTGACTATGGAATTCAGTACAAGATGGTACCCATCTTTTGTGATAACACAAGTGCAATTGCAATCTCTAACAACCCTGTTCTTCATCAGAGAACAAAACACATTGATATCAGATATCACTTCATCAGGGACCATGTCATGAATGGTGACATTGAATTACACTTCATTCCTACTGAATATCAGTTGGCTGATATCTTCACCAAACCTTTGGATGAACCAACTTTCACAAGACTGAAAGCTGAATTAGGAATGTTGGATATAGAGAATCAGTCCACTGATTGATTCTTACCAACTGATGTGTAAATTCTTAAAATCTCAGGTCCTTGACTCAATGTGTTCGTCAGTGAATTAATTCACTGAATCCTCAACCTCAGGAACTAAACCCAAGTTCCTGAATCCTTGCTTCTCAGGAATCCTTCCATATTCCTGAATCATCAGTGACTAATCCCAAGTCCCTGAAAAACCTATCACTGAATGAAGAGTCATTCAGGGCCCTGAAAAGGACATTAAATACTGACTTAAATGCTCTAAGTATCTAGTTAGTAAATGTCCGAGGTTGGTAACTGAACACATATTTAATTCAAGAATAATTGTTCTTTTTGCCTTTCTGGCTTCCACCTCTGGGCCACCACATTCCCACTTGGCATTAAATGCCTCTCCAATCACATTTCAAATATGTGATTACTCATCTCTGCAAGTTGCACTTTTGCAGAACTGCTCAACTGTTCACTTCGACTGTTGCGCCAAACCAGGAAAGTGGAGTGTTGGCATTAAATGCGGATCCCAAAACATATTATTCAAAACAATTTCAAAATAATTCTTTTTGAATAAATTAAGATTGCTCAAATGACCAAAACACCCCCATCTCCACTTTCCTATAAATACCCCAACCAGAAGAATACATACACATGTTTTTATAGAATCTTAAGCAAAACTCTGCCATTTTTAATTCTCAAAAACAAATTGTGTGTGCATTCTTAAGCTTTAGAAACCCTTTAACCTTAGTCAAACCCAGACTTACCCACAAATGGCTTCTTCTAAAGCTGTGAAATACGCCCCTAACGTGGATTTCACAATGGAGGGTGTAGACCTTACCAAAAACAATGTGGTGGGAAATTTCTCATATCCACAAATCTACCCAGCCTACAAGAACGTTATGAAATATCTTCGTAATTGTTTTCTTGCAAAGGCTTTCACCCACACCCCCTCAGTCATCTACCATGACTATTTGAGGGAATTCTGGTGTACGGCTGTGGCAACCAGCCCCAAAGACACCAAAGAGTCAATCATCACCTTCACGGTGATGAATGAGAGTAGAACCCTCTCCCTTGACTACTCAGCATTTATCAAAGCCACAGGCCTTGACTTTGCTGAAGCCTTTTCTCCCAACCCTACTGATCAGGACATAAAGAATGAACTGATCTTTCTTGCACCCCATGACCCCAGACGTCCAACAACGTCTGCGGGAGGCTTACTAGAAAAGGCTCCAGTAGTGAAAACATGGTTCCACCCTATTTGGAGGATACTGATGACATTTGTCATTCAGGTCCTGGGTGGAAATAAATCCTCTACGGAGCAGTTGAACTCATCACAACAATTGATGTTGTTCAGTCTCCTTGAGGGTACAAATATAGACATCGGAGGAATAATCTTCCGAGACCTTGTTGCTAAGCTCTCAGGAAAACATAGGCAAAGGCATATGTCCTATCCTAGATTTGTTTCCTGTGTGCTTCAGGACATACTTGGTTCTGACTATGTGAGGACTGATGCAGAAGGTACAAAGCCTGACATCCTGCACAAGTCAAACTTCACTAGTAGCATTAGTGAGGTTACAAATATTCCCCTGACTGAATACATGCAATCAGTCATTCATGGTAATGACGCTATCTCTCCAGTTCCTTCACCGACCAAAAAGGTGAAGAAGACAAAGAAGGGTCAGTCCAGCCAGGTGGTTAGACCCAAGCCACTCGCCACTGAGACTGATCCTCAAAACCAACTCAACCTTAAAAAGGGGTTGAAAAAGGCTGAGACCTCTGAGACACCCATTTCTGAGACCCTCTTGACCTCAAAACAAAGGCCAACGGAAGTCACTGAGCAATCATCCTCAGTGACCTCGGGCACACCCATTCCACATGGTTCAACTGACATACACAAGTCAGAGGGATCAGGAAGCATTCCCCCTCACATCCCGATGAAGGTACTGATAAATCACAATCAGTACCCAAGGGAGAAAAGGGTCCTGAATCCTCGGTAGGGCAGCACCACCCTACTGGGAAGAGGACCCACACCCCCTCACGTCCCGATGAAGGAACTGTCAAAAAACAATCAGTTCCCAAGGGAGAAAAGGGTTCTAAATCCTCGGTAAGGCAGCACTGCCTTACTAAGAAGGGGACCCACAAACATTCACATCCCGCTAACGTTCCTGAGAAATCACCCTCAGGATCTCAGGGAGAAAAGGACCCTAAATCCCCTGAAGGACAGCACAATCCTGATGGGAAGGGGGTCCATAAACTTTCACAATTAGTACCTAGTGATACTACTGGAAAACACCCATCAGTAGTTGAAGGTGCTAAGGGGGACAAAGACTCAGAGGGAAAGAAACAACCCGCTGATATGGAACCCATCAACCCCTCAGGCGGATCCAGTCTCTCAGGAACTGCCCCCAAAAGCCAGGCTGGTGTTACCCCAGTTATTATGGCTAGTCAGGCTGAGCAAACCCACTCAGTTATTATGACAACGGGGTCAGGACCTGACCAAACTGAAGGCAAGTCTTTTTATAAAGAGGAGCCGGTTGATTTTTTGGGTATTGAGTCCATGGGGGACTTTCAGGCTCTTATGGAGTCTGATGAAGAGCTCAGGGAAGAGAGTGAAGAGGAAATTTTTGAGGCAGGTGAGGATATGGAAACTGATGTACAACCTGAACAATCACATCAGTCATCTCCAAGCCAAAGTGAACATTCTGGTTCTCAGTCTTCTGATTCTTCTGGTACTGGGGACATCCTCCAAAAGTATGATAACTCTCTTCCCCTCACTGAAAGAACATTGGTCAAATTCCTACTGAAGACCAACAGAGCTCTTTTCACTGGTCTCACTGATGAGATGTTTGATCATCACACTGAAGCAGCTGTTCACTATGCCAACCTGAAGGCAGATGTTGAAACTTTTCATGATGATGTGATCGAAATCCAATCAGACACCAAAACACTCCCTGACAGCTATTGATCTTCATTTCCAGAAGTTCAATCATACTCTTGAAGGCATCACCAATAGCCTTGGTACTATTCAGTCAGCTGTCAAGGATGACCCCGTACTCACTGAAAAGGTCCTTCAAGCTGCTGAGACTTATCAGAAGCAGTCAGCTGAAATCAGTGATCTTCTCAGCTTACTGAAGGATTCTAAGCTTCAGGGTCTTACTACTTCCTTGGACTCAATCAGGACTTCCATGGGTCTTCAGGAAAAACATCTTGGTACTTGGGCACAATCTTCAACATCCTTGGCATGGTCTCTTGGGTCAAGGATGTCAGGCATCGAAGCTTCTCAGGCTTCTCTGGCGGATCAGATCTCAAGTCTTCAGAAAGACACCTCGGACATCAAATCAATGATGAATGAGATCTATCAGGCCTTCAAAGGTCCTACTGCTCTAGTGACTCCAACTCTTGCTATCACCATGGCTCAAGCAACAGTTGAGGGGGAGAAATACACTGGAGTCTCAAGCCAACAACCTCCTTCTCACACTGAGGGGGAGATTCCTGAAGCCTCTTCCTCCCATCAAGATAAAGGCAAAGGCATCCTCACTGAACCTGAGCCTCAACCAGCACCGATCACGGTTGCAAAGGATCCTGAATCACCACTCAGGATCCCATATGAAATTGATGGAGTTCTTCACCACTTCTCAGCTGATGAACTCAGTGCTTATCTTCAGGAAGAGGAAGCAAAGAAAAAGCTAAAGGAGGAAGAGAAGGCGAGCAAGTCTGCCTTAATCAAGGTTGTTCATGAAGAGGCTGAGAAAATTGGTCTTGAGGCTAAGGATCTCTCAGGAAGAGAAGGTGGTATGACCTTTGTGAAAGCTCAGTCTGAGGAGATGACCACTCTCAGGCAGAAAAGGGAGGAAAGAAATAAACGGGCTGAAGAGATCAGATAGAATAGGATTAAGAAATATCAGTGGTATATGACTGAAAGGTTGAAGCCAGAACCAATCACTGATGTTCATATTCAAAGAAACACCAATCCTGCCGTTGTCACTGTCTACAGAGGTGCTGACAAGAGAAACTTTGATGTTCATAAACCTTTCAGATTCGCTGACTTCGGGATCACTGAATTGGACGAGTTGGGTCCACTAATAGCAAAGAAATCAAATGTTGTGGTCCCTAATCTGATGAAGTCTTTGAGTCTGAGGTATGAAAGATTGGCAGCAGCACCTCAGGAACTTGGCATTCCATCTCTTCTTCCTGAATCTGCACAACCTGCTTCCTCTCAGTCTTCTTCAAGGAAAAGAAAGAAGATAGAAGCTGAGCCTGAGATCAAGATTCCTGGTCTTGACTGCAATAGGGCTCTCCCTGAAGGTGTTCCTTTCAGGAACAATATGGTCATTGAACAGCCAGAAAGAGATTTGTTCTTCATTGATGAGTTTGGTGACAAAGCCTTCCAGAGGTGGAGTGATATAGATTTGTCAGGGATTAAAGCAATGCTTGGCTTTCTAATGATGGCCTCTCCACTCAAGAGTCCTGAAAATGTGAGGTTTTGTCATGACCTGAAAAGAAAAATCAATGAACATCCTGACCAACATGAGCTGCAGTCAAAGAAGCCCAAGCTTGAAGCCCTTGGAATCAAGTTGAACTGATGACCTACCTGAATACCCACCACTATCCCTTTTGTACTTAGTTTTGTTAGGACTTGTAAATGATATCAATAAGATGATGTTTTTATTATTTCAGTGTCCTTATTTACATTCTAGTACATTCAGTATGAGTAGAAGTCTTTAGCTCACTCATATCTGATCAAAACACTTAGGAATAATTTATATCCAAATAGGGGGAGATTGTTGGGTCATGAAAAACCCAAGAATGCTTCAAACATGATTTGGACACAAATTAACTAAGTGTCAACTTAAACCGAGAACAATTCAAGTCACTGAGAGAACAGCCTCTCAGTGAGTCATCTTCAGGATGCTTAAGGCGAATTCAAGAAGAAGGATTCACTACTCAGGAAGGCGGTACTCCCTGAGTAGGACTTAAGCCAAAGAAGAAGATGATGGTTCAGTGAGTGTTGGACAAGAACTCACTGAACCCCAGTCTCCTCAACCAACAAAGTGATTGAATGACTGAGGAACCAACGCCTGAAGAAAAGGCGGGAACAATAGGGAAAAGATCTGAGAAGATAATAGTGTAAGCCCAATACTCTTCTCTTGTCAGATCCAACCTTCCCTATTGCGGCTAAAAGTCATGGAGTGTCAGACAACAACTCCCAAAGACTTATTAGCCCTTTCCTATTGGTTCTTGGAAATGACAATTACTATTTGTAATTGTCAGACACGCAACCTCATCAACTTGTATTATATTTAATCACTTATACTTAGATTACTTGTGTATAAATAGAGCAGATGTGAGAGAAGTTAAAGTGTGCTTTGTATAATTAAATTCTTGAACTTTTACAAAGGAACTTCTCTCCTACAAAGAGTATACAACTCACTGAGATAGCTCAGTGGGTATATTGTTACCACTCAAGCAAAACTTGAGTTTCGATAGGAGACACCCCATACCCTTGTCTATTCAATCCCAAGTGTTTGTTCCGCAAAACACTTGGGTATAGATTCTTGGAATTATTTCTAATAAGAATTTAAACGTTAAAAAATATTGTTGTTTTTATATTCACGTTTTATAACTGTTAGAATTATCCTTAAACATTGTATTAGTCATTAACACAAATAGATTAACTTTCTAGTTAACTCTAATCGTGTAAAGGGACCAACAATGTTTGTACAAGATTGTGGTATAAACTCACTATAATTTATATATCTTGGATTGAGATACAAAAAGGTAAGGGGTTTCTCGTTAATCCGTTTATTAAAGATTTGAAGAAGTTTAAAGTTTGATTCTTGTTCTTGCTAGAATCAAAAGGTACGTGTTTCTTTTATATTCAGTTGATTAATTACATGTATTTGATTCTTACGCTTCCGCTATGTGCTTTGATTATGTTTATATTTATTTATATAATTGTTATGGTACTTAAATTCAACAGTGGTATCAGAGCCATGTTAATACTGTGTAATTAATTACTGAAACACATAAAAATTGAATCATTTATTGATTATTGCATGCTTTAAGGTTTCTAGATTTTAATCTTTTGAAACCTTAAATTTTTTTTTCACTGTTCATCCAAAAAAAAAAAAAAAAGGTTTTGTAAAAATTGTAGAAACCATAGGTTGCATGCAATGTTTTATGTGTTAATTAATGAATAATTGTTATGTGACATGGAATTGTATGCGTATCTTGGGAAACATGATTAATTGTTAATATGTTTATATGGATCCATGATGAACGTGCATGTTTGATCATGGATCATATGATTATTATTTAGTAATTGTTACGTGTTTTGTGTTAACATGCTTAATTATGCATATTTTTAGATTATGCATTGTTTTATTTTGAACTATGTGTGTTCGTATATATATTTATCATAGAACTTACGCAACCAAATTGTTTGGTGTATGTGGTCCATTGGTACCATTAGCTCGAAAACCAATGGGAGTTTTAGATAAACATATACATGATAGTTGTTTTATTTAGCATGTTCATTATTTTTTTTCATTTATTTTT
This sequence comes from Artemisia tridentata subsp. tridentata, assembly GCA_021014915.2. Classification (NCBI taxonomy): domain Eukaryota; kingdom Viridiplantae; phylum Streptophyta; class Magnoliopsida; order Asterales; family Asteraceae; genus Artemisia; species Artemisia tridentata. The sequence goes on from CP139507.1 coordinate 368,392,674, forward strand.
ATTAATTACTTGTTTTTTTATATATATTGTTGTGACATGATTGTAAGCAAGGGTAATTTTTCGAATAGAAAATAAACCGGATTAAATATGGGTGAAATTGGATTTGCTTTTAAGACTTAAAGTCATAAACTTTTGATTGAGTGATGAGTTTTGTACCAATAGTGTGAACGGCTCACCTAGTTTTGACAAACTATAAGAAAGGTATAAGGAGGATTGACATTAAATTGTCAACCGAAAGAGACGTGTTTTTAATTAGCCTTTGGGCGGACGTTTGTCTCTCTGCTCCTTTGTGCGTCTAATTTGAGCGACCAAGTAAGCTATTTTTTTTGTACAAAATCATCTTAAGGGTGAGTTGACCTCAATTCCACGTGCCACTTTTGTGGTAATTATCTGAATAATTTGGGTCTTTTAACTCATGCAGCAGTAGGATATAGTGGGCGATAATTGTAGGTAATTCTTTGATTGGTGAACCCAATACCTCAGTTAAAACTTTGTTGATTTAAATCTTAGCCTAATTGATAAATAAAATGTTTTGAAAACTTATGATACGAAGATGTGTGCATGCTTCTTCGTACATATTTTGATTAACACTTCAAAATTAGTACCCTAAAATTTAAGTCCATGCCATCTAATTATAAGAAACACTTGAAGTTATTATTTAGCGTAAGTGAGACCTTACCTAGATTTTAATGACAAGGTAAATTTCCGTTAATGCGTGAGACCATATATGGAGAATTTGCAGTTTCTAAATTAGACGACTTAATTAAGTTGTTAGTGAGACCTAGAAACTTAAGGCATGATATGGGATGAAACACGCTTACTTTGCAAATTTTATTTGGCAAATGTAAATCCCATAATGATCTAGGAGTCGGAAATTGTTTGCCGATTATTGTTCGACAGATTACCATATTTTGTACTTTCACTACTAGCAGATCAACTGATATAGTGAAACTATGAAAATTTGGATCCTAGTTTTCAAGAAAATTCAATGGTTATATGAATATTTCCTTGGGTATTTTATTTTCTTGAAAAGATTGTATTATTGAAAATACTAAAATTGAATTTTGTAAATTCTTTTAAATGTATTAATGCAACGTTAAACCGTAAACGTGGGACATTCTTTTATTGGTAAATTGATCTACACCCGTAGGGGTTTTTGGCTAGAGTCAACTTTACTAAAAGAATAAACCTAGTCTCCTTTCTATGAGTAAAGAGTGAGACTTAATCCTATTCTTTTTCATGAATGAGAAAGGTATGATAGGAAAATTAGAATTGTCTAAATTCTAAGAAATAACTCATAGCAAACTTTAATAGTTAAGAAAATTGCACATTTTCTGAGTTATTAAATTAGAAGCTAGACTGATTACCGCAAAATTGGTAAAAGGTAAACTAGCATAATTTATCTAGTTGTTGTGCTTTGACCACTTAAAGATGCTACATACCATTGTGGGGATGGTAGACATATTAAGGAAAATTGCATGCCCAATTTTCAAGTTAATTGCATTGATGGATAGTCCATCATCTACGTAGTAGAATACACTCTTTTTAGTATCTAAGTAATTGTTACGAATGTGTCTTTTCAAAGGTGTAGAAAAGTTAATAGCACACTATTTGCTTTGACTGGTTATGAAACACTTATAATATTGTCAAATCCAGTGGGAGCATTGTGTTGTTATTACTGAATAGTGAATTATTGTAATGATCTGTAATTCAGTGGGAGCTACAAGCTTTGTCATCTTGGTAGTAACCCAAATTATCTCTAGAATATCTTGAGATAATTACTTTCCAATTGTAGACACTTGTGGTTTTAAGGATAGTCATGTACGTTTCCTTACTAGACAAGGTGGTTCATATATCTACTAATATCTATGACACAATCATATTGATCACATAAACAAACGAGTGACGTGTTGTTTATCTGATACATGATGTTGATCCATGCATAAGTGGGAGAAATCTTATATTATGTGCAAGGTACAACATATAGGAATATGATTTAAAGAACTGTCTTGACCGCAAGGTAAGAAACTAAAGTTCTAAATATGACTAATACACCTCTAAGTCTAGAAACACTTGTTGTTGAAATTTAGCTTAAGTGAGACCTTGACTAGATTACAACAACAAGGTGACATTCCATGATTACGTGAGACCATACATGGATAATTACTGTTTCTAAATTAGATACCTATTAGAACAAGTGTCAATAAGGGTAATGAGACTACTTCAAACTAAATATTTGTGTATTATTGAAATGACATAAATAAATGAAGTAATCTAATACTACTTCAAATTTGAATATTTATGTATTCTTGGAATGTCATAAATATATGAAGTAATAAATTAACTTGAAATTACTATTGAAACCAAATTGTGGTGTTCATGATTACTTTAGTTATACATGTTTATACTTCATTGTAAAGATATAAATATGAAGTCTTTTAAATTGTTACAAGACTTATTATAATATAAAATAAGACGTTAACTTGTTATGTCTTCTTTATTAAGACATATACGAGAAGTCATTGAGTTGATCAATGATTTATAACGTATAGTGGAATTATAACTGTCTATATCTTCTTGATTGAGATATGGACGATAAGTGACTTAGTTAAAAAGTACTTGTGTTATAAAGCATGCAATTGGCTTGGAAAATCTATTTCACCATTAAGTTGACCTAGTTGGTAAATAGGTAAGCCAGAAGGAGTATGAGTTCATCTTACATATTGTTAGATTATCTCACAATATTAGTTCTAATGAAATACCTCAAGTTTGTGGTGTGTTCAGTTAGGAGAATCAAACTCTATTAGTATTGTTTGATTAAAGATAACTATAACTTCCTTTCTTCCAAAAACTATCAATGTTAGAAAATTGAGTATGGGTAGTATATACTCAATAAGACTCCAACCTAGAAGATTAATAAGACACAATTTATTATGGAATGTGATGAATCACATTAAGTATTAAAAATTGAAGTTCTTAATTTGTTAAACAACTTATGAAGTAGGATATTTTTAAGGAACTGTCAATATGTATTTGTAATGTCCCAGAAGAGAAAAAAATTTAGTGTTGCTCTACTTGCTAAGTATTTATAGATAGTCTATAAATTGCAAAAGGCAAGTGAGAGTTTTTTCTTGAAAAGATAAAGTTACAATATACATAATCTTCTAAAAATACACTAGCAAATGTCATAATGATGATTAAACATGTTAATGTTAAATCTCAAGATGATGGAATTCTCATTTATATATCCGCAAGGATATCTCAAATATTTGAATAATGTGTTGAGGATTATGAGTTACAGGATTATGGTAAACCTGTTGGTCATTAAGATGAATTGCAAATATTGAATTTGGCAAGTTACTCATACTATGAATGTTTTAGATGCTTTCCATAAAGATAATTAATTTTGGAAACTTAATTAATCTTGAATTCTATAGTTAGACTATAGAATGAAGATGAATTTCTTTAAAAGGAACGAAAATCCTAGAGGTTTAAATCTTTGAGTAGAAATCATATGGAGAATTTTGTAAACATATTTAATGTGTGTCTTATGACAAGATTATCAATTACACTTAAGCAATTAACTGTGATTGAATATTCTTTCTAAGGACATTAAATGTATAAAGATTATGATTGTCATTCTTAGTTTCATTAACATGAAATTGACAATAGAATCACAAAACTCTTTCTTGAGAAATTACTTGTGCGAGGACGATAAGTAATTAAAAGAAGTATTTGAATTCAAAATAATCTTTGGAAGTATATAAAGTGCAATAATTCATGAATGGATTAATGCATGCATCTAGGAGATATACTTATGTTTAATTATTAAATTCAGTTTTGATTTATAATTAAAATAAGACAATTTCTTAGTATTCCTCAAAGCTAGTGGGAGTGTTATATTTATTTTCTTATTTCATATATGTTGTATAACATATAGGAAGTAACATTCTATAAACGTTAAATGTTAAGTCTTAGTTTGGAATGAAACTTCACTTGAAGATTTAGAAAATAAACATACAACCTTGGAATATATGTTTATTGTTATAAACATAAGCGGTAAAATAATTGATTCTAATAGAACATGATATACTATTAGAAAGTCTAAATAGAAACATATCTTTGAAAAGATATAACATGAATAAAATCTAAGTTTGACACAAGGATTTTTCATGTACATCATGTTATTTGTTGTATCATGCTTGGATGAAAGATGATTTGACAACATTAATACCTAATTGAAAGTTATTAGATAACTAAGTGTAATGGATATGGTTGGATATAGAATTAACATCCTCAGCCTAGAATTGCTCCTAAATTCTAAATATGAACCATACGGCAAATTGTTGCGTAATCATTATAGCCGACAAATCTTGAAAGATTGGAAGGTATCAAACATTACATAATGGATATTAAAGTTTACGGAATTTTAAAGAGCATATTGTTGTTTGCATACAATGATGCTAATAAAATTGAGATGACACTCAATACTAGTCATGGTTGGATTTCATCCTTGTTAATGGCCATGTGTACTAGTTATACTTAACTATGAGCATAGTTGCATTATACATTAAAGAATTAGAATACTTTAAACTATAAAAGGTTTAATAGTTTAATTGTCATAAATTGGTGGTTGAGGATGTCACATATTTTAGGAAATATTATGTGGCAATATCAAGATAGTTGAATGCACACATACAAGAATTTTACTAATTGAGTTCTTGAAATAAGTATTCTCAAAATTCCGATAGATAAAGATTAGTTGATTTATGTCTTGTCAACAAGTATGATTGACATGACTTGAGGCATAATTCATTAATGAGAATTATCATGTATTGATCTATTTAGTATTTGGATAATGGGATGTTATAAACAATTATTATTTTAATGAAATAAAATACTTGTTATGTTTGATTATCATTTTCTTAATAATATATCATGTATTTGCATGTTTAATCCTTGAATATATTGATTATTCTAAATTGTCCGTTGTCTATTAATGATGTGGGAATATCATTAAATTAAGACAAATCTGAGTATTGGTAGAATATACTTGAAAGTATATTGACAGGTTGACATCCCAATTTCACATGATATTCAATGAACTGAATATAGGACTTATCCCAACTTCATGAGTTTACTTTATGGATCTAGTATGAAGTAAATCTATGACAACCCGCTAATTTACAGGTCAATACTATTCAACAAACACGAATTTCTTATCTTGACATTTATTTGAAAACAATTTACATATAACTTTTACTTGAACCAACGTGAAAAATTAGAACATCTTCCAAGTACACTAGGACTTAGGCTGTAATTAGTCCACAACACTCCAGTACCTTGCTCCTACTCCGGTTCACAATTTTAAACCCTAAAACAATTTCCTTTTCTTTAATTACTTACGGTTGTCAATTCAACAAACGCTATTCGTAATTTAAAATTTAACACCCGATATACCCAATTCTTCCAACGATTATTTCTAACGTATTTTTATACTTTCTAAATGATTACCAAAGTTCCAAAAATATTTTCTTACGCCTAAAGTAAATTCTTTATATCTTACGTTTAATTACGTATAACTTTCGTTAATCACCAAACTAACAACCAATACCTATTTTTAACACCCAATAAATACAACATATACACTCTTGTATAAAAACTACTCATCTAATCCTATTTTATTCAGATTGCCGCCCCCCACCCCCCAATGTCCTAAAGATATTTGCTAGACAAAATTGTACACAACATTTATTAGCCAACAGACAAGCACAAAACATGGAGCCTATCTTTGAAATGGTGGCTTGACCTCCATGTTGTCCCCCCTAGCCCCCTATTCGGCCCAAACCCCCCTCCAACTAGCCAATGATGGTCTTGACTAACTATGCAAAGTTTGACAATCTCTAGTATAAATAGATCATTATACATTCATTTTACACCAACAAGTTCATGTGAAAAAATGAAAAGAAAAAAGATAATCACCTCCCATCTATACATACAAATCGACACACTCTAGGAGCAAAGGAAGGAGAAATCTTGTTTGTGGTTAAGATCAAGCATAATTAGGGTACTCTAGCAAGGGTTTGGAACACTAATCTTGGGGTTAATCAAGTATCTTACACTTTCATCTCACTAATCTCCTTTTGTAAGTAATCTTACATTACTAAACTTCATGTTCTTCATGACATTATGCTAGTTCAAGTGTATATACCTAGGTTATCATTTTGTACATGTTGACAAAGCTTTAAATCCACAATGATCTTTTAACAAAAGGCCATGTTTTAAAAAAAAATTTATTACAAGAAAACTAGTTAGTAAAAATCTCAACAAGAAAGTGATAATAAACATTATATAAATGTATGTTAGTAAACTTGTAATTTTAAGCAACCTTGATAATCATTTACATGAACTCTTGAATATTGTTAAGTTTATTGTTAGATCACTTTTGTTATATTGAGAAGTTGGTGGATGAACTAGGACTAGATTTGGTGTTGTTGTTAAGTGGTTAAAATAACTAGAAGATTAGGAAATATAGTTGACACATTTGATAATGAATCTGTCCTGTTTTGATTAATACAGAAAAATCAGTAACTCGGGGGCAATATTAGGCTAGAAATATAGAAAATAGACTCAATAACGAAGACGTAGCCACTTGAATGAGTTAAAACGGGCTTATTACGAAAAAGATACACTAGTTTTAAGTTATGCGACGTAAACTAAATTTTCTGAAAGTTATTGAATCTGTTAGGAATTTGGAGAGATGAAAACTGATGATAAATGGTAACTAGACTAGCCGAGACCTTAGAAACTAGATAGTATACTTAAATACCTTCGCGGGGATTGGTAAAACTTAAGAAACGAAGCTACGACGAAAAAGTTATGGCTAAAAGAAGGTTTACGACGACATATGCGTTGACAACCTAATATTTATGGTTATTAGAAAGCTGTTAGAATTATTTGAACTGGATTTTGAACCCTTTAGAGTATATTTTGGCTAAAATGACGTAAACGAAAATGGTAGAACATTATATACACTCATTAGGCGCGTTAGAGATTTTCAAAATATCTATTAACATGACGACTAAAGTTTGATCACGAGATTAACAAAGTTACGTTTTCTAAAAAGGGTGATTTTCTAAATAAAAGATCACATTGACGCAACTACATTTTTGACGATAAATATTACAACAAACATGTACAAGTGATAAAGTAGAGCATGAACTTGCGTGCATGACCTTGTTTTCGAACCTAAGACGTATGTACTATTTGGGTCGCGACTAGAGTTATTGGGCCTAATTTACCGTTTACCAATTTACCAATCGGGATTTGCTTTTGCTAAGGTGAGTTTCATAGCCCCAATTTTTACATTGTTTATACATGATTTCTAAACCCTCGGGATGGGAATACATTTCTTGTTTTTTCGTACGGATACAAGTACTAAAACTGTTACTTTGCCTAAGTTACCGCATCGCCATTAAAGTCCCCTTTGAATCATGAACCGTTAATTATTTGTAAGCGCGGATGTTATGGATAGATCTATTTGGGTTGACACCCCCGTCCGAGTTTGTCGCGCCAACATGTCAAACGGACGCATATCATTTGGATTATTTCTGAGTGTTTGGCAAACACTTATTTGGGGCATTATTATTATTATGCTTGATTGCATACCATTACATCGAGCTTCGGGGTCATGAGCTTAGGCACTGTATATATTATTTTTGGTTGTGACATTATATTTGCTGTAATTGTCTTGCTATTGAAATCTTGTGGTCCGCAGTTTACTGTTTACTTAAACCTATGATCTCACCAACATTATTGTTGACCCTTTTAGCGTGTATTCTCAGGTAATTAGGTGATGATACACCTCTTTGTATGGGGCACTTTTGAGTCACATTTCGGAAGCACATCATGATGAAGATTTTCTTGCATTATTTAGCGTTTGGTTATGTATTTAAATCTTACATTTTGATGGTGAACTCTGATATATATGTTTCGTAAAACGTTATGTTAAATCAAACGCTTGTTTTAAAACGACTCACTTAGTGTTCGTTCTTTATTCCTTGTACTTTGTTAACCATGAACATCACGCCCTCAGAATTCCATTTTGCTGCAAACACAGGTTTTGGGGGTGTGACATATTGATACCAGAGCCAAGGTTATAGAAAACTAGGATGCATCATTGACCCTAGACTATAACCACTAGGTCACGACACTTCACAACATCATGATGTGTAAACAATTACGATACATGATTTTATTTACTTACTTTATACGAGTTACTTATACTTATATATATTTATATTGACCTGGTTACAGCGACATGTCTTCACCCAACCACCCTATTATCATTTCAGCAGACTCGGATATCGAGGATGCTTTTTCATTTCGAGGATGCTTTTTCATCCACTAATACACCTACATCACTACTCTCACCTTCCTATACCTCGACATCCCCATATCACTCACCATCGTTAGATGATAACTCTCACCTATTTGAGGTATTAGCACCACCTGAGCCAGACTTAGAAGAGACTACCAGATGTGACATTGAGACTTTTAAGATTCAGGAGACTGCCCCTACCTTCCCACTATCACCATTGTCATTCCCCTTTTCTATTCCCACATATCGGGAATTATTTGACACTCTATGGATAGTACCAAGATCACCAACTCAACAGAGACAACAGTAGATTCCTCAAGAATGGTTTGGGATCTATACTATCTTGGATATGATCGATGCACAACCCTAGGCCCCACATCAGAACTCGTCACAACCCTATGATGCCACAATCCAGGATCCAATCAGAGGTAGACTAGACTTATATCTTTACTAGCTTTTACTATTATCCTAGCCACGGGATGTGTGTCATAGTTCAAAGAAACTTGTAGTATTTTGGTTGTTGTACAACGAAATCACCAAGTATTGACTCTACTATATGGATATGGTTGTGCTATGTCTAATATCGGTCTATGTAGGCCGAAATTTTCATTTTATATATTCATGTGTGTTATGATTATATTTATGATATTTTCATGGTTGCATCTTGTTGTGATTTTGTAACCACTGTAAGATTTCCCTATATATAATTTTCTAGTACTTAACTTTTTCCACGTAGAATTTTTTTTTTCTTTCTTGATTATAACTATTATCTTATGTGACGAAGATCACATCACTGAAAACCCTGCTTGCAACCCAACCTTAATTGATTTAGTATTTACCTATGAAAACATCATTGACCTAAAACGTTATGAGATCCCACTTACCACTTTACGTTATTTCGCTAATGTATGTTTCTTAACTAATAAGAGTTTTATAAAATTTTAAACTACCATAGCAACATGTGAAGATAACGAAACTATAAAAATAGCAACATATAAATTATTTAAAATTATGTACAAGTCACTAAAGCACAGAAACCCTAATTCTACTAAACTCCCGATAAAACCCTAATTTCTCAAAACTATTATTATATGTAATAAAACCACGAACCCTAATTTATATTTTTATAAAATATGAAAGTACAAGTCTCCTAAACTAAGGTACAAGTCTTTAAAGCATGAAAACTAATTATTTATAAAAACTATATATAAAACTTAATAATAAATGTTTTAAAGATATAAGATGTAATAATTTGATATATTAATTTTTGAAATGAATTTATTTATCCATAAAATAAGTGTACAAGTCCTTAAACTCAAGGTACAACCCGTCAATGCATAAAAACTTAAAAACCCATTTAATGGCATATAAAGTGTAATAAAAGTTACATAAAAATTATAGAAAATTAAGAAATAATTAAAAATACATTTTTCATATTTTTCTTACATAAGTACAAGTCTTCAAAGCCTAGAGTACAACCTCCCAAAGCACAAAATCATTTTTCTTACATATATAGGTAAATCGATATGTATTAAAATCCATACTAAAATTCTAAAAATCATTTTCAAAGAAGCTTTAAACCTAGAAACCCTAACTATGCCTAAAACCCTATTGTACTACCCAACTAAGCCCTAAGTACTACCCTATATTGCACCACACGAACCAAATCCTTCTAGTTAGGCAAGTCTAGTTCGATTACAACCATATTTAAACTAAACCCTAGATTTTTCCAAACCCTAATCCCCCACATGTGTAAACCCTAATTAGCCACATCATTCTTCTTCTAGATTAAGAACCACATGTGTGAAGGAGAACCATACACCTCATTCTTTTCCCCCTCCTCTCCACATGGAACCAACCACAACCATACACCTCACCTCACACTCTCCCATACACTCCCTAGAAACCTTTAGAAACCCTAGCTTAGCCTTCTATAAATAGCAACACCAATGAAACCCTAGGACCATCATCCAACATACGAACCACCATAACCAACCACTACCCATTCACACCAATGATCCCTTAGTCCCTCAAATACTTAAAATAACCTAGAGAAGCAGTAGGAAACAAGTCAGGATCAGTAGAGACCAAGTTCGAATTCCATTTCATCCACACAAACCCTAGTCGACCATTATAAGTGAGGTAAGTTCTGGCCCTTTTCACTTGCTTTCATATAGATAATTTATGTTCAAATGAAGTTTAAAACATGTGTCATAACCCAGAAATAATTAAAACACAACTTGTTTAATTTTATTTTTATCGAGTTCATACATATACATAAAATTCGAATAAGTGCTCTAATAGATCAAAGATGTTAAAAGTGGTTTAGAGATGCTTAAAACATGTTATAATAACTAATCAAATCATAAAAACATGGTGTCTAAAAATCAGATATAGAAATATATGCGTTTTCTTTTTCTTTTTCATTTCAGTCGACCACAGCAGACCTGCTGTTTTGGTCGTTGTTTTACCTTATTAAACGTAATCTATAAATTCTGATTTTCGACATACTTGAAGTACTTTAAAAGGGCTAATTGTAGGAAAAAGAATTAGAGTTTTTCATCGAGTAACGAAGGAGAACGGGACATAATAAGTTGGGTGTATTTCTGTCGAGGTAAACAAGGGTCGCATGGTTTCTGTTTTGGTTTTCTCGTTCGTGAGACCAAACCAAACTTCGAATCTTGGCAAAAATACTCTCAAAACATTTATAAACACTTTAGAAAAGGTTTTGTAAAAGATCATGGCTTAAATCGCTAGAAATAAAATATTTTTGAGACAAGGATATCGAGTAAAGTAAGATAGAAGTCTCAAGGGCTAAACCTGTAAAAATTTAATAAAGTTTTCAGTTTGGACTTGTAGTGAGATCGAGAAGTCCCTAAGGGGTAAAAACTGTACATTTTGAAACTTAAAGGTATAAAGTATCAATTAACTAAAGTTCAGGGGTAAATTTTGTATATTTCTAAAAGTTCAAGGGTAAAAATTGTCATTTTCATAAAGTTCGAGGGTAAAATTTGCCAACCCTAGATACTTAAAGGACTAAAAGGAAAATACACTTAAAACCCTAATTTTAATTTAATAATATTAATAATAATAATAATATTATTATTATTATTATTATTATTAATATTAGAAATTAAAACCTAATAACGAAACTAAAACGGGAAATAAAACTTATATTCGGATACGATTACTGAGAACTTGATATACCAACCTAGGTTGCAAGCCGGAGACGTTTATCAACTGTATTTCATTTTGTTTTCCATCCAGATTGTTCAGGTGAGTTTATAGTCCCACCTTTTTATTACGAGTTTTCCAAATATGTGGGGAGATACATGCTATTAAATCGAACACAAGTATTTTCCTGATTGTTATTGCACTAGGCTAACTGTTCGTTATTATTGAGATTGAATTATTTATTTAAAAGACCCTCATATCATGCACCATTAGTCACCTGCTGGGTGAGCGCGAATATGTGAATAGATCTATTGGCCTGACGACCCATTTGTTCTAACCGGATGGATATCTTCGTGGTAGCCGGTTAGGCAGATGCATTATATTTGATATCTTTAACTCGGGGGCGAGACCACTCTCATTTCAATCATGTTTGTGGAATCTGGAAACTGTTAACGCATTGCGTGTCATGAGGTTTAGTGCAATATTGTTGAATTGCGATATAACTGATTTCTCATATTTTGGCTTGTGTTCAAACTGATTATAATTTTAAACACTATAGATTCACTCAACCTTTGTGTTGACTTTTTAAGCATGTTTATCTCAGGTAACTAGGAGTATGGCGATGGCACGAAGTGGCTGTGGACTTTCTTTTTACAAGAGTGTCCACTTTGTTATCATTCAATAAATAATGTAACTTTTATTATGTATTTCTGAACCTCCCTCTGGGACCTATCTTATGTACTCTGATATTAAATAAATGAATGATAACAATTTTTATTTAAAAACGTCTCATTTTGAGTCGTTTTCTATTCTCATGACTGTGAACCATGAAGTAGCACCCCAAGCTTATATTCCGCTGCGTAATCCGAAAATGGGGGTGTTACAGATTGGTATCAGAGCTCATGGTTATAGAGAACCAAATGTTTTCAAAACATTGAACTATAACCACTTTTCACAAAAACTTAGCCCGAGTCCTTCGTGCCACGACGATATTGAAACATTATTTATATATGAATTATTATTCATTATTTAATTATATAGTGGAATATTTATAATTTTTGGGTGGTTACAGAGCTATAAAATTCCCTCTTCATTCTATTATCTCTATGTCGAACGCGGAAATCGAAAATATCGTAATCGTACCAGACGTCATACCACAACCCAGACAAGTAATAGAGTTGGATTCAGCAGAGGATGTCATGGTGGTACCCGAAATTCCCTCAGCTTTTGGGCATGATTCGGAATCAGACCCTATAGCAGAATCATCGGAAGATACCTTGATGACAGATGTTGTGCCAAATTCTGAGGATCCTTATGTGCAAGTCAGAGAAAGAGCTCATATGATTGCAGAAGGAGAATCCTCTGAACCGGATCCTACTTCAGTTTTGGAGAGACCTCTAGAGAGAACTCGGAGAACCGCACGAATGAGAACTCTCCCAGTATTTTCCTCACCTTTACCTCGTCCATATCCATATATGTTATCTAATTTCGAACTTGTAGTCCCAACGTCTTTACCTCCGCCACCGCCATCATCTACCAACTTCACACCTTCATCCGTACCATTTGAATTGAGTGATGAGGTCCAAGCTATTATTGCACGATATAATGCCATGCCTCGATCTCCTACTCCTGATGTCTCTACCCCTCCGCGAGTTTTCGAGATAGGAGAAAGTTCCCAAGCGGCACAGGAGCGTCAACCGTCTGTCTCTACTCTTCTATCACGGCTAGAGCGCCAAGCGGAGCAGATTGAGACTGCATTGGGACATCTTGACGAACTCCCACTGGAGCGCATTGAAGGTATTGAATGAAGAATAGAAGATATGATGACAGATCAGGAGGTGATAAAGCAAAAGATGAATGAAAACCGTGAAGAATCTGAGAAGCGTTACGAGGAGATTAGACATGAGATACCCATTGTCTATGAAAATGAACTGAAGATAATAGAAGAAATGATCAAAAAGAATGAGGAGTTAGCAACAGCACAAAATCGGATCGCAACTTTAGAAATGACGGTCGCAGAGATGCAGATGTTGTACCAGGAGAATATGAAGGTTCTCATTAGTATGATAGCCGAACTCAGCAGTCAGCTTAAGGGAACTTCTGGAGGACAGTAGATCTAACCACTATATATATATATATATATATATATATATATATATATATATATATATATATATATATATTATCTTTTGAGTGCTACGTCTAAATTTTGGGAAAATATAGTATAGACATGGCACTAATATGTAGTTTGTATCAAAACAGCTTTTGTACTTTATATCAACCATAAGGTATGTAGCCTAAATGTGACACTTGTATCAATTTTGTTATGTATAACAAGATAACGAGTTATTTATGGCTATATATGGTTTAGATATTTTGCTGTGAATGATATAAATCTAAATATATATATTTTCATGTGGTGATAGAGATATGTCTCGCAAATCCCCAGAACCAACCATGTCACAAGCTGCTATTCGAAAGCTTGTTGCAGACAGTGTCGCTGCAGCTCTTGAAACTCAAGCAGCAGAAATAGCTCGTATTGGAAGCTCAAGCCGACCCAATGGAGATAATGAGTCAGCCAATGCTCGCAAGTGTACTTACAAAGACTTTATGAACTGCCAACCGACTTTCTTCAAAGGAACTGAAGGAGTTACAGCATTAGCTCGTTGGTTTGAACGTATGGAAGTGGTCTTTGTAAGGAGCGGGTGTTCTGATGATTGCAAAGTTGCCTTCGCAACAGGAACTTTGTTAGATGATGCTTTGTCATGGTGGTCTGCTACTTCTCGAACAATGGGAGTAGAAGCAAATATTGCCCTCGTACTGAAATCAAGAAATTGGAGGATGAATTTCACCAGCTAGTAGTAAAAGGAACAGATGTCAAGGCATACAATAGAAGGTTTCAGGAGCTTGCTCTCCTATGTCCTAATATGGTGCCTGATCTTGAGAAGTTGCTGGAGAAATATGTTGAAGGATTGCCTCGAAGCATTGAAGGGGATGTTACTGTTTCAAAGCCTCAATCATTGGAAGAAGCAATGACTACAGCTCAGAAACTGATGGATAGAGAAATTAAGCGAAATTCAGTTCAGGGAAACAATGATCTCAAACGAAAGTTTGATGATAAAAGGAATTCCCATCATTTCGACTACCGTTCCAACAACAACAACAACCGCAACAACCAAAACCATTATCACCAAAACCGTAACCAATACCATCATCAGCAAAACCGACGACAAGAAGCAGCCAAAGCCTATACTACCCCTTCTGCTGAGAAGAGTGGGTATATTGGTACAAAACCACAATGCAGTCGATGCTTGCTACATCACTTTGGTCCATGTACCGTTAAGTGCATAAAGTGTCAGAAGATAGGACATCAGACCAAAGACTGTAAGGCAACGGGAGCAAATCTGCAGCCGGTGATCGTGACGTGCCACGGATGTGGAGAAAAAGGACATTACAAAAATCAGTGCCCGAAGATAAATGCTAATCCAAATAATGGTGCCCGCGGACGAGTGTACGTGTTGGGTGATGGTAATGAGCAGCAGAACCCGGACATAGTCACGGGTACGTTTCCCCTCAATCATCATTTAGCTAGAGTATTATTTGATACCGGAGCTGATAAAAGTTTTATATCTCTTACTTTCGCTTCTTTACTCAAACTCAATCCCACTGCTTTAACCCGAACGTATGAAATTGAGCTAGCTAATGGGAAAATAGTAGGCACTAATTCCGTAATCCAAGGTTGTACCTTAACTCTATTAAATCAGCCTTTCGACATCGACCTTATGCCTATTGAGTTAGGAAGCTTTGACGTAATCGTTGGCATGGACTGGTTATCCAAATATCATGCCAAGATATTATGTAACGAGAGGGTGGTTCACATTCCTTTTAAGGATGAGACTTTGATTATTCGAGGTAGTCAAAGTAAAACCAAGTTAAGCATAATATCTTGCATCAAAACCATGAAATATATCAACCGAGGATGTCCAGCGTTTTTAGCCCATGTAACAGAGAAGAAAACGGATGAAAAAACGATTGGAAGATGTACCGGTAGTACGAAATTTTCCGGAAGTATTTCCTGAAGAGTTACCTGGATTACCACCTGTTCGTCAGGTAGAATTCCAGATTGACTTAGTACCAGGAGCAGCACCAGTAGCACGAGCTCCATACCGTTTAGCGCCATCAGAAATGCAAGAACTATCCAATCAACTGCAGGAGTTATTGGATAAAGGTTTTATTCGACCTAGTTCATCGCCTTGGGGAGCACCTGTCTTATTTGTTAAAAAGAAGGACGGAACTCTTAGAATGTGTATTGATTACCGAGAGTTGAATAAACTTACGGTAAAGAATCGATATCCATTACCAAGGATCGATGATTTGTTCGATCAACTACAAGGATCTAGCATTTACTCAAAAATCGATCTAAGATCCGGATATCATCAACTGTGTGTTAAGGAAGAAGACATTCCTAAAACAGCTTTTAGAACAAGATACGGTCACTATGAGTTTCAAGTAATGCCATTTGGGTTAACCAATGCACCAGCTATATTCATGGATCTCATGAATCGTGTATGCAGACCCTATTTGGATAAATTTGTGATCGTGTTCATTGATGATATTCTTATCTATTCTCGGAGTGAAGAGGAACATACAGAGCATTTGAAGACTATTTTGGAACTACTCAAGAGGGAACAGCTGTACGCTAAATTTTCCAAATGTGATTTTTGGATTTATACCGTGCAGTTTCTTGGACATGTGGTTGATCGCCATGGAATCCACGTGGATCCATCCAAAATAGAAGCAGTTAAGAATTGGCCAATACCAACGACTCCTACTGAAGTGCGACAATTTTTAGGACTCGCTGGTTATTACCGGAGATTTATTGAGGGATTCTCAAAGATTGCCAAATCTTTAACGGAATTAACTCAGAAAGGTAAGAAGTATGTATGGGGAGAAAACCAAGAGAAAGCTTTCCAGCTATTAAAGCAAAAGCTTTGTGAAGCTCCAATTTTAGCTTTACCAGAAGGAAGTGATGATTTTGTTGTGTATTGCGACGCGTCACACCAAGGTTTAGGAGCGGTGTTGATGCAGAGGAATAAAGTGATTGCTTATGCCTCTAGACAACTCAAGCCTCATGAGGACAATTATACTACTCATGATCTTGAACTAGGAGCAGTTGTATTTGCTCTCAAAATCTGGAGACATTATCTGTATGGCACAAAATGCGTTATGTATACAGATCATAAGAGCCTTCAACATATTCTCGACTAGAAGGAATTGAATATGAGACAACGCCGATGGTTGGAGTTATTAAGCGACTACGACTGTGAAATTCAATATCATCCTGGAAAAGCAAACGTTGTAGCAGATGCGCTAAGCAGGAAGGAACGAAGTAAGCCTCTTCGAGTTAGAGCTTTAGTAATGACCATTAATTTGGATTTACCATCCCAAATTCTCAATGCACAAGCTGAAGCAATAAAAGAAGAAAATGTGCAGGCTGAGAATTTGAGAGGTATGGACAAAGTATTTGAAATCCGCCCTAACGGGATTCGTCGTATAAAGAATCGGAGTTGGTTACCGCTCTTTGGTGATTTAAGAAATGTGATTATGCACGAATCACATAACTCCAAATATTCTATCCATCTGGGATCTGAAAAGATGTACCAGGATCTCAAGAAACTTTACTGGTGGCCAAACATGAAAGCTGATATAGCTGAGTATGTCAGCAAATGTTTGACTTGTGCACGAGTTAAAGCAGAGCATCAAAGGCCATCCGGTCTATTGACTCAACCTGAGATTCCTGAATGGAAATGGGAGCGAATAACAATGGATTTTATCACCAAATTGCCTAGGACGTCAAGTGGATATGACACTATTTGGGTCATAGTTGATCGTCTTACAAAATCCGCTCACTTTTTGCCAATCAAAGAAACTGATGAAGTAGAAGACTTAGCCAAACTATATCTAAAGGAGATAATCTCACGACATGGGGTACCCATCTCTATTATTTCAGATCGTGATTCTCGTTTCACATCTCGATTTTGGGAAAAGCTTCAGAAAGCTTTGGGTACAAATTTAGATATGAGTACGGCTTATCATCCACAAACCGACGGACAGAGTGAGAGGACTATTCAAACGCTGGAGGATATGCTTAGAGCATGTGTAATAGATTTTGGAAAAGGATGGGATAGACATTTGCCTTTGGCAGAATTCTCATACAACAATAGTTACCATGCAAGCATTAAAGCAGCACCATTTGAAGCACTTTATGGAAGAAAGTGCCGGTCACCTGTATGCTGGGCAGAAGTCGGAGAATTCCAACTTACTGGGCCTGAGTTAATACAGGAAACCACCGATAAAATTGTGCAAATTCGACAGCATTTGCAAGCAGCCCGAGATAGACAGAAAAGTTACGCAGATACAAGACGGAAGCCTATGGAGTTTGAAATAGGAGACAGAGTTATGTTAAAGGTGTCACCATGGAAGGGAATAGTTAGATTCGGAAAACGAGGAAAATTGAATCCCTGATATATTGGGCCATTTAAGATTTTGGAGAAAATCGGTCCAGTAGCTTACCGACTTGAACATCCCGTAGAACTTAGTAGAATACATCCTATCTTTCACGTCTCGAACTTAAAGAAGTGTCTATCAGATGAAACACTCGTGATTCCCATGAAAGAGCTTCGTCTCAATGATAAGCTCAATTTTGTGGAAGAACCTGTGGAGATTATGGATAGAGAGATCAAACAATTGAAACGAAGTCGCGTTCCTATCGTAAAAGTTAGATGGAACTCCAAGAGAGGACCAGAATTTACCTGGGAACGAGAAGATCAAATCCGGGTCAAATACCCGCATCTTTTCCCTAATTCTTCAACCAACGCTGACTGAATCTCGGGACGAGATTCCCTTCAACGGGGGGATAATGTAACCACTGTAAGATTTCCCTATATATAATTTTCTAGTACTTAACTTTTTCCACGTAGATTTTTTTTTTTCTTTCTTTCTTGATTGTAACTATTATCTTATGTGACGAAGATCACATCACTGAAAACCCTGCTTGCAACCCAACCTTAATTGATTTAGTATTTACCTATGAAAACATCATTGACCTAAAACGTTATGAGATCCCACTTACCACTTTACGTTATTTCGCTAATGTACGTTTAAAACTGAATGTTTCTTAACTAATAAGAGTTTTATAAAATTTTAAACTACCATAGCAACATGTGAAGATAACGAAACTATAAAAATAGCAACATATAAATTATTTAAAATTATGTACAAGTCATTAAAGCACAGAAACCCTAATTCTACTAAACTCCTGATAAAACCCTAATTTCTCAAAACTATTATTATATGTAATAAAACCACGAACCCTAATTTATATTTTTATAAAATATAAAAGTACAAGTCTCCTAAACTAAGGTACAAGTCTTTAAAGCATGAAAACTAATTATTTATAAAAACCATATATAAAACTTAATAATAAATGTTTTAAAGATATAAGATGTAATAATTTGATATATTAATTTTTGAAATGAATTTATTTATCCATAAAATAAGTGTACAAGTCCTTAAACTCAAGGTATAACCCATCAATGCATAAAAACTTAAAAACCCATTTAATGGCATATAAAGTGTAATAAAAATTACATAAAAATTATAGAAAATTAAGAAATAATTAAAAATACATTTTTCATATTTTTCTTACATAAGTACAAGTCTTCAAAGCCTAGAGTACAACCTCCCAAAGCACAAAATCATTTTTCTTACATATATAGGTAAATCGATATGTATTAAAATCCATACTAAAATTCTAAAAATCATTTTCAAAGAAGCTTTAAACCTAGAAACCCTAACTATGCCTAAAACCCTAGTGTACTACCCAACTAAGCCCTAAGTACTACCCTATATTGCACCACACGAACCAAATCCTTCTAGTTAGGCAAGTCTAGTTCGATTACAACCATATTTAAACTAAACCCTAGATTTTTCCAAACCCTAATCCCCCACATGTGTAAACCCTAATTAGCCACATCATTCTTCTTCTAGATTAAGAACCACATGTGTGAAGGAGAACCATACACCTCATTCTTTTCCCCCTCCTCTCCACATGGAACCAACCACAGCCATACACCTCACCTCACACTCTCCCATACACTCCCTAGAAACCTTTAGAAACCCTAGCTTAGCCTTCTATAAATAGCAACACTAATGAAACCCTAGGACCATCATCCACCATACGAACCACCATAACCAACCACTACCCATTCACACCAATGATCCTTTAGTCCCTCAAATACTTAAAATAACCTAGAGAAGCAGTAGGAAACAAGTCAGGATCAGTAGAGACCAAGTTCGAATTCCATTTCATCCACACAAACCCTAGTCGACCATTTTAAGTGAGGTAAGTTCTGGCCCTTTTCACTTGCTTTCATATAGATAATTTATGTTCAAATGAAGTTTAAAACATGTGTCATAACCCAGAAATAATTAAAACACAACTTGTTTAATTTTATTTTTATCGAGTTCATACATATACATAAAATTCGAATAAGTGCTCTAATAGATCAAAGATGTTAAAAGTGGTTTAGAGATGCTTAAAACATGTTATAATAACTAATCAAATTATAAAAACATGGTGTCTAAAAATCGGATATAGAAATATATGCGTTTTCTTTTTCTTTTTCATTTCAGTCGACCACAGCAGACCTGCTGCTTTGGTCGTTGTTTTACCTTATTAAACATAATCTATAAATTCTGATTTTCGACATACTTGAAGTACTTTAAAAGGGCTAATTGTAGGAAAAAGAATTAGAGTTTTTCATCGAGTAACGAAGGAGAACGGGACATAATAAGTTAGGTGTATTTCTGTCGAGGTAAACAAGGGTCGCATGGTTTCTGTTTTGGTTTTCGCGTTCGTGAGCACAAACCAAACTTCGAATCTTGGCAAAAATACTCTCAAAACATTTATAAACACTTTAGAAAAGGTTTTGTAAAAGATCATGGCTTAAATCGCTAGAAATAAAATATTTTTGAGACAAGGATATCGAGTAAAGTAAGATAGAAGTCTCAAGGGCTAAACCTGTAAAAATTTAATAAAGTTTTCAGTTTGGACTTGTAGTGAGATCGAGAAGTCCCTAAGGGGTAAAAACTGTACATTTTGAAACTTAAAGGTATAAAGTGTCAATTAACTAAAGTTCAGGGGTAAATTTTGTATATTTCTAAAAGTTCAAGGGTAAAAATTGTCATTTTCATAAAGTTCAAAGGTAAAACTTGCCAACCCTAGATACTTAAAGGACTAAAAGGAAAATACACTTAAAACCCTAATTTTAATTTAATAATATTATTAATATTATTATTATTATTATTATTATTATTATTATTATTATTATTATTATTAATATTAGAAATTAAAACCTAATAACGAAACTAAAACGGGAAATAAAACTTATATTCGGATACGATTACTGAGAACTTGATATACCAACTGATGCGTGGTTTTGTAACCTTACAACAGGTTTTACCTCTCGAGGGATCTCAAGAGGCTTACAACCCCACCAGGCAGTGTACCTGACCGATGTAGTATAGTGTAGTGGTAAGTACGGGGGATTGATCGTTCTCCACAGGGAATAGTGTTCGTTAGGTATGAAAGGCTACTCTAATTAGGTCTAAGGGTTGAGGAAGATTCTTTTTATGTTTTTATAGTTTTTATGAAAGCAAGTAAAATCTCGGGTTTGAAGGAGGTGGGCGGAATTAGTTGCTAGTCAACTAACCCAAATAACTACAAATGCAAATAAAATAAAATAACAAAAAATAAAATGTGGTGAGAAACTTATGTGTAGAGAAATGTGTTTACTTAGATTTCCTTACTCCCTAACTATCTTTTACCGGTTAATTAGTGTGTATTAGTCACGTGGATGACGGGTGTATTCCTTAATACCATTCGTGGGGTGGCGTACTTACTTCCCCAACTCTACAAGCTCCTACTTCACTCCTATGTCGAGCCGGCTAGGAAGCTCCTAACATGGGATCACTAGAATTCGCTTGTGCATTAAATACAACCATAAAAACCTTTTGTACGCATTTGGTTCATGTTTCTTAAGACGTTCAAGCAAGTTACCGAATAGGAAGTTAGTTAGTTTTCTTAAGCCTAACATAGATAAAAAATCATCCAATACAACTAACAACACACTAATAACCAATAATCAATAGCTAGGTTTCATTAGATCTAAGCAAACACAAGATAAATTTAGCCTAACATGTTAATCAAAAGACAAGAATAAGATAAAATCAAACAACACATAGACATATTGAATGATTAATTGATAACTTATCTTCAATGTAACATGGAAGATCTCAAGGCAAAAAGCCCTGAAAAAGTAGCTAAAATCGTCTTAGGGTTTTCTCCCAAAATTCCACACACTAAGCTCTCCCTCTAATGACAAAAAAATTAGAAAACTATATATAGATTTTTGGATCTGACGGCGTCACCTTATGGAGTGTGACGCCGTCACCTCGCCGCTTTTAGGGTTCCCGGATGACCTTCTTGACGCCGTCCCTCTTTAGCTCTTCAAAAATCCATTCTGGCTTATCAAGGCTTGACGCCGTCGAACCTTGAACGTGACGCCGTCCCCTTATGATTTAAGCCGTGACGCCCTTGATCAAGTTAAAGCGTGACGCCGTCAGAATTCACATGCTATTTTCACTGGCCCGTCATGAGTAAATTTCACGTCCAACTTTTCTTGCCAAAGCATGACGCCGTCAAGAGTAAATTATGACGCCGTCAAGAGTAACTTTTAGCCGATTCTTGAGACTTTGCCGTTTTCTTCACTTTATGCTCCAAAAACGTCCAAAATGCCTCCTTTTCCAGATTTCTCCTCAAAAGTACCTAAAATGACAAAAGGAACGATTTAGGGCGATATTTGATCAAATAAATACGATTTAGGGCTTAAATGACCCCTTAAAAGCGGTACACTTTTCGCTTCATCAAATACCCTTACACTTGAGATTTGCTTGTCCTCAAGCAAATGCGCTTTTATTCTAATCAAAATACAAGTTAGGGGTCATTTAATGCAAACATAAAAGTAATTACAACAAATAATCGTTCCACTTTAATCATAATAAGCACGGAGATTACATACTAGCACCTCACAAGTAGTGTTTAGATACTCTCATCTCTCAAGTGTCATCAAAATAAATCTCATAAATGAAAACGGATAATATCTCTCACTACCTGTCATAGCAAATAGATTACCATAGGCTTGGGAAAGGATCGAAAACCTCCTCCACTAGGCGTAAGCACCTAAGATAAACTATCAAAGAGGGCTTTTAAATGGGTTATAACGTTAGGTGTAGGGAAAAGGAAAACACGGTTTTGTTGAATAAAGGATATTTTACTGGTGGCTAGTTAAAGATCTTGATCAATTACATGTACTATACAATGTTGCTAAGCCAAGACTAGACTCGATCTTAAGCTAGAAACGAAATAACAAAATAACAAAAACATAAAATAAACATAAAATAAAACGGGATGGTAGTCCGTATGTTTTTTCTATTTTTCTTTTTCTCATTTTTTTTTTTTTTTTTTTTTTTTTTTTTTTTTTTTTTTTTTTTTTTTTTTTGCATTCACTTTTACCCTACCATCCAAAATAATACATCATAGGGGCATTGCATCCCCCTTACACTTGAACTTTTACATAACTTTACAAATACTAATCTAATGACTCGAATTAAGATAATCGAAAAACTTGGAGTACTTTTAAAATATTTAGCACATATGGGGGTAATAATGTTGTTCTTCCCCATTACTCCATTACACTAGTACTTTACCCATGAGTCCCAATCGTCCCAAAACAATATGTACAAGGATATGACTCGACTTAGCAACCATGTAATCAACTAGATAATTAACTTGGGTTTAAACAAATGTTGTCACAATATTGCACTAAAAATGAGTGCATACAAGGTAGGCTAAGGCGATTTGGGTGTACATTTAAGTGGGGTGTAACAAATTCTTCCTTTAAGTAAAATGCTTAAAGGTCGAAACGAAAAGATAGGCTCTGAGGGGTGTACTAGGGGTATCGTGTACTAAAAATGAGTACAACGCAAAGGGTGTGGGAGAATTACTTGACCAATGTAGCCAATGTAATTATAACAAAAACACAGGTGTAAAACAATGGGTTAATCCTAATGCCTCTTATCATGTAGTAAATCTAACTACACGAATGTAGTCTCACTTGTGGCCTTGGAATGGTCCTAACGCAAGTTCTAGAATCTAAGTGCTACCGGTACACACATCATAGCATAAATGCTTTTCCTACCAATTCTAGGGGCGAACCTCACATATTTGGGGTGGAAAATTTTTTAGTGGTACGTTTTTTTGTGCTAGTTATATAATTCCTATCCATGAGACGCTCATTAAGATCAAAGTTTCACTCCTATATGTTGTAAAAAATTTTAAATTTGGCACTAAAATTACCTTAACAAGTATTTATCTTAGTTTTATTACACATCTACTATCAAACAAACAAAAATCAAGCGTAATTGTATTCTCTAAAATCGTACTTTTACCCTCCCTTACACTTAAGATGAACATTGTCCCCAATGTTCAAATAACAAGATGTAAAAGAAAAAAGTAAAAGAATGAAATCAAATACTCCCCTGATTCGCTCGGTGGATAATGAAATTACACGGTTAAATCTTCTTCCAAAGAGAATGTAAAAGCTTCATGACTAATGCATCGCCATAAGCTTGATCCAAGACATTTCCTTGTCCAAAATAACCTGTTAAACCTGAGAAAACAAACACGAAAACCTGCATAACATCGGCGGGAAAAATCTATATATAAGGATATAATGCTTGTGGAATGATAACTTTGCAGATTCCTGGAGATTATAAGTTGGAGATTTTAATAAAAACTTTTTAAAAACAAAACTTTCAAAAATTTCTGGAAATTAAATCTGACGCCGTCAGGTTATAACCCCTGACGCCGTCAGAAATGACCTGACAAAAATTCTCATTTTAAGTTTCCGGAAAATTTCTGGAAAAACCTTTACCTTACTTCCTGGAAATCCTGCAAAACATCATTATGACTCGATACAAGCATTTGACTCAAACAATTACGAATATGTATGTTAATTTATTATTATTACGATTCATGTTCATTTGTGTTCTAATAAACCGATTTAGATTTCCCTTAACACTTATCTTTTGCAAAATACCTTTATATGTAGTTAAGACGAAGTTAAAAACAAAATAAAGCATTTTCACAAATTACTTTTTAACATGAATCAATACTAATAAAAATTAAACACACATACGGCAATAAATAAAAACAAACAAACAAACAAATAAACACACAAAGCAAATAAAGCAAATAAAGCTTGGGTTGCCTCCCAAGAAGCGCTTTTCTTTATTAACGAGTCTTGTAGCTAGACTCAAAGTCACGTACATTACGTGACTTCTTCATCGAAAGTTATGTCTTCCTCATTGATCATTTCATTACCATTTTCTTGATAATGCTTGACTCGTTGAATATTCACAGTGAATTCTCTATCCTCGTCGTCAATTAATACGACGGCTCCGGTCTTAGAGGAGCTCCTTACGGTAAAAGGTCCATACCATCTAGATTTAAGTTTCCCAGGAAATAGCCTTAAGCGAGAATTATATAATAAGACCTTGTCTCCTTTTGAAAACTCCTTGGGTCTCTTAATCCGTTGGTCATGCCATCTTTTTGCCCTCTCTTTGTATGTGATGGAAGATTCATAAGCCTCTAATCTCAATTCATCAAGCTCTTGGAGCTGTAAGAATCTATTTGTTCCCGCAACTGTATAATCCAAATTACAAGCCTTGAGTGCCCAATATGCTTTGTGTTCCAGTTCTACTGGAAGGTGGCATGCCTTGCCATATACCATACGGAACGGGGTTGTCCCGATTGGTGTCTTATAGGCGGTTCAAAATGCCCACAAAGCCTCATCGAGCTTAAAAGACCAATCTTTTCTGTTTTGATTAACCGTTTTTTCTAAAATTCTCTTTATGGCTCTATTAGTGTTCTCGACTTGACCGTTTGTTTGAGGATGGTAAGCGGTGGAAAATCGGTGAGAGACTCCATATCTTTTCATGACTTTCTCCATTTGTGAATTGCAAAAATGGGTTCCCCTGTCACTAATAAGAGCCTTCGGAATTCCGAACCTAGCGAACAATTTTTTTAAGAAATGAATGACTACCCTAGCGTCGTTAGTCCTAAGGGCTTGTGCTTCCACCCATTTTGAAACATAATCAATGGCCACCAAGATGTATTCATTCCCTCCAGAAGATGGGAATGGTCCCATGAAATCAATTCCCCAAACATCAAAAACCTCACAAACTTGTATATAATTCTGTGGGGCTTCATCCCTCCTAGAGATATTCCCAGCTCTTTGACATGCGTCACAAGTTTGTATCATTCCCTTCACATCACGAAATATTGTAGGCCAATAGAATCCCGCGTCGAAGACCTTTCGTGCAGTAGTGCTTATTCCGTGATGTCCTCCAGATGGACCTGCATGACACTCTTTCATAATTCTGACAGCCTCTCTTTCCGAAACACAACGCCTGATTACCTGATCTGGGCATCTTCGAAATAAGAAGGGTTCATCCCAAAAGTAGTACTTTAATTGATTAAAGAACCTCCTTTTTTCATGCCTGCTCATATGCTCAGGAATGACTCTACTTGCCAGGTAGTTAGCATAATCCGCATACCAAGGTTCAGAATCATTTATTGACATGAGCTGCTCTTCAGGAAATGTTTCCCGAATCTCACTCTTGTCAGATTCAGCGAGGCTGGGGTTTTCGAGACGAGAGAGATGATCAGCCGTAAGATTCTCTGCTCCTTTCTTATCACGGATTTCAACATCGAACTCTTGCAATAGTAGGATCCAACGAAGTAACCGTGGTTTAGCATCCTGTTTAGCGAAAAGATATCGAATAGCTGAATGATCCGTAAAAACAACCGTTTTAGAAAGGACAAGATACTGGCGAAATTTATCAAAAGCGAATACCACGGCTAGTAATTCCTTTTCAGTGGTAGTGTAGTTTTCTTGAGCAGGATTCATGGTTTTGCTAGCGTAGTATATTGGCTGAAAGTGTTTGTTAAGCCTTTGGCCTAACACTGCTCCAACAGCATAATCACTAGCATCGCACATGATTTCAAAGGGTAACTCCCAGTTAGGGGTAACCATAATTGGAGCTTGGGTAAGTTCCTGCTTCAATAGATCGAATGCGTCCTTGCACTCTTGAGAGAAGTCGAACGGGGCATCCTTCATGAGTAACTGGGTCATTGGTTTAGCTACCTTTGAGAAATCTTTAATGAATCTCCTATAGAAGCCAGCATGACCCAAAAAACTACGGATTGCCTTGACAGTTGTTGGATAGGGAAGTTTGGATATAGCTTCAATTTTTGCCCGGTCTACTTCGATTCCACTTCCTGAAATTTTGTGCCCTAGCACAATCCCTTCTTTTACCATAAAGTGGCACTTTTCCCAGTTTAGTACCAAGTTGGTCTCCTCACAACGTTTGAGCATTTTCTCAAGGTTAGCAAGACAGCGATCAAAAGAGTTTCCAAAGACTGAAAAATCATCCATAAAGACCTCCATGCTGTCTTCCATTAACTCATGGAAGATTGCCGTCATGCAGCGCTGGAAAGTGGCGGGGGCGTTACATAGTCCAAAGGGCATTCGCTTGTAGGCGAAGGTGCCATAAGGGCATGTAAACGTGGTCTTTTCTTGGTCCTCAGGAGCGATAGGGATTTGGAAATACCCTGAGAACCCATCTAGGAAGCAGTAGTACTCATGCCCTGCTAACCTTTCCAACATTTGGTCGATAAATGGGAGAGGGAAATGATCTTTTCGAGTCGCGTCATTCAACTTCCTATAATCGATGCACACACGCCATCCAGTTACTGTTCGTTGAGGTACTAACTCATCCTTATCGTTCTTCACTACCGTCATTCCTCCCTTTTTTGGTACAACCTGTATAGGACTTACCCATGGACTGTCCGAAATCGGGTAAATTAGTCCTGCATCTAGGAGCTTAATGACTTCCTTCTTTACAACTTCCTTTATGTTGAGATTTACTCGCCTTTGAGGCTGCACGGAGGGTTTATAATCTTCCTCCATGAGGATTTTATGCGTGCAGAAAGTAGAGTCAATCCCCTTGATGTCGGCTACACTCCATGCTATAACCCCTTTATATTTTTTTAGAACTCCTAAGAGTTTATCTTTTTGTTCACTTTTCAAGGAGGAGCTTATGATCACCGGAAGTTGATCTTCTCCTTGAAGGAAGGCATATTCAAGGTTGTTCGGGAGTTCCTGGAGTTCTAACGTGGGTGGCTCGATGATGGAAGGTTTAAGTTTGTTCTCGGGTTTACGAAGCTCAAGCTGTTCGATTTCTTGTCTGGGATAGAAGGAGACTGCATTCACATCCATAGCCTTCTCCTCCTCTAAGATGGGTAAGAAAGCTTCACCTCGCAACCAGCCAGCTTCCACCTGTTCATCTACACAATTATCAATCTCGTCGGATAGTTCATCGATTTCTTCGATGAAATACAGTTGATTATCTGCTTCGAGAGAAAGATTCATTGTGTCCTTGATGTCGAAGGTTAAGCTATCGGCCCCCACTCGTAAGGTTAGTTTGCCGTCATGAACATCAATAACAGCACGAGAAGTTGCGAGGAAGGGTCTTCCTAGAATGATGGGCACAAGATCATCTTCTTCCATTTCTAGGATGACGAAGTCAACTGGAAATTTAAACTTCCCTACCTTAACCAGCACATTCTCGCATATTCCTAAGGGGTATTTGACTGATCTATCAGCCAGTTGGATGCTCATACGGGTTGGTTTCAACCCAGAATACCCTAGCTTGAGGAACAGGGAATGCGGCATAAGATTGATGCTTGCTCCTAAGTCGGCTAAAGCATTTTTGACTGAAAGAGATCCAATTGAACAGGGCAAGGTGAAACTACCTGGGTCGTCCACCTTCTTTGGTAGCCCTCGTTGAGTCACCACAGAACATTCTTCTCCTAAGGTTACAAGACCCTCGAGCCCTTTCCTGTTGGTGAGCAGCCTCTTGAAGTATGTACTATATTTGGGCATATGATAACATGCATCAAGAAGGGGTATGGTGACGACCGAATTCTTCAAATATGACAAGAATCTTTTATTATCACTTTCGACCTTTTGGTTCTTGAGGCGAGATGGGTATGGGACTTTAAGGGGCTGTTTGGCAGGAGTAGGTGGGGATGGAGTTACCGGAGGGGTTTGCTCGGGATTTTCATCGTTCACATTATCGTTCCCCTCATGAGGGGTGTTGGGTTCCATGACGTTAGATGGTTGAGCTGGGTAAGGTGGATCCTTAGTAGTTTTTCCAGCACGAGTGGTGATGGCGAGTAAAGGATCTCTTTGCGGTTCGCCAAGGCCGTCGAGAGTGGCGTTGAGTTCTGCGAATTTGGCCTTCACGTTGGTTTGTTGGCTATCGATAAAGTTGTCAAGACCATTTAGTTGCAGATTCTTTTCAAACGTGAAATGCCCGAGATCATCCTCAAAAGTGCTCCTAACCTTATAGTCAGGATATTCTCCTCCTCCCTCTTCTCTCACAAGATTTCCCCAAGGGGTGAAATCATTGTTTTGGTAGAAAGTCAAGAGCGAAGGATCATCGAAGATGTCGTGGCTTGACAAGCATGCTTGTTCGGTGGTGGTATCATCCTCGCATTCCTCCACTTCATGCGGGCCACCACATTGATCACAGATCAAGTATGGGTTTGATAACCGCTTAGTTGGTTGTGACTTGTCTAGATAAGATACCTGATCATTCAATCTACTCACCCGGCTAGCAAAAGGAGGCTCTTTCATGATCTTGGAAACGCTCATGATCGAATCGGGTTCATCCCAGGTATCGTCTTGATCATTCGCGTATTCCTCAATTCTATTCCATCCTTCCTCAACGCTTAGTTTGGCTATTTTTCC
Source organism: Artemisia tridentata subsp. tridentata (assembly GCA_021014915.2). Lineage (NCBI taxonomy): Eukaryota > Viridiplantae > Streptophyta > Magnoliopsida > Asterales > Asteraceae > Artemisia > Artemisia tridentata. The sequence goes on from CP139507.1 coordinate 368,422,227, forward strand.
TTTTGATGAATTATTAATGCCCAATTGGTCGTTTTTGGAGACACTGTCATAAAAGATTTGGACAAGAAGCCAGAGTTCAATGCCATGATGAGGGACCTGTCTAATTAGATCCTTGAATCTAACCCAAGATTTGTGAATAGGTTCTGCTGGTCCAACATGGAAGCGGAGGATTTCGTCTCTCAACTTTGAAGTTCTTCCTATGGGAAAGAATTTCTCATAGAATTTTGAGATAAGCTGTTCCCATGTGAAGATGGATTCGGAAGGAAGTTGGTTATACCAGTCTCCGGCCCTTTCATGAAGGGTGAAGGGAAAGAATCGCAACCGGGAGGTATCTCTAGTGGCTCCGTCCGTATGGAGGGTATCCACTATTTTCAGGAAGTCCTTGATGTGTTGGATTGGATCTTCAGTTTTCAATCCGTGAAACTTGCATACACTTTGGACCAGCCAAATATCAGTTGCACGCAAGACCCCATCCGTGTGTTCATTTGGAAAAAAGATAGCATTGGAAAAACCACGAGGGGTGGGAGAAGAGTAGTCCTTGAGGCATTTAGGGATTGGGATTTCGGGAACTTCCATATCGTGATTGGGTTGAGGGCTAGGAGGTGTAGAATGATGATTGGATTCTTCCTCGGAGAGGGCATCATCAAAATTGATCGTGGATGGTTCAGCCGCTTGGTGGAGTCGCCTTAATTTATGCATTTCCCTTTCGGGTTCAGCATAGGGTGTGGCAAGAGTCTTTATCGAGCTTCGGCTCCTAGTGATTCTAAGATTAGGGGGGTCATCATCCAAAATTAGGGAATATCCTCCTAAAGTGCGGGCTCTAGGAGGTGGTTGTGGTTGTTGTGGTGGTGGGTTGTGGGGGTTAAGGATATTACCATCTTCCATGATGTCGGATGGTATGGTTACGAACAAAGACACGAAGAAAATAGATAGACTAAAGAAAACCTAGAAAAATAAAATAAAAATCTCACTAGAAAGGAATCTAGTGAGTAGACCTAATAGAAATAAAAATTCAACCTAAACAATAACTATTCCCCGGCAGCGGCGCCAAAAACTTGATGCGTGGTTTTGTAACCTTACAACAGGTTTTACCTCTCGAGGGATCTCAAGAGGCTTACAACCCCACCAGGCAGTGTACCTGACCGATGTAGTATAGTGTAGTGGTAAGTACGGGGGATTGATCGTTCTCCACAGGGAATAGTGTTCGTTAGGTATGAAAGGCTACTCTAATTAGGTCTAAGGGTTGAGGAAGATTCTTTTTATGTTTTTATAGTTTTTATGAAAGCAAATAAAATCTCGGGTTTGAAGGAGTGGGCGGAATTAGTTGCTAGTCAACTAACCCAAATAACTACAAATGCAAATAAAATAAAATAACAAAAAATAAAATGTGGTGAGAAACTTATGTGTAGAGAAATGTGTTTACTTAGATTTCCTTACTCCCTAACTATCTTTTACCGGTTAATTAGTGTGTATTAGTCACGTGGATGACGGGTGTATTCCTTAATACCATTCGTGGGGTGGCGTACTTACTTCCCCAACTCTACAAGCTCCTACTTCACTCCTATGTCGAGCCGGCTAGGAAGCTCCTAACATGGGATCACTAGAATTCGCTTGTGCATTAAATACAACCATAAAAACCTTTAGTACGCATTTGGTTCATGTTTCTTAAGACGTTCAAGCAAGTTACCGAATAGGAAGTTAGCCAGTTTTCTTAAGCCTAACATAGATAAACAATCATCCAATACAACTAACAACACACTAATAACCAATAATCAATAGCTAGGTTTCATTAGATCTAAGCAAACACAAGATAAATTTAGCCTAACATGTTAATCAAAAGACAAGAATAAGATAAAATCAAACAACACATAGACATATTGAATGATTAATTGATAACTTATCTTCAATGTAACATGGAAGATCTCAAGGCAAAAAGCCCTGAAAAAGTAGCTAAAATCGTCTTAGGGTTTTTCTCCAAAATTCCACACACTAAGCTCTCCCTCTAATGACAAAAAAATTAGAAAACTATATATAGATTTTTGGATCTGACGGCGTCACCTTATGGAGTGTGACGCCGTCACCTCGCCGCTTTTAGGGTTCCCGGATGACCTTCTTGACGCCGTCCCTCTTTAGCTCTTCAAAAATCCATTCTGGCTTATCAAGGCTTGACGCCGTCGAACCTTGAACGTGACGCCGTCCCCTTATGATTTAAGCCGTGACGCCTTTGATCAAGTTAAAGCGTGACGCCGTCAGAATTCACATGCTATTTTCACTGGCCCGTCATGAGTAAATTTCACGTCCAACTTTTCTTGCCAAAGCATGACGCCGTCAAGAGTAAATTATGACGCCGTCAAGAGTAACTTTTAGCCGATTCTTGAGACTTTGCCGTTTTCTTCACTTTATGCTCCAAAAACGTCCAAAATGCCTCCTTTTCCAGATTTCTCCTCAAAAGTACCTAAAATGACAAAAGGAACGATTTAGGGCGATATTTGATCAAATAAATACGATTTAGGGCTTAAATGACCCCTTAAAAGCGGTACACTTTTCGCTTCATCACCAACCTAGGTTGCAAGTCGGAGACGTTTATCAACTGTATTTCATTTTGTTTTCCATCCAGATTGTTCAGGTAAGTTTATAGTCCCACCTTTTTATTACGAGTTTTCCAAATATGTGGGGAGATACATGCTATTAAATCGAACACAAGTATTTTCCTGATTGTTATTGCACTAGGCTAACTGTTCGTTATTATTGAGATTGAATTATTGATTTAAAAGACCCTCATATCATGCACCATTAGTCACCTGCTGGGTGAGCGCGAATATGTGAATAGATCTATTGGCCTGACGACCCATTTGTTCTAACCGGATGGATATCTTCATGGTAGCCGGTTAGGCAGATGCATTATATTTGATATCTTTAACTCGGGGGCGAGACCACTCTCATTTCAATCATGTTTGTGGAATCTGGAAACTGTTAACGCATTGCGTGTCATGAGGTTTAGTGCAATATTGTTGAATTGCGATATAACTGATTTCTCATATTTTGGCTTGTGTTCAAACTGATTATAATTTTAAACACTATAGATTCACTCAACCTTTGTGTTGACTTTTTAAACATGTTTATCTTAGGTAACTAGGAGTATGGCGATGGCACGAAGTGGCTGTGGACTTTCTTTTTACAAGAGTGTCCACTTTGTTATCATTCAATAAATAATGTAACTTTTATTATGTATTTCTGAACCTCCCTCTGGGACCTATCTTATGTACTCTGATATTAAATAAATGAATGATAACAATTTTTATTTAAAAACGTCTCATTTTGAGTCGTTTTCTATTCTCATGACTGTGAACCATGAAGTAGCACCCCAAGCTTATATTCCGCTGCGTAATCCGAAAATGGGGGTGTTACAGATTTCACTTCATTTATACATGTTATGGTTGCGTATATGTGAGTGTGATGATCCTTACTACTTATAAATTCTCATGGTCTCTTATGATTTTGAAGAGTTATGTCGAAGCAAGCCGCTCCAGCCATGACACAAGCCACTGTTGAGCAAATCATTGCCAAGAGCATAGCCACAACCCTCCCTAAAAATCTTACTCACGAAGAATTTATGGATTGCGATCCCCACACTTTTAGCGGAACTGAAAGCGCGACAGGATTTTGCAAATGGTTCGAAGAAGTAGAAACAATATTTCGAGGTGGTAACTGTCACAAGGAAGACAAAGTTAAGTTCGCCACTTGCACTTTTCGGGATCGTGCCCAGGAATGGTGGACCAAACATGTTCAGATAGTAGGGGTCGACGCTGCTTACTCAATCTCTTGGGACGAACTAAGGAGGATGATGATTTTAGAATATTGTTCAAGGAGCGAATTACAAGCAATGGAACAGGAAATCCTGAACTTTACCATGGAAGGAGATGATGTTGCCAAATACACTGATCATTTTTATGAATTAGCAAGGCTATGCCCTGCAATGGATGAACTGGAATATAAGAAACTTGAGAGGTATATTGGGGGACTCTCCCCTGAAATTCGTATTTTGGTCACCCCATTAGAGCCCGATAACATGCCTAAAGCTATCCGTATGGCGCTCCAGGCAGGAGAACACATAGCTCACACCAAGGCCGTGGGAAACAATAATAACAACAAACGAAAATGGAACAACAACAACAATCAAGATGGAAGTGTTGCACAACAACCACCTAAAGGACAAGAAGTGGTTAGAGCCTATACTGCCGGACCACGCACGAAGAAAAGATATGTTGGGAATTTACCTTACTGCAACACATGCAATCTCCATCACCTAGGTCACTACAGCGAACCATGTGGGTTGTGCAAGAAGCGTGGTCACCAGACCAAGGACTGTAGGAATCCCGCAAATCAGAGGATCCCGGGGAGCTGCTTCGAATGTGGAAACATAGGACACTTCAAGAAGGACTGCCCGGAGCTGAAGAACAAGAAAAACGAAGTCTGAATCCTCTAGGATTGTATTTTCCTATTTTACTTAGCCTTAGGAAGTTAGTGTAACCAAGTTGTAACAAGTACCTTCTTATCTAATGAAATCTCTATCTTTTATTATATCTACGATACTCACAACCTTCGTCTATTACATTTTCTATTCTATTTACCTTATTCCTAACCATTTCCCAATGACCTACCGCTATCCTATTAGGGATTAGGAAAATTTCATCCTTGCTATAGACCATTACCATTCCGTAGGATTCTCCCACACATCCTATAACCCATTCAATTTTTTTTTTATCACAAGCTATTTTACTACCACTTTCTAGAATTATTTCACATAATTTTACTCCAAGCGATTTTACTACTACTTTAGAGAACTATTTCACATGATTTTACTCCAAGCAATTTTACTACCACCTTAGGAAGTTATTTCACAAAATTTTAAAACGCGTTACATTACCATCACCTCATAAATTGATTTTCTGGCATTCTACCAACTATTTACTTCCATACGAACAAATTTTTCTTGTAAAAAAAAAAAATTAGGCTACCATTTTTCCAAACAACACGTTAAACACCATCTAAAACTTTTGAGAAACATAATACTACTTTGACTAAACCGAGCATCGCATCATTAGTCCTCAATTATACATAGCCTGATCTCCTATGTATAAATCAGGAAGGATTATGCCATGAAGGAGACAATCATCTTTTCAGAATTTTTAAAACAATCTTCATTCAAAACATCAAAAAGCAAAGCTTTGTAACCAAATATTTTTTTCATAAACATCCCTTTTTGACAAACCCACCTACACCACTTGTCACTCACTCAGCCGTTAAGTTGGATTTTTACCATTGACCTCTCTAGGAAAGACTTTCCATTTACGAGGAGGATTCCATGACATAAGAAGACAATGAAAGGATTACGGAACTACAAAAAAGGACTAGAAATATATACAGTAAGTTGATTCGTAACGTAACGGAAAACTTAAGATCTCACGAGGCAATCCAAACCACTATCTTTGGCATAGTCACCCAATCCTATCATTTCAGAAGTACTAGTTAGACCAAGTAAGACAACAAACCTAAGTCATGATCCATTTTAGAAATGACCACTCATACCTGTAACTCTTGCCTAATATTAACCAATAGATATTATCCGACACTAGAAACAAAACTTTAGACATCTAAGCATTCATGCAGACATACCTACCCGACTATTTCATCCTTTTTAACGCTTTCACTTTAAATTGATTTTCTTTAAAATGCAATTATACAAATCATATACCTTGTAGGAAAATATTTTTCTAAAGTACCTATTTTGACGAGTAAATCCCTTTTGGTCAGCCTTTAACAAAACACTCCATATCGAGAAAAAGATTTCATTTATTCAAACTTGTAAATTCATTTATTCAGAGAAAGATTTCAAACAAAACACTCCATATCGAGAGAAAGATTTCATTTATTCAAACTTGTAAATTCATTTATTCAGAGAAAGATTTCAAACAAAACACTCCATATCGAGAGAAAGATTTCATTTATTCAAACTTGTAAATTCATTTATTCAGAGAAGATTTCAAACAAAACACTCCATATCAAGTCAAATTTTGAAAATCAACCACCGTACTAAAACACTTCATACATTTAGGATCTTGTGATTGACAAACAGTAGCATGGAAAATTCGATGAAGGAAATCTAGGGAAATACTATTGAACAGTAGAATCTTAGTAATGAAGACTAAGCACCATAGGCGAAGGGAGACTCATATCGTAACATTAGTTAGAGCAAGACACGAAGAATCAAAACTGTTACCATAGCTTTATCTTCCCGATAACGCCTTTATCTTCCCGATAACGCCTTTTCGACGAACTTATCATTGTAGCATTTGTCACGAGACATGTTGTACCAATTTCAAATACTCCTAATAAGAGGTAGTAGATACACCCCAAACTTCTGGCAATCCCTTTAAGATTTTTAAACTAACTAAGTATAAGCACGATCTACCATCCTTAGACCAATGAACATAGTGAGAGAACTATCCAAACACTATAGAACATGCTCAGCGCCATGTGATCAACTTTGAATTGTTTACGGTAATCTTTGACATTGGCAGAATCCACTTTCAACAATAGTCATCACGCAAGTATAAAAACTGAACCCTTTGAGGCACCCTATGGTCGAAGTACCAATCACCTGTTGTCAGGCCTAAATTGGAAAAAGCCCAACTCACTAGTCTAGGACTTATACGTGAACAGCAAAGGAAAATCAAACAGATCAAGAATCAGTTACAAGCGACAAGAGAATGATAGAAAGGTTAAGTCGGTACATGACGCAAATCATTGGAATTAGGTTTCCCTAAGTCGCAAACCATTAGGACTTCAAGTTAGAAAACGAGTTATGTTGAAAGTCTTGCCTTGGAAAGGCGTGATACAATTTGGGAAACACAGGAAATTGAACCCTAGGTATATTGGACTATTTAAGATTCTAACTAGAATCGACCGAGTAGCTTATAGACTTGAACATTCCACCAGAGCTCAGTAGTGTGCACAATACATTTCATGTTCCCAACCTTAAGAAGTGGTTATCCGACGAATCCCTAATCATTCCGTTAGGAGAAATTCAACTCGATGACAAACTTAACTTTATCGAAAGGCCGGTAGAAATTATAGACCGTAATGCCAAGCAAATGAAGCATAGTAGAATTCCTATCGTCAAAGTTCGCTGGAATTCTCAACATGGTCCCGAGCTCACTTGGGAACGAGAAGCCCAGATCTGTCAAAAGTATCCACATCTCTTCACCGACAACACTCCAATGACTAACACTGACTGAATCTCGAGGACGAGATTCATTTTTATCGTTGGTAGACTATGACAACCCGCTAATTTACAGGTCAATACTATTCAAAAAACTCGAATTTCTTATCTTGACATTTATTTGAAAACAATTTACATATAACTTTTACTTGAACCAACGTGAAACATTAGAACATCTTTCAAGTACACTAGGACTTAGGCTGTAGTTAGTCCACAACACTCCAGTTCCTTGCTCCTATTCCGGTTCACAATTTTAAACCCTAAAACAATTTCCTTTTCTTTAATTACTTACGGTTGTCAATTCAACAAACGCTATTCGTAATTTAAAATTTAACACCCGATATACCCAATTCTTCCAACGATTATTTCTAACGTATTTTTATACTTCCTAAATGATTACCAAAGTTCCAAAAATATTTCCTTACGCCTAAACTAAATTCTTTATATCTTACGTTTAATTACATATAACTTTTTTTAATCACCAAACCAACAACCAATACCTATTTTTAACACCCAATACATACAACATATACACTCTTGTATCAAAACTACTCATCTAATCCCATTTTATTCATATTTCCGCCCCCCTCATGCCCTAAAGATATTTGCTAGACAAAATTGTACACAACATTTATTAGCCAACAGACAAGCACAAAACATGGAGCCTATCTTTGAAATGGAGGCTTGACCTCCATGTTGTCCCCCATAGCCCCCTATTCGGCCCAAACCCCCCTCCAACTAGCCAATAACGGTCTTGACTAACTATGCAAAGTTTGACAATCTCTAGTATAAATATATCATTATACATTCATTTTACACCAAATAGTTCATGTGAAAAGAAAAAAGAAAAAGATAATTGTAAGGAATTAAATATTCCATAGATTTGATGATACAAAAGCAAGAAGAATGAAACATATATTATACTGAAATGATAAGCAAAATACGTAGCAAGGTACTGCCAATGCAAAAATGGAAGGTACTGCTAGTGTATTTTAAAGGTACTGTTAGTTCATAAAGGTACTGCCAGTACAATATGGAAGGTACTGCTAGTACTAAATGGTACTGCTAGATCAGAGTTCAGAGCAAGGTACTGCTAGTTCATAGCAAAGGTACTGCTAGTTCATCAAGGTACTGCTAGTGCAAATGATGCTGCTGCTGATCAATGAGTCACTCTGCTGCTACAAGGATAAGAACGAAGAAGATATTTATTTTGTATGAGTCATGTTTATACAAAATATAATATCTAGATATCTTATCAAGTCATCAAGTTGAACACTCAACTTGACACATGTTAAAGCAAGTGGATGACTAAGAGCTTATCAATTTGTAAATGATCTCCTTTATACTATAAAAAGGAGATCACACCCTTAAACAAATGTATGCTTCACAGTGAAATAATGTGAACATCAAATTGTGTGTTGGGGAACATCAAGACATGGGGTCTGATGTTAGAACATTGAACATGGGGTTTAATGTTGTTAGTTTGTTTAGCCTCAAGGATCTTTGATTCCTGTTAGAGTGTAACCGTGCTTAGTTGATCATTAAGCATTGGGGCTGTAAGTGAAATAAACAAACGTTGAAATTCCACAAAACCTTGTTGTGATAGTATTGTATTCTTTGTTTGAATATTCCGCCAATATTATCATTGTTCTTAACATAGTTAAAATCCTAGATCAAAGGCTTAACAGCCTTGAGCCCAAAACGGTCCTAAGAACTTATTGTAGAAGATGACGTATGGGCGTTATTAAGTTCTGTCAATAATCACCTCCCATCTATACATACAAATCGACACACTCTAGGAGCAAAGGAAGGAGAAATCTTGTTTGTGGTTAAGATCAAGCATAATTAGGGTACTCTAGCAAGGGTTTGGAACATTAATCTTGGGGTTAATCAAGTATCTTACACTCTCATCTCACTAATCTCTTTTTGTGAGTAATCTTACATTAATAAACTTCATGTTCTTCATGACATTTTGCTAGTTCAAGTGTATATACCTAGGTTATCACTTTGTAAATGTTGACAAAGCTTTAAATCTACAATGATCTTTTAACAAAAGGCTATGTTTTAAACAAGTTTTTATTACAAGAAAACTGGTTTGTAAAAATCTCAACAAGAAAGTGATAGTAAACATTATATAAATGTATGTTAGTAAACTTGTAATTTTAACCAACCTTGATAATCATTTACATGAACTCTTGAATATTGTTAAGTTTATTGTTAGATCAATTTTATTATATTGAGAAGTTGGTGGATGAACTAGGACTAGATTTGGAGTTGTTTTTAAGTGGTTATAATAACTAGAAGATTAGGAAAAATAGTTGACACATTTGATAATGCATCTGTCCTGTTTTGATTAATACAGAAAAATTAGTAACTTAAGGGCAATATTAAGCTAGAAATATAGAAAATAGACTTAATAAAAAAAACGTAGCCGCTTGAATGAGTTAAAACGGGCTTATAATGAAAAAGATACCCTAGTTTTAAGTTATGCGACGAAAACTAAATTTTCTGAAAATTATTGAATCTGTTAGGAATTTGGAGAGATGAAAACTGATGATAAATGGTAACTATACTAGCCGAGACCTTAGAAATTAGATAGTATACTTAAATACCTTCGCGGGGATAGGTAAAACTTAAGAAACGGAGCTACGACGAAAAAGTTATGGCTAAAAGAAGGTTTACGACGACATATGCGTTGACAACCTAATATTTATGGCTATTAGAAAGCTGTTAGAATTATTTGAACTGGATTTTGAACCCTTTAGAGTATATTTTGGCTAAAATGACGTAAACGAAAATGGTAGAACATTATATACACTTATTAGGCGCGTTATAGATTTTCAAAATACCTATTAACATGACGACTAAAGTTTGATCACGAGATTAACAAGTTACGTTTTCTAAAAAGGGTGATTTTCTAAATAAAAGCTCACATTGACGCAACTACATTTTTGACGATAAATATTACAACAAACATATACAAGTGATAAAGTAGAGTATGAACTTGCGTACATGACCTTGTCTTCGAACCTAAGGCGTATGTACTATTTAGGTCGCGACTAGAGTTATCGGACTTAATTTATCGTTTACCAATTCACCAATCGGGATTTGCTTTTGCTAAGGTGAGTTTCATAGCGCTGATTTTTACATTCTTTATACATGATTTCTAAACCCTCGGGGTGGGAATACATTGCTTGTTTTTACATATGGACACAAGTACTAAAACCGTTACTTTTCATAAGTTACCGCATTGCCATTAAAATCCCCTTTGAATCATGAACCATTAATTATTTGTATGCGCGGATGTTATGGATAGATCTATTTGGGTTGACACCCCCGTCCGAGTTGGTCGCGCCAACCTGTCAAACGGACGCATATCATTTGGATTATTTCTGAGTGTCTGACAAACACTTATTTGGGGCATTATTATTATTATGCTTGATTGCATACCATTACGTCGAGCTTCGGGGTCATGAGCTTAGGCACTGTATATATTATTTTTGGCTGTGACATTATATTTGTTGTAATTGTCTTGCTATTGAAATCTTGTGGTCCGCACTTTACTGTTTACTTAAACCTATGATCTCACCAACATTATTGTTGACCCTTTTAGTGTGTATTCTCAGGTAATTAGGTGATGATACACCTCTTTGTATGGAGCACTTTTGAGTCACATTTTGGAAGCATATCATGATGAAGATTTTCTTGCATTATTTAGCGTTTAGTTATGTATTTAAATCTTACATTTTGATGGTGAACTCTGATATATATGTTTTGTAAAACGTTATGTTAAATCAAATGCTTGTTTTAAAACGACTCACTTAGAGGTCGTTCTTTATTCCTTGTACTTTGTTAACCATGAACATCACGCCCTTTGATTTCCATTCTGCTGCAAACACAGGTTTTGGGGGTGTGACAAAATCATGTATATATAGTTATCCTCAGACTTGAGATACCAGATAACTGTCATGGATGTAGTGCATTTCTGTGAGGCAATTTACCGCTATACGTAACTGGTAGCTATAAGGATTGTTTTCAGAAGTGTTGCAAAGTTCATGGGTTATGCTCGTAGTCAAGAAAGAATTTGTTCCTTCAAATTTGTTTGAAGTTTAATACTGCTGTGCCCCTCGTAGGGTTGGCAAGATGTTTGTGCGGCCGCACCCAAGATCTCCCCTGAATATGTTCAGAAGATTTGGTAATCTTGCTCAATCAGAAACAACGAGAAACAGAATGGTTAATAAAGAATGACTAAGATCCATATCTTTATTAACGTAGTATTAGAAACAAAAGGATAAGTATGATGCTGAATCATCGAATGGTTTTTCTAGGAGACCACCACCCGAGTTTTACTAGGGGCATTGGCGTGTTGCTAGACGCTAACCAATGTCATTACACTATTAATAGATGTCCAAGTGGGAGCTGTAAGTTTTAATGGACAAATATTAATGTGTATGACTAGAATTGAACTCGGGACCACGAGATTGCACATATTACGTATGAAGAATTAATGTATAATAATTAATATATAAATCGTTATGTATTTAATTATTAGAACACAAAAATAACGACTAACGGACGTTAAGTAATTAACGGGAATTGATTAACGACCGTTAGGGAATAAAGGAAGGACTATAGATGAAATTAGAGGGTAAAGAAGGTTCCAGAATCCCTTGTGGACTCTATGGCCGATCGGTTCATGGGGTAGGGTTACCAAACCCATGCAAACTTGTCCTCCAAGATTTCTCATCTATATATACAAGACTAGGGTTATTCAATCTTCACTTCTTGTGCACTAGCTATAACCCTAAAACCTTTTCCCTTATTCTCTTCCTTTTGGTCGATCGACATACACCCTTAAGGGGTCGATCCTCACTTGTTTTCTAAACAAAATTGTTTTGGTTTAATTGTGTTTACATTACTAGCATAATCTTTAATTCGGTTATAGTACGTGTGTACAAGATTGTGGTATAAACTCACTATAGTTTATATATCTTGGATTGAGATACAAAAAGGTAAAGGGTATCTCGTTAATCCATTTATTAAAGATTTGAAGAAGATTAAAGTTTGATTCTTGTTCTTGCTAGAATCCAAAGGTACGCATTTCTTTTATATTCAGTTGATTAATCACATGTATTTGATTCTTACGCTTCCGCTATGTGCTTTGATGATATTTATATTTATTTATATAATTGTTATGGTACTTAAATTCAACGATCTTTAGCCCTTCGTTATACCTAGCCGACCAGTAGTTTATTTCGACATTGCATTCACCCGTTATGTTCATCTTTCTTTGAACTGGGCAACAATCAATAGCCCGGGCAGTCACCACCATTTTTCGCGCACCAAATCCATACAACATCTACATTCAATTCACACATTCACAAAAATCATTCAAAATGACCTACTACATAAATTTGCAACATATTATTCACGTAAAGTGATTATACCTTGAGCAACCCTTTGAAGGTGGACACCATGAGATCGACATACTGCTGTGGCGTGTATTGTTTTGAGACTAGAGAACCAGCATTGAAATATGAAAACTTGTCGTTGCTTCCGATAATAATGATGAATATCGATTTGGATAGGTGCATTTGGGCATTGGATTGTCCAAGTTGCCTGACCAGTTTGTTATGCACCAAAGAAAAGTATTCTACTTGTTGTGCTAATGAAATGTACTGTACCTGTAGATACCATTATAATGACATAACAATCAGCGGGGATAGCTCAGTTGGGAGAGCGTCAGACTGAAGATCTGAAGGTCACGTGTTCGATCCACGTTCACCGCATTTAATTAATTTTTTTTTTACTGCATTTGTTTTGTTTATATTTCAGTTTGCCAAATACTTACAAAGGATGCACCAGTTCCGTTGAGTCAATGATAGATATGGTGGTGTCGTGGTGATGTTGGTAATCCGATCTTTTTTGCTGGCAAAACACGACGATAGATATCACATTTATACTAAGAAATGACCGCATATATATGTGAGATTATATAATCTTTGTAGGCAACTTTTTTGCGTTTAACGTTTAATTAGTAAATTTAGAAAATAATCGAAATACACACTCGTAAGTTTTTAAATTTTTTTGAAAAAACGCTCATGCTTCTAAATGTATGCAAAGGAGTCGTGATAAGAATTTTGAGAAAACATCAAACTTAAATTGTGAAGGTCGTATACCAAATAACAAACATCAAACAAATTTCTACAAATTTTGAATTACTACAAGATTTGAATAAATTTCCGCGCTATTATTTGTGCAACTTAAGTCATTTTTTCACATATTTAGACGTGAACATTGATCTATGAACAAAAAATATATATATATAATTAGGTAAGTGATCTTTTGTAGCAAATTAAGTTAAACATACATACCAAGAAAATCAGCAGCATTTTCGCCATTAGAGAATCGTCTCGTAGATTTCCTGTTAGTATAATCGACACCATTGTGTGGAAAATCGGCCTTAGCAACGGAAAGTGGCAAGTAATTATTATTTCCAACATCCACCAACGAGTCGCTCAACACATAAACATCCGGTGAAGTAGCCTGAGCTTTGCTTACACTTATTCTTAACCCCATAAACAAAAAAACACACACCAACAATGCCATTGTTGCACCAGCCATTGTTCGTGTGTGCGAATGTGAGATGATGGGAAGGTGGAATAGCGATGGGGTTAATTTATAAGAAATGCTCGTGTGAATGATTGGACGATATGTTACGTGATTGCATGTTTGATTGAGTGTAGTTGTAAACTCTTTGTTTATGGTATGGGGTGTTGGAATAATCCTTTTAGTATGACCTTTGACCATTTTGACCATTTAATTATGCTCTAATGACATATTATGCCCTAAATAACAATTGATAATCTATGTATTTGATAGAAATAACTATCATAACAAAAAAATCATTAGGGATTGTGGTTTTCGTGTATTTTGTCACATAACAAAATTCTCTCAATAAACACCATAACTTGTGAGATAATCCTTCCATCGGATTGGTGACATCACTAATGAAATCGACTAACCCTAACGCTATGGCTTTATCATCCAATTCTAATCTTCAGTCGGTTCTATCATCATGTAAGTTTACTTTGGTGTTCTTGATATATGATATGATTGCATAAGATTGATCCTGTAGATGGTTAATTAATCTAACATGTGGCATTAGAGTGGTTTAAAACTCATGATTTTAAATTATTATGATAAAAGCCTGACGAATTATGTTTGTGTTTAACGAACGATAATCATTAAAAAAAAAAGGTGAACTCTTTATTGCTATTTGAATAGAATTCTTTAATGCATTAAATTGCATTAGTGTAATTTAATACAATAATAATAAATTCGATGCACCTTTTTTTTTTATAAGAGAATTCGATGCACCCTGTGTGAATTGAAAATCACTATCATGCGTTAATACTTGGAAAAGAAACCATGACACTAATAATGGTTTAGTTTTATGACTGATATGTCGTACCCACCAATGATTTAAAGGAAATTATAGTCTATATTAAACCAGGATGCGTACGATGCCGTTTTTGGCGCTTTTTTTCCCGCCAAAATTTGGCCCTAACCCTTAGCCCATTTTGCTATCCCGTTTTGTCCCAAATCCTAGCCCAAAAAAGTTGCTAGATCCAAATCTCAATTGTTTTTCTTATACCTATATGATAGATGCATTCCCTAGACTCTTCCCGAACACACACTCTTCCCGAACACACACACACACGGGTTTGATTTTGGCGGTATGATGCGCGGGGTTGATGCCATTTGACGTGTACCGGTTTTGTCACCTCCCGTATCTTGGCAGGGTAGCTACATGGGGTTTGTAGTTGCAGCCAACGTGGCCGTCTGACGCCCTAAATCTGCAAACCCACTTCCAATAACGGGTAAATTAAAAAAATTGATTTATGGGTTTTTGGTGTTGATTAGATTATTGTGGTTCTATGATATTTAACTGTATTTTGCATGATTTGTGATGTAGGTTTATGATATTTTGCTGTTTTATGCTGTTATAGTGTGTTCAATTTTGGATCAATTTGGTTTTCGCCAATTTTTACTAACTCTAATTTGTATTTTTTTTTACCAATTTTCGAGCTGTGAATAGAAAAAATCCTGGAGGGTTGGATTGTGGTTGGGCCATTTGTGATATAGTAGCGGCAGTGGGTAGTGTAGTTAACAAAGGTATTGGAGGAACTTCAAAGTTTTTAAAGGACTTTAGGTGCTTATAGATTTAATGGCTGCATTTTTATCAAATATAAAACCATTGGTCATTTTTACCCTCTTTGGCTTCAACAGTCAATAAGATCTTTTAATCATCTGTGCTTATTTTTGGCAGGGCATAAATGAGCCTGTAACTGTTCCTATTGGTGATCAATGATACAACAAACTTCTCGATTTAAGTTCGGTTGGTATTATATTTATATGATGTTAGTTGTGATTGTAAGAGGCTGTGATGCGTGTCAGTGGGTTCGATAAAATTGAGATGCTCCGCATCTTGGTGAGGCAATGTATTACATTTGCAGCCATCGCGGATGTGTCTTTTTTTTCGATTGTTTCCCTGTCTGAGCCTCTTATACAATGGTATTCACACTTTTTACAACATGAAATGTTGGTACTTACCACATGCTCTAATGATGCGTGCCTTCATTTTGTGATGTTGGCTCTGCCTATAACCGGCGCACATGAGGTTTCGTCGTTTCACCTGCTATGATGAGCATGTACAGGTTCGATAAAAATGAGATGCTCCGTATCTTGGCCAGGCAATTTATTACTTTTGCAACCATGGCGGATGTATCCTCTTTGTCGATTGTATCCCTATCTGAGCCTCCTGTACAACCATATAGACACCTCTTGCATCACGCGCTGCTGATGCTTACAATTATATACATTAATAGTTTATGTCTTTTGTTAACGGAACTGGATCTTTTTTATTTTGGGCTGAAGCTTGGGCTATAACTTGAGAAAGGCCTCCGTGTATACTGTATTTTGGGCTGAAACTTGCAACCATGACTGGTATTTGGTTTCGCTGGTAAATATGCAGAGCCAACCCCGCCATGTGGTTATGGTTTGATATTTGTTGTTATCAGTTTATGCATCTGTTGAAACGACGGCGTTTCGTTTGGCGCATTCAGTTTGGGCTAATTTTGACATGTTAGTTGTTTTTTCAACTACCCATCGTGTATTGATTAAAATGATTATCTCTGTAAATGAAGCATACCATTTCTCTTTTTATAGGCGATGATGATAATCTCCTGCCTATAGTGCATACTTTACCTAGGCCCGTATATTGGCTGGGCAATCACATTGAATGTGTAATTGCAGCCATGTTGGTTGGGTGATGACGTTATTGTATACATTAATCTGAGCCTTATCTTTTTCTAGAGGCGGTGATGATAATTTCCCTGCTATTTCATATACCTTACCTACCTATGTAGCTTGGCAGGGCAGTCACACCAAATGTGTAGTTTCAACCATGTTGGTTACGTGGTGATGTTGTTGCATGCATTTATCTGAGCCTTATTTGTTACAATTACACGTATGTTTCACCATACATATCATTTGAGTCTTTACCGAGTCTTCAAAACCGGGGCTTGATTGTGGCTGTATAGATGCCCGGTTTTGGGTATTGCTTCTACATTGGCAGCTATAGAATAGTTCCTGAAACTCACTGTTGTTACAGGTGCCTTATGTCTATTCCCGTATTCTACTATGCAGAAAACCAGAAAGCTGAATCATTTTTTGATTCTCTTTAATTCGTACTTATGACTGTTATAAATTTTATGACTTGGTTGTATAAGAGTAATTCTACATTGTACTAAGTTACTGCAATTCACTGTTGTTACAGGTATATACAAATGTATAATTTTGGAAGAATTTTTTTATTTTGATTATACTTAATTTTTTTCGGGATATGCAGGTTACAGTGGTGGGTCTTACTTTCCTGAACATCATCTATGGAGGCTCCTGTGTGTGTAAAGCTTAAGGTAAACACATTGTGTTATACTATGAAAAAATGATATCTCATAAAATTGGGGCGACAGGAGTATAAGCCATGTTTCAGTTTTAGTCAATCTGAAGTGTTTCAGTTTAGAGAAGATGATAAAGTGGGTTGCTTCGAAGATGAATTAGAAAGTGGGATTGTGGAGGATGTTTGGGAATGCTTATATTTTTGGCTTATTGGATTGGATTTAATTGCGAAACCATTATTTAAGTATAGTTTTTCTATAAATGGCAATTTATGAATTTTATGTGATGTTTGGTTTTGTGTTTTTAGGTATCTAGAAAAATGTTTGAAGACGAAGCCGGAACTTCAGTTGGAGGTATTCAGAGATGTGGTGCTGGAATTAAAGTGGTTACAGTTCCGCGGTGGGAGCTTGATGAAGGCGAGGTTGATAATAAGAAACTGAGAAGAGCATAGCTGATGATATTGTTGTTGTGTTGAACGATGTTACCAATGAGTTAACAGAAAATGGTACGGATAGTATTAGAAACAGTGTCGCACAAGTATATTTACTACAACTTAAAAAAAAAATCGAAACTACTTTAACTGTTATGAATTATAATGGATATCTAAATGTAGACCTCAAAACAGGCATGCCTGCAACGCGGCGATCGTCGCCATTGATGCGTGGTTTTGCAACCTTACAGCAGGTTTTACCTCTCAAGGGATCTCAAGAGGCTTACAACCCCACCAGGCAGTGTACCTGACCGATGTAGTATAGTGTAGTGGTAAGTACGGGGGATTGATCGTTCTCCACAGGGAATAGTGTTCGTTAGGTATGAAAGACTACTTTAATTAGGTCTAAGGGTTGAGGAAGATTCTTTTTGTATTTTTTTTTGTTTTTATGAAAGCAAGTAAAATCTCGGGTTTGAAAGAGTGGGAGGAATTAGTTGCTAGCCAACTAACCCAAATAACTACAAATGCAAATAAAATAAATAACTAAAAATAAAAAGTGGTGAAAAACTTATGTGTAGAGGAATGTGTTTACTTAGATTTCCTTACTCCCTAACTATCTTTTACCGGTTGATTAGTGTGTATTAGTTGCGTGGATGACGGGTGTATTTCTTAATACCAATCGTGGGGTGGCGTACGTACTTCCCCAACTCTATGAACTCCTACTTCACTCCTATGTCGAGCCGGCTAGGAAGCTCCTAACATGGGATCACTAGAATTCGCTCATGCATTAAATACAACCATAAAAACCTTTAGTACGCATTTGGTTCATGTTTCTTAAGACGTTCAAGCAAGTTACCGAATAGGAAGTTAGCCAGTTTTCTTAAGCCTAACATAGATAAACAATCATCCAATACAACTAATAACACACTAATAACCAATAATCAATAGCTAGGTTTCATTAGATCTAAGCAAACACAAAATAAATCTAGCCTAACATGTTAAACAAAAGACAAGAACAAGATAGAATCAAACAACACATAGACATATTGAATGATTAATTGATAACTTATCTTCAATGTAACATGGAAGATCTCAAGGCAAAAAGCCTTGAAAAAGAAGCTAAAATCGTCTTAGGGTTTTCACACACCAATTCCCCAATAAGTTCCACACTAATGACAAAGAATTGCAAAACTATATATAGATTTTTACATCTGACGGCGTCACGTTATGGATTGTGACGCCGTCACCTCGCCGCTTTTAGGGTTCCCGGATGGCCTTCTTGACGCCGTCCCTCTTTAGCTCTCCAAAATCCGTTCTGGCTTATCAAGGCTTGACGCCGTCAGACCTTGAACGTGACGCCGTCCCTCTTTAAATTAAGCCGTGACGCCCTTGATTACTCCAAAGGGTGACGCCGTCAGAATTCCATGCAAATTTCTCTGGCTTATCATGAGTAATTTTCACATCCACCTTTTTCTTGCCAAGCCATGACGCCGTCCAGGGTAAATCCTGACGCCGTCAAAGGTAACTTTTAGCCGATTTTGAGACTTTGTCGTTTTCTTCACTTTTATGCTCCAAAAATGTCCAAAATGCTTCCTTTTCCAGATTTCTTCTCAAAAGTACCTAAAATGACAA
The DNA here is from genome assembly GCA_021014915.2 of Artemisia tridentata subsp. tridentata. NCBI lineage: Eukaryota > Viridiplantae > Streptophyta > Magnoliopsida > Asterales > Asteraceae > Artemisia > Artemisia tridentata. The sequence goes on from CP139507.1 coordinate 368,441,534, forward strand.
AAGAAACGATTTAGGGCAATATTTGATCAAATAAATACGATTTAGGGCTTAAATGACCCCTTAAAAGCGGTACACTTTTCGCTTCATCAAATACCCTTACACTTGAGATTTTCTTGTCCTCAAGCAAATGCGCTTTTATTCTAATCAAAATACAAGTTAGGGGTCATTTAATGCAAACATAAAAGTAATTACAACAAATAATCGTTCCACTTCAATCATAATAAGCACGGAGATTACATACTAGCACCTCACAAGTAGTGTTTAGATACTCACATCTCTCAAGTGTCATCAAAATAAATCTCATAAATGAAAACGGATAATATCTCTCACTACCTGTCATAGCAAATAGATTACCATAGGCTTGGGAAAGGATCGAAAACCTCCTCCACTAGGCGTAAGCACCAAAGATAAACTATCAAAGAGGGATTTTACATGGGTTATAACGTTAGGTGTAGGGATATGATAAACACGGATTTGTTGGATACGGGATATTTTACTGGTGGCGAGTTAAAGATCTTGATTAATTACATGTACTATACAATGTTGCTAAGCCAAGACTAGACTCGATCTTAAGCTAGAAACAAAATAACAAAATAACAAAAACATAAACTAAACATAAAATGAAACGGGATGGTAGTCCGTATGTTTTTTTCTATTTTTCTTTTTCTCATTTTTTTTGTATTTTTCTTGATTTTTTCGATTTTTTTTTTTTTTTTTTTTTTTTTTTTTTTTTTTTTTTTTTTTTTTGCATACACTTTTGCCCTACCATCCAAAATAATACATCATAGGGGCATTGCATTCCCCTTACACTTGAACTTTTACATAACTTTACAATTAACTATTCTAATGACTCGAATTAAGATGATTAAAACACTTGGAGTACTTTTTAAAATATTTAGCACATATGGGGGTAATAAATGATGTTCTTCCCCATTACTCCATTACACTAGTACTTTACCCATGAGTCCCAATCGTCCCAAAACAATATGTACAAGGATATGACTCGACTTAGCAACCATGTAATCAATTAGATAATTAACTTGGGTTTAAACAAATGTTGTAACAATAATGCACTAAAAATGAGTGCATACAAGGTAGGCTAAGGCGATTTGGGTGTACATTTAAGTGGGGTGTAACAAATTCTTCCTTTAAGTAAAATGCTTAAAGGTCGAAACGAAAAGATAGGCTCTGAGGGGTGTACTAGGGGTATCGTGTACTAAAAATGAGTACAACGCAAAGGGTGTGGGAGAATTACTTGACCAATGTAGCCAAAGTAATTATAACAAAAACACAGGTGTAAAACAATGGGTTAATCCTAATGCCTCTTATCATGTAGTAAATCTAACTACACGAATGTAGTCTCACTTGTGGCCTCGGAATGGTACACACATCATAGCATAAATGCTTTTCCTACCAATTCTAGGGGCGAACCTCACATATTTGGGGGTGGAAAATTTTTTAGTGGTACGGTTTTTGTGCTAGTCATATAACTCCTATCCATGAGACGCTCATTAAGATCAAAGTTTCACTCCTATATGTTGTAAAAAATTTTAAATTTGGCACTAAAATTGCCTTAACAGGTATTTATCTCAGTTTTATTACACATCTACTATTAAACAAACAAAAATCAAGCGTAATTGTATTCTCTAAAATCGTACTTTTACCCTCCCCTTACACTTAAGATGAACATTGTCCCCAATGTTCAAATAACAAGATGTAAAAGCAAAAAGTAAAAGAATGAAATCAAATACTCCCCTGATTCGCTCGGTGGATATGAAGTAACACGGTTAAATCTTCTTCCAAGGTAATGTAGAAGCTCCATGACTAATGCATCGCCATAAGCTTGATTCCATAAACATCTCCTTGTCCAAAATAACCTGTTAAACCTGAGAAAACAAACACGAAAACCTGCATAACAACGGCGGGATAAATCTATATATAAGGATATAATGCTTGTGGAATGATAATTTTGCAGATTCCTGGAGATTATAAGTTGGAGATTTAATAAAAACTTTTCATGAAAACAAAACTTTCAAAAATTTCTGAAAATTAAATCTGACGCCGTCAGGTTATAAACCCTGACGCCGTCAGAAATGACCTGACAAAATTCTCATGTTAAGTTTCCAGAAAATTTCTGGAAAAATCTTTACCTTACTTCCTGGAAATCCTGCAAAACATCATTATGACTCGATACAAGCATTTGACTTAAACAAATACTAATATGTATGCTAATTTAATATTATTACGATTCATGTTCATTTGTGTTCTAATAAACCGATTTGGATTTCCCTTACACTTATCTTTTGCAAAATACCTTTATATGTAATTAAGACGAAGTTAAAAACAAGATAAAGCATTTTCACAATTTAGTTTTGAACATGAATCAATAAAAATAAAAATTAAACATACATACGGAAACAAATAAAATCAAACAAACAAATAAATAAACACACAAAGCAAATAAATAAAGCTCGGGTTGCCTCCCAAGAAGCGCTTTTCTTTATTAACGAGTCTTGTAGCTAGACTCAAAGTCACCGTACATTACGTGACTCCATCATTGGTCTCGGTTCCTAGGCCATTCTCCTTTCCGGTTTTATATTCTGGTCCTAATTTCAAACAATCCTTGTAGAAACCGAATATCCTTTCCATAACATAGTCTACTCCTTTACTCCTATCCTCATCATTCCTATAGTAGACCGCTTGCTTAAGCTCCTTCTCAACATTTGACAAGTGTTGGAATTGCTCTATCTTATATGGCATTTGGTAGTTTACCTCATCGGTCTCATCCTTAAATCTAACTATCCCTAAGGAAGGTTCATAAGTCATTCTAGAGACCTCAACAAATGGTTTTCCGAAAACCACTTGAGTTAAGGATGCATCGACTATTGGGCGGATATCTTCTACAATTACAAAGTCGGTGACATAGGTGAAGTTTCCTACATAAACCGGTAATCCCTTAACTCTTCCCGTGAAGTTACTCATCCAACCCTTATCAGGGAACATCCTATACCCAAGTTGATCCTTCATTATCAAGTTGTAGTGGGCTCTAGTCATGATGTTTATGGGCGATCTAAGGTCGATGTAAGCTTTCCACACATGTAGATGTTCGATATTGCATGGTATGTTGAGATTAGAAGGGTCGCCCATTTTTATAATTGGTCTACCTAGGAAGTATGGTGTCTCGGGGTCATCGAATAAGTCTGTATGATATGCGCGCTCTTCCTTAGTGGGTAGCCTATTGAAGTAGTCCTCATCATTATCTACTTCCTCTACTTCACTTTTCTTAACTTCCTTATCAACCTCGACTTTCTTAACCTCATCCTTAGGTTCAATTTCTATCCTACCCTCATTCTTGTCACTTTCTTCCATGCTCCCATCGATTGGTTTAATAGTGACAACGTTGACGAAGTGGACATGTTTGGATGAAGAAGGGTCTTTGACTTGGGGTCCGCTATTTGTGTTCCTAGCGTCCTTATGTGGAGGTGATAGCACTTGGTTATTGAGGGCTTTCAACAAGTTGTCAATTTTATTGGTCATCTCCGTTTGTTGCTGATTGAATTCGGATTCGAATCTAGCTATCCGAGCTTCTTGAGATGCCATAAATTGGGACATCAATCCTTCAAGATGATTGGTACTACCATTTCCGGAAGGATTGTTGTTGAAAGTACGGTTCATGTTGGAACCGCTTGATTGGAAACAATTAGGTGGGTTGGAAGAATTGGGTTGTTGTATGTTTTAGTTTTGTTTCCACCTAAGGTTTGGGTGATTTTTCCATGAGGGGTTGTATGAATCACCATAAGGGTTTGGCTCGGGTTTGAAAGTGTACCACTTATCTCCCGCTCCGTCGGTACGCGAGGATGCGTAGTCCACAAAAGCTTGTTCGGGGAGTTCCATGCAATCACGAGTGTCGTGGGGACCACTACATAATTCACATGAAGAAGTGATTTTGTTCACTTGGCTTGAAGGTTTAGGAGCCTCGTAGGATTTCATGAGAAACTTGACTTGGTCTTCAAGTTCTATGATCCTACGGTCGGAAGTGCTTGAATTGTTCAAAGGCAAAGATATTGCCTTGACCGTTTTATTCAAATCACGGGGATCACTCCAACTTTCGTTGTCATAAAGAGCAAGATCCTCTAGGAGATCCCATGATTGTTCCGCACTTAGATCACGTAGCTTACCACCGGCCGATTGGTCAATGGTTTGCTTCGTGGGGAGATTGACATGGTCATAGAAGATTTGGACTTGGAGCCAAAGTTCTATGCCATGGTGAGGGACTTTTTGGAGTAAGTCCTTGAATCGAGTCCATGCCTCGTAGAGGGTTTCGCCTTGACGTTGTTGGAACATCAAGATATCATTCCTTAGCTTGGTAGTTCTTCCCGGTGGGAAAAACTGAGCAGGGAAACGAGTGGTGAGATCATCCCAAGAGGTGATGGATCCTGCGGGTAGACGTTCTAGCCATTGACTAGCTTGGTCCCGCAGAGAGAATTGAAAGAGACGCAATCGGGTCGTCTCTCGAGTGGCAACATCAAGGTCTATAGAATCAACGATTTTAAGAAAGTCCTTGAGGTGTTGATTAGAATCTTCAGAACGAAGTCCATGGAATGCGCATCCGCTTTGCACCAACCGGATGGTGTCGGATCGCAAGGGTGTGACATTGGCTCCTTGAGTGAGCTCAATGGTGTTTCGATAGCCTTGGTGGCTAGGACGGGAGTACTCTCCTAAAGTACGGGCTCTAGGAGGTGGTTGTTGTGGTGGGTTGTTGGGATCAAGGATATTACCACCTTCCATGATGTCGGATGGTAATGGTTACGAACAAAGAAACGAAGAAAAAAGATAGACTAAAGAAAACCTAGAAAAATAAAATAAAAATCTCACTAGAAAGGAATCTAGTGAGTAGACCTAATAGAAATAAATTTCAACCTAAGCAATAACTACTCCCCGGCAGCGGCGCCAAAAACTTGATGCGTGGTTTTGCAACCTTACAGCAGGTTTTACCTCTCAAGGGATCTCAAGAGGCTTACAACCCCACCAGGCAGTGTACCTGACCGATGTAGTATAGTGTAGTGGTAAGTACGGGGGATTGATCGTTCTCCACAGGGAATAGTGTTCGTTAGGTATGAAAGACTACTCTAATTAGGTCTAAGGGTTGAGGAAGATTCTTTTTGTATTTTTTTTTTTGTTTTTATGAAAGCAAGTAAAATCTCGGGTTTGAAAGAGTGGGCGGAATTAGTTGCTAGCCAACTAACCCAAATAACTACAAATGCAAATAAAATAAATAACTAAAAATAAAAAGTGGTGAAAAACTTATGTGTAGAGGAATGTGTTTACTTAGATTTCCTTACTCCCTAACTATCTTTTACCGGTTGATTAGTGTGTATTAGTTGCGTGGATGACGGGTGTATTCCTTAATACCAATCGTGGGGTGGCGTACGTACTTCCCCAACTCTATGAACTCCTACTTCACTCCTATGTCGAGCCGGCTAGGAAGCTCCTAACATGGGATCACTAGAATTCGCTCATGCATTAAATACAACCATAAAAACCTTTAGTACGCATTTGGTTCATGTTTCTTAAGACGTTCAAGCAAGTTACCGAATAGGAAGTTAGCCAGTTTTCTTAAGCCTAACATAGATAAACAATCATCCAATACAACTAATAACACACTAATAACCAATAATCAATAGCTAGGTTTCATTAGATCTAAGCAAACACAAGATAAATCTAGCCTAACATGTTAAACAAAAGACAAGAACAAGATAGAATCAAACAACACATAGACATATTGAATGATTAATTGATAACTTATCTTCAATGTAACATGGAAGATCTCAAGGCAAAAAGCCTTGAAAAAGAAGCTAAAATCGTCTTAGGGTTTTCACACACCAATTCCCCAATAAGTTCCACACTAATGACAAAGAATTGCAAAACTATATATAGATTTTTACATCTGACGGCGTCATGTTATGGATTGTGACGCCGTCACCTCGCCGCTTTTAGGGTTCCCGGATGGCCTTCTTGACGCCGTCCCTCTTTAGCTCTCCAAAAATCCGTTCTGGCTTATCAAGGCTTGACGCCGTCAGACCTTGAACGTGACGCCGTCCCTCTTTGAGTTAAGCCGTGACGCCCTTGATTACTCCAAAGGGTGACGCCGTCAGAATTCCATGCAAATTTCTCTGGCTTATCATGAGTAATTTTCACATCCACCTTTTTCTTGCCAAGCCATGACGCCGTCCAGGGTAAATCCTGACGCCGTCAAAGGTAACTTTTAGCCGATTTTGAGACTTTGTCGTTTTCTTCACTTTTATGCTCCAAAAACGTCCAAAATGCTTCCTTTTCGAGATTTCTTCTCAAAAGTACCTAAAATGACAAAAGAAACGATTTAGGGCAATATTTGATCAAATAAATACGATTTAGGGCTTAAATGACCCCTTAAAAGCGGTACACTTTTCGCTTCATCGTAGCCATTCTCGTTAATTAACAAGTTTTGTAAACCCTTTTTTATCTTAATCGGAGTTGCAATAATATACAAAAGGCAATAACTTACATGAATCACTTGTTTATTACATGTGCATAATATACAACATTAGAATGTGATTGTTCTTTTCTTTCGCAAATGTTATGTTAAGAACGATTTACATAATTCCACTACTATATGCTTTATAATAATTCGCATATATAATCCGTAGTTAATGAAATTATCTCAGATTCAAAACTTGTTGAATTTATTAATGTTGAATGGCAACTTTTATGTTAATATAGATAATCACTCTAACAAATCATACTATGAAATTGCTCGTGTTACCACTCAATGAACGCAACATATTTGTATGATAACTTGAACAATGAAATATATATTAGCATAATAGCATATATGTTACGTTTCTGCCCAACGGTGATATGTGATATATATGCATGCTTAGTCTAGTTAAAGATGATTAACGGTTCTAATTGTCAACTAAACCAACGTGAGGTTGGTAATTGGGCACAACATCTTTATACCTATTATTTTGGTGTTCATGATATGTTTATGTTTATACTGATATTCTTAACTTCATATATATATATATATATATATATATATATATATATATATATATATATATATATATATATATATATATATATATATATATCCCATTAATTCCTTTAGTTTTATCTGAGCATGCATTTAATTTTCAATCTATGTCAGCATCTACCTTAACTTCCAATAAGGGTTAATTTTCCGGAATCGAACCCTTAACTGGTACTAACTTCTCAACATGGAGAGATCAAGTGAAACTTACTCTCACAGTAATGGACCTCGATCATGCACTTCGTACCAATCCTCCCGCTGCACTTACTGCTAATAGTACAATAGATCAAAATGTGCTTATGAACAGTGGGAGCGATCTAACCATATGTCCTTATGACATTGTCTCCCAATTTTAGTTCTCCAACACTCCATCCTCTCACACACTCACAACAATTAGAATTTGAAATTGAAATGAAAACTTGTCGTGTCTCTCCATTCAAAGCATAGGCTCCTCCAATCTCCCTTTGTCTCCCATCAAAGGCATGTCTCCTCCTTTACTTGTCCAACACTCACCCCCCCTCACATCCTCACAACAACAATATTTTGAATTTGAATTTGAAACTTGAATTTCAAATTTAGTAGGCAAGTTATTATCCAACCCTTGAGGAACACTCAAAGATAAACCTTTTATCCATTGGTTCTTTTCTTTCTCAATTGAAATGGACTTGAAACCATAACTATCTTCTTAACACTTCACTAAACATTTTTAATCAAACTAAACCTTGGCGAAAAGAGTTGGTTGACCTTATCCCACTCGGTGCTTTGGAATGAACTTTGGAAGGTCAAAACTGAAATGCACATGGGGGTTTAACAAGTGGATTAGCTATCTATAGACAACCAAGAAAGACAGAACCTGGCGCACCAGTTATTGTCTGTTGGTCCACAAGGTTTGAGTAAATGAGTAAATCTTCCTACTCGCAAGAAGGATAGTAACAACATTACCCAAGACCATAATAACACCATTTGTACTTTTCAACATGTATAGATCTTTATTAAAGAATCAAAAGAGTTACAGTGGAATAGCTCTCAGTAAAACAATTCCGGTTGAGCGACAAATGTAAACACTTCCTGGGGAAAATCTAGAGGCAGCTAGCTTTGCTTAGAAGTTTCTAAGAGAGGCGATTCTATCAACTATAGAGCTAAGTTCTACTTTAAATAGGCCAAGGAATACTGTGGATGCACATGGGTATAGTAGATAGTTGCCCTTGGAGTAGATTGCACATGCCTAGTATACTAAGTGGAGCGTTCATTTGGTTTTCCAATGCTAACAACTTTTATACACAATATCTTACTTTATCATCCTTTGATTTACGCTTATCTTCCAAACGAGTTTCCCGCTCGTTCATCAGATACCAAGTCCTTTATAGAGAAAAGTCTTCAGGGTAACTGAGGCATTTGTCCGTCCTCAGTCCCACTGGTGTTGCGTGTAACTCCTTATACCTTGCTCACTGATACCGCATCAGTTATACAAAGTGTTTCTTCAGTTGGTCTTCGACTTCCCTGAAGCTTGGCAGTTGATTGAGCTTTATACAACTGTAACTGATTTCTTATATCAGTAATGTTGTTCCTGTTACACTAATAGAAGTAATTAAAAAGTTAATCTAATTGTGTTCCATGACTGATACAATGTATTTGATTAATTAAAAAGATAAGTAAAACATAAATATAAAGAAAACACAAGTTTTTCAACGTTTAAATTCTTATTAGAAATCAATCAAAAGAATCTATTACCCAAGTGTTTTCGGAATAAACACTTGGGGTTGAATAGAAAAGGTATGGTTTTTTCTCCTATCTAAACTCAAGAAATTCTTGAGTGGTAATAATATTGAACCACTGAGCTATCTCAGGGACTTGGTTACTCTTTGTAGGAGAAAAGTGGTTTTGTGAAAGTCTAAGCTTTTAATGCACAAAATGTAACCTACTTTTCTCCTATCTGTTCCTATTTATACACAAGTATAAAAGAGTATCATGATTAAAAAATACAAAAAGTATAACCTAGCGTGTCTGACAACTACAACAGTATTTGTCATTTCCAAGAACCAATGGGAATGGGCTAATAAGTCTTTCTGAGTGTCAGTTCTGACACTTCTTGACTTTAAGCCGATTTAGGGTTTCTGGCCCGATAAGACTCCACCTTATCTTCTCAAACTCTTCCCGCCTAATCCCGCTTTTCTTTCAGACTTCTGATTCTTCAGTCTAGGTCTTCAGTCTTCAATCATTTATTGTTGTTGAGGAGACTGAGGGTTCAGTGAGCTCTTGTCAGTACTCACTGAACCCATCATCTTCTTCTTTGGCTTAAGTCCTACTCAGGGAGTTCTGCCTTCTTGAGTGGTGAATCCGTCTTCTTGAACACGTCTTAAGTATCCTGAAGATGACTCACTGAGTGACTGTTAACTCAGTGACTTGGGATTGTTTATGGTTGATTAACACTTGGCTTAATTTGTATTCAAATCTTGTTTTTAGGACGCTTGGGTACTGACGGACCCAACAATCTCCCCCTATTTGGATATAAATTATGCCTAAGTGTTTTGATCTGTTATGAGTGAGCAAATGGGCTTCTTTTCATACTGAATATACTAGAAAGCTATTAAGGACACTGAAATAACAAAACATAGGCCATCATTTTATTAATATTATTACGAAGTCTTAACATCTAACATAAATACTCAGGGTTCTTGTAAGTAACCCATGAGTTCCAGTTTAGCTTTCTTCGACACTAACAATTCTTTGTCAGGTCGTTCATTCATCATCCTATCCAGCAACTTGACAAACTCATCATTTTCAGGACTCTTCATTCGAAGTGCCATTAGCTTGTAAGCTAGGAGAGTTGTCGTTTCCACAAGGTTGATATCACTGACACTTTGAAATGCTGGCTGATCAAACTCATCGACAAAGAATATACCATAATCAGGCTCCTTGATGACTAGATTGGCGACAAACTTCACTCCCTGAGGAGGAATCCTATTGCAGTGAAGGGCAGCTATGAACTGTTCTGGCTCCTGTGCCACAGCTTTCCTTTTTCTTCGAATCTTCTGAGTAGGTTCAGGGATTGACAGTCCCTGAGAAGCAAGTGCCTTCTCATGATCTATACCCAAGCTCTTAGCCACTTTCTCCAGTTCTTCGTATTTGGAGCTCAGGGTTTTTATAAGACTTGGAACGATCTTGCCTTGCTTCTTCCTCAGGATGGGCATCATCATGTCCCATTCCCTTAGCCCAAAGTTCGAGAATTTTAAAGGCATGTTAACCTCAGACTTTCTTGGTCCCCTGTGTACCGTTACGCTTATGGGCTTGGTGGGGGTAATGGTCATGTCATTGATTATGCCTTCTCCCTTGGTCTTTGTCATACGCCACATATACCTCTCATTGGTTTTCTTCCTCCTTTCTTCTCTCAGCTTCGCTTGCTGATTATGTTCCTGAAGAAGGTCAGCCTGAAGCTTGAGGAATTCTTCCCCCTTGATAACCTTGTCAGTCTCCTTGATCATTTCTTTGGCAACCTCAACAATTGCTGGTCTGTTGAGTCGCTCAGCCTTTTCTTTGGCCCTTCTTATGTCTTGTTGATGCAAGACTTCGGCCACTTCTACTGGAGTCCCAAAGAATGTATTTTCCGCTATCTAACTCAACCATAAGTGGTGCCTCAGGGTCTGGACGCCTTTTAGTTGATGCCGGAACCAATTATGTTTGAGGAGGTTCAGTCACCATGATTCCCTTCCCTTTATCAATGGGAGGGGGTTGACTGGTGGATGTCTCAAGGATCTCCTTTGTTACTGCTTCAGGTTGTACAGAGATTGCAGCAACAACAATTGCGAATGAAGGATCAGGAGTTGGTTCATCAATTTTCTCCCCCTCAACATGTGCTAGAACTTCAGTGTATGCACTTTTTGACAGAGGAGGTGGGGTAACCTGAGAGGCCTGAAGAATAGACAGAATACTGGAGACCATTTTCTTCATTTCAGAGGTCTCATTCTTCAGGGCGGAAATGTCTGCCGCCATTATGCTTTGAGTTGATGAGAGTTCAGTAACCTTTGTGGTGTAGTGGGTGAGCAGCTCATTATGTTTTGTTTAGAGCTGATCAAAGGCTGAGATTATTTTGTTCAGGTGCTCTCTGGAATCAGCGACTGACTGATGAAGAGAATCTTGCTGAGATCTGATGGTTTTGAGATTCACCCCCTGAAGAAGCTTGAGAATCTCAGTAATGTTGGTGGAGGTGATCTTCTGAGTATCCATGTACTCTTTCAGCTTTGTGAGGAAAGTGGGATCATCTCCTAGTTCTTCCTGAATATGATCAAGAGCCTTCAAGATGTTGGTGAGCTACTTTTCTTGTTCAGTGCCCATACAATCTAGAGAATCCCTCAGGTCACCGAGTTGTTTGTCAGTGAGTTTGGCGACCTGAAGCACTTTACCCTATGTCTCTTCAATAGTAGCCCTGAAGTCAGCATAGGAGACTGCTGCTTCAGGTCACCGAGTTGTTTGTCAGTGAGTTTGGCGACCTGAAGCACTTTACCCTATGTCTCTTCAATAGTAGCCCTGAAGTCAGCATAGGAGACTGCTGCTTCAGTATGCTAGTTGCATTGTTCTTCAGTAAGCTCATTGAAGAGAGCTTGGTTGGCTTTTCGAAGAAACTTAACCAGCTGTCTTTCAGTAAGGGGACGAACATTGTCATATTTCTGCAACCACAGAGGAGTAGCGGGAGCAGAAGAAGCACTTGATGATGATGATGTTGTTGTTGGGGTGTGGGGTTGTTCATCCTCAGGAGGAGGAGATGATTGTTGTTATTCAGAGTGCTGAGGAGAGTTGTATGTTTCAGTCTCCATTTCCTCCTTAGCACCCAAAACGTCTTCATCGCCAAATTCGACCGTTTCCTCCTCTAATCCATCATCCAGCAGTCTTTCAAGATCTGCCAGAGTAGGAACCCTGTAGGAATCTTACTCCCCCTCAGAAGAGGGCTCACCTTTGTTGTGGCCAAGTTCTGACCCCTCCAAGTGCACTGAGTGGGTTTTCTGAGCCTGGACTTTGGAGTCAATTCCTGAGAGACTGGATCCGCCATGAGGGGTTTTGGGTTCCATATCAGCGGGTGGTTTTAATCCCTCTGAGTCTTTGTCCCCCTGAGTGCCTTAAAGGACTGGCGGGTATTCTCCAGTACTATCATGAGGCACTGATTGTAATTGTTGGTGGACCCCCTTCCCATCAGGGTTGTACTGCCCGTCTGGGGATTTAGGGTCCTCTTCTCCCTGAGATCCTGAGTGTGATGTCTCAGGACCGTAAATAGGATGTGATTGGGTGTGGGTACCCTTCTCAGTAGAGTAGTGCTGCTCTACCGAGGATTTAGGATCCTGTACTCCCTCAGGCAAAGGTTGTGATTGACTAATACCTTCATCGGGATGTGAGAGGGTGAAGGTTCCAGACCCCACTGACTTGTGTATGTCAGTAGAGCCATGTGAAAGGGTTTTGCCCGAGGACACTAAGGATGATTTATCAGTACCCTCCGTTAGCGTTTGTTTTAACGTCAAGAGGGTCTCAGTAGTGGGTGTGTCCGAGGTCTTGGCCGTTGTTTGCCTTTCTTTAGGCTCTGAGGCAGAAGTCTCAAGGACGAGTGGTTTGGGTTTAACCACCTTCTTGGACCTTGCCTTCTTCTTCTTCTTCTCCTTCTTTGTAGGAGAAGGTACAGGTGAGACGGCATTTGCCCCCGAATGACCATCAGCATGTATGTGGTCAGGGCAACTGGTTGTACCTCAGTAAGGCCACTTGAATAATTGGCCTTGTGTAAGACGTCAGGTTTTGATCCCTCGACGTTTAGCCTAATGTAATCAGTGCCTAGTAAGTCCTGAGCACACAGGAAATTAACATAGGGTAAGTCATGTGTCTTTGCCTAGATTTTCCTGATAGCTTGGCTACGAGGTCTCGGAAGATTATCCCTCCGATGTCCATCTTTCTACCCTCCAGGAGACTGAACACCATCAATTGTTGTGATGCATTCAATTACTCCGTGGAGGACTTATTGCCTCCAAGGACCTGAATGACAAAAGTCATCAGGATCCTCCAGACGGCAGGGAACCAAGTCTTAATTATTGGTGCTTTGGCCAATAATGTACCTGCGGCCACATCAGGTTGTGGCCTTAATAAAGGTTGGGTAATTTAGGGAGAGGGTCCTTCTCCCATTCATCACTGAGAAAGTGATTATTGAGTTTTTGGTAATCTCAGGGCTAGTTGTCACTGCTGTACACCAGAATTCCCTCAGATAGTCATGATATATGACTGAGGGGGTTTTTGTAAACGATGTAGCAAGAAAGCAGTTTTGTAGATACTTAACCACATTCTTGTATGCCCAAAATTTATCGGGGTAGTCAAAGTTCCCTACAACATTATTCTTGGTCATGTCCACGCCCTTCATTGTGAATTCCACATTTGGGGCGTAGGTTATAGCTTTAGAAGCAGCCATTTTTTTTTGGAAGGTCTGGGTTGAAAAGATGGTCTGGGTTTTCTAAAGACTAAGAACACACACAAAATATTTTTTTTGAAAGAAAAAAGGGCAAGAATTTGCTTAAGATTTTCTAAAAAACGTGTGTGTGTTATTTTGTTTGGGGGTATTTATAGGGAAGTGGAGAGGAGGGTAGTTTAGGCATTAAGCAAATTATTCTCAAATTTTTGGAAACCGTTTTGTATAAAAATGTTTGGGATCCGCATTAAATACCACAACTCCACTTTCCCGGGTTTTGCGCAACAGTCGAGGTGAACAGTTGTGCCGTCTGCAAAAAGCATAATTTGCAGAGTTTACATCATCAGATAAGTTTTATGTGAGAGGAGGCATTAAATGCCAAGTGGGTAAGTGGGGGCCCAAGAGGTGTATGCCAGAAGGCAAAGGAACATATATTCCTATATTAAATAGAAATTCAGTTACCAACCTCGAACATTTACTAACTAGATACTTAGAGCATTTAAGTTAGCATTGAATGTCATCTTGAGGGCCCTGAATGACTTTTCATTCAGTCTTTGGGTTTCAGGGAAGGTTGTTCAGTGATCTTTGTTCACTGAGAGACACATTGAGTCAGGGACCTGAGGTTTTAAGAATTTACACCTGGTTGGGTGAGTTCAATCAGTGGAATGATTTTCTATATCCAACATTCCTAATTCAGATTTCAGTCTTGTGAAAGTTGGTTCATCCAATGGTTTGGTGAAGATATCAGCCAGCTGATATTCAGTAGGAATGAAGTGTAATTCAATGTCACCATTCATGACATGGTCCCTGATGAAGTGATATCGAATATCAATGTGTTTTGTTCTCTGATGAAGAACAGGGTTGTTTGAGATGGCAATTGCATTTGTGTTATCACAAAAGATGGGAACCATCTTGTAATGGATTCCATAGTCACTGAGTTGACTTTTTATCCATAGTACATTTGCACAACAACTGGCTGCCGTAACATATTTAGCTTCAGCTGAGGACATGGCAACTGATTGTTGCTTCTTAGCACTCCAACAGACTAATTTTCCACCAAGGAATTGGCAGGAGCCTGAGGTGCTTTTTCTATCCATGTTGCATCCAGCATAATCAGAGTCTGAGTATCCATTAAGATCAAAGCCTGAGCACTTAGGATAGTATAATCCAAGGATTGGAGTACCTTTCAGGTACCTGAGTATCCTTTTCACAGTAGTGAGATGAGATTCTCTTGGGTCAGATTGAAATCTGGCACATAAACATATTGAGAATTGGATGTCAGGCCTTGATGCAAGTAGATACATCAGTGACCCAATCATTCATCTGAATTGAGTTTGATTGACTGGTTTACCAGCAAGGTCAGGACCAAGGTTGTTTGGGGGGACCATGGGAGTTTTGACTGAGGCACAGTCACTGAGCTCATACTTCTTCAGTAGCTTTCTGACATACTTCTCTTGACTGATAAAGGTTCCCTTATCAGTCTGCTTGATTTGCAGTCCAAGGAAGTAAGTCAGTTCTCCCACCATGCTCATTTCAAATTTCTTTTCCATCAGTTTTTCAAACTGTTTGCAAAGTTTGTAGCTTGTTGAGCCAAATATGATATCATCCACATATACTTGTACAAGGATGACATCACCATTTGTCTTATAGATAAACAATGTGTTGTCTATCTTGCCTCTGACAAATTTATTTTGGATTAGGAAGGCTGAGAGAGTTTCATACCATGCCCCGGGTGCTTGTTTTAGTCCATAAAGGGCTTTGTGAAGCTTGCAGACATAGTCAGGAAACTCACTGCTTTCAAATCCATGAGGTTGCTGAACATAAACTTCTTCTTTCAGTGAGCCATTTAATAATGCACTTTTTACATCCATTTGGTACACCCTGAAGTTCAAGTATGTTGCAAAAGCAAGGAAGATCCTTATGGCTTCCATCCTTGCCACTGGTGCAAATGTTTCTTCATAGTTAATGCCTTTTTGTTGATTATAGCCTTTGGCTACAAGTCTGGCCTTGTTTTTAATGACTATGCCATTTTTCTCAGATTTGTTTTTGAACACCCATTTCATGCCAATGACTGAAACATCATCAGGATATTTGATCAAGGTCATTACCTTGTTTCAGTCAAATTGTTCTAGTTCATCATGCATGGCCTGAACCCAACTTGGATGTTTAAGTGCTTCTTTGACACTTTTGGGTTCAATTGTGGAGATGAAGTCCACAAACAGGCATTTGTTGGCTGAGGCTGCACTTAGTTTTGCAGCCATGGTTCTAGTAAGCATGCCTTCAGTAGGCACTCCAATTATATTGACAAGTTCTATATCTTGAGATCTAGTCCAACTATCCTGAGGTCTTGGATACTGATTAGAACTTGTGGAGGCCTGATTGGGTAGAGGTGTAGGTTCTGGATCAGACACTTGATGATCTTCAGGATCTTGAGTGTCTGACTGGGTTGACTGATCACTGAGATTGATTGGTTCCTGAGCACTTTGTTCAGACTGATTGATTGCATCAGTGCTTGTTTGTGCTTCAATAAACTCAATGATGGTTAGGTTAGGAAGGTTGTGAGGGATGATGTACTAGAAGATATCAGCATTTGCTTGATACTGAGTAGAAGGATCATTGTCAGGAAGATATTCATCAGGAGGGTATCTTGATGAATCATCAATACCTATCTCTTCCTCTGAGGTATTTGAGAACTTGATAGTATCAATGCTCTCATCAAAGGTAACATAGAATGTTTCCTCAGTTTGTTGTCTCCTAGTGTTGAACACTCTGAAGGCTTTTCAGACATGAGAGTATCCTAGGAAGTATCCATCATCAGTCTTAGCATCAAATTTCCCTAAGTGATCCTTGTGATTAAGAATAAGCACAGGACACCCAAAGACATGAAGGTAGCTGATGTCAGGGATCCTTCCCTTGAATAACTCATAAGGGGTTTTGCTATGTCTCTTGACAATGATGGATCTGTTTTATGTATAACAGGCAGTTTTTACTGCTTCAGTCCAGAAGTGTTTGGAAAGGACTGATCCATTAAGCATTGTCCTAGCTGCTTCGATGAGTGTTCTATTTTTCCTTTCAGCAACACCATTTTGTTCAGGTGTGTAAGGAGAGGAAATTTTTTGGGAAATGCCTTTCTCATCACAGAAACATTCAAGTTCATCATTTTTGAACTCTGTCCCATTGTCAGTCCTAATCTGTTTGACTTTAATGTGATTTTGATTTTCAATGTTCCTGACAAAGGATATGATTGTTCCTGCTGCCTAACTCTTTTTGGTCAGGAAGTAAACCCCCAAGTGTATCTTGAGTATTCATCCACAATGACCAGAGTATACTTCTCATGGTTTATGGATCTAGGACTGATGGGTCCAAAGAGATCCATATGGAGAAGATGAAGGCAGTTCTTGATGGAAAAGTTTGTTTTGGTTTTAAAGGATGCTCTATGATGTTTACCTTTTTCACAGGCAGAGCATGGTTTATCCTTTGAAAACATAAGTGATGGTAAGCCAATTACCTTGTTCTGTTTCACAAGATTGCTTATATTTTTGAAGTTCAGATGGGAGAGTCTCTTATGCCAAAGCCAGTTGAGGGTTTTAGTGGCCTTAGCAAAGAGACTAGTTCCATTCTGAGTTAGACTGGACATGTCCAACACATAAACATCTTGTCTTCTTGGTGCAATGAGGACAACTTCCTTATTTGCATTGAAGATGGTTCCTGGCTTATCATCAAACTGAACTATGTACTTTGCATCACATAGTTGACTGACACTGATCAAATTGTACTTAAGACCATTTACATAAGCTATCCTAGTGAAGACTATACCACTGTAGTTTACTGAACAATAACCTTCAGTGAGACATGATGAATTATCAGCAAATACCACCTTGAGTCTTGGTTCTTCTACATATTTGTGCAGATACCCTTTCACACCAGTCATGCTCCTTGAACATCCACTATCTAGATGCCAAACTGGCTCCCTAGCATGTCTCTGCACAAATGGTAGATTGAGTTAGTTCTTTCTAGGACCCCTCTTCTTAGAGGGCTTGGCTTTAATAGCCTTCTTAAAAGTAACAAATGATTCATGGTCAGTGGTTGAGTGGACTGAGCTACCACAAACTTTGCATTTGATTACAGATGTGGACGCAGTAGACTGAGAGGATGACTTGGGAGTTCCTCTTCTAGTCTGAATGACCTTCTCATGTCCTGAGGTATCATGAGTAGGATCACCACATATGTCACAACATGTGTCCATTAAGCAATCCTCAGGAAGGTGGTCATTGAAGCCACAGTGTGGGCAAGGTGCAAAAGGCTTGGCCTTTTGTTTGTATTTCTGCTTAGAATTAGATGGATACTTATGAGATTGTGCTTTAAAGTTTTCCATCTTTGATGTGGCTGTGTATGATTAGTGATCAAAGGTCCTTTGATCTTCCTTTTTGCATATCATGCAGTAAAGGATTCTAAAACAATCATCAGTGGAATGATTGGTATAGTGACACAGCTCACACCTTTGCAGAGGTTTGGAGGGTTTTGGTTTGGTGCTTGAGGAAGCTGACTTGGGCTCCTTCATCTTAGATTTAGAAGGCTTTTCAGAAGATTCAATCTTCTCACTCAACTTCCTAACAAGGTCAGCCAACTGATCAATTTTTGAATCAAGGCTTTCAGTTTTTACTTCAGAAGGGACTGAAGTTGATGAATCATCAGTATGAACTGAGACTTCAGGGGATTGCCTTTTAAGGATGGTTATTTCCATTTCTAGCTTCTCCTTTGGAGAATGCTGAGAGTAGACCAATGGTGTGAGGTCTGAGCTTGGTGCAGCTCCCTGAAGGACTTCAGTGGTGGGAGTGGTTCAAATGATTCTGATTCAGACTCATTGACTGACTCAGTACTACTGGGTTGGTCAGTGAGTCCAAGCATATTTTTCAAAGCCTGACTTTCAGGAAGCAAGATTTTCCCAGTCTCAAAGTTTGGTAACTTACTGACTGGGTTGTCCCCTGACAATCCAGTCATTTGACTTGGGTTCCATTTCCTGCTCAAAATATATGCCAGCTGGAATAAAAGCCTTTTCTCTGTGACTTTCACTAGGGGTTTCAGTGAGTTGGTCTATTCCTATAACTTTCTTGTTTTCACTAGGAATTAGACTCACAGTTTCATAGACTTTGGGTTCTTTTTAGTCCAGCCTTCAATGACAGCCTTTTCTCTGTTAAGTTCATTTTGAAGGGCATGATTTTGTTTCAAAATCTCAGTGTTCTGAATTTGTAGTGTAATAGTTTCTAACTTGGCCTGTTTTAATACAAACAACTCATCTCTACACTTATTTAATTCTAACACAAGATTTTTATATTTTGAAAGCAAGTTAAGCCTTTGTGCTTCTACTAACTTAAAATCTACACTAATGTAGTTCATATAAGACTGCCAATCAGAATTATCATCCATTGAAAGTAAAATATTTAACTTTTTCATGGTGATGTTGACCTATTCTCCATCCCTTTCATGGCTTTTTCCAACAGCCAGCTGATCATCATCTGAAAGTGCTATTAGTGCACTCACTCTAATTTCCTCATCTTCTGAGGAGACCTCTTCTTCATCCTAGTCATAGGCTTCGGCTACAAGAACCTTGTTCTTTGTCTTAACAGGTTTGGAAGTTTGAGCAACCTGAGACATTGAGGGATTAGATTCAAGGAGGGCAAGTTTAGCCTTAGCTTTCCGATATTTAGTTTCAAAGTCTTTTTGAGCATTTTGAAAATGTTGAGAAGACTGAATCATTTTAGGTTGAAACTTGCTAGATCCTGAAGAAGAATTGTTTCCAGAAAATTTATAAGAGGGTTCTGAGATGGTTTTTGAATAACAGTCTCTAGCAAAATGACCCTTTTTACCACATTTGAAACATTCAGTGGTTTCATTTTTTGAAAAGTTTGACTGATTCCTTTTGATAAAATGTATTGAATTAGCAAGGAGTGCCCTTTCTTTGAATTCCAAGTTTAAATCATTTAGGTACTCATCACTAGTCCTTTCATCAACCTCATCTTCAGAGTCCTCTTGAAAATCCTGAACAACACCATTAGAATAAAAGGCAGTTGATATGGGTGAGGAAGTCAGGGCCTTTTTGTTCTCAAAAGCTTTCTTTGAGTCAGAGTATCTCCTAGAGATTAAGTTGTCCTCATAGATAAACTTCCCATAGATCTCAGGGAGCTCAAGGGTCTGAATGTGCTTAGCATTCCTGAGGCCTTGAGAGAAGTTTAACCACTTCTCAAGGAGACTGTTGACAAAGCCAACATTTATCTCATGCTTAGACAAAACTACACCATCATTTGACAATTCATTTATCAGGGTCTTATATCTGGTATATGTCTGAGAGAGACTTTCAGAGTCCTTTGCCCTGAAAGTGTTATACTCAAGTTTCAGGTCCATGATCCTGTTTTTCTTGGTATCTGAGGGACCTTCAAAGCTATTAGTCAAGTCAACCCACGTTTGTTTGGCTGTAGTACAGTTAATGACTAATTCCATTATTTCGTCAGGAAGACAAGATATAATTATGCTTTTCAGGCGTTGATCTTGATTGACGAGCCTTCTCTCATCAATGGTCCACTGAGCTACAGGTTTGTTTAACCCCTCAGCAGTCTTAGTGACATAAGGACCTTCATTGATACAAGTGATGTAGTATGGTTCCATACCAGTCAAGTAGCAAAGCATTCGCTTTTTCCACTTGCTAAATTTTCCAGCTTCGAGTCGGGGAGCAACAGCTGAATAGCTTCCTCCCTTTTTATCGACGAGCTGGGGCACATTAATATCAGCCATAGTAGGATCTTGGTTTTAAAAACCTTGAGCACTCTTAGTTTTTTTTTGAAGGATTTTATAAACCAGAGGCTCTGATACCACTTGTTGTTCCCGTTACACAAATAAAAGTAACTAAAAAGTTAATCTAATTGTGTTCCACGACTGATACAATGTATTTGATTAATTAAACAGATAAGTAAAACGTAAATATAAAAAAAACACAAGTTTTTCAACGTTTAAATTCTTATTAGAAATCAATCAAAAGAATCTATTACCTAAGTGTTTTCAGAATAAACACTTGGGATTGAATAGACAAGGTATGGTTTGTTCTCCTACCTAAACTCATGAAATTCTTGAGTGGTAACAATATTGAACCACTGAGCTATCTCAGGGACTTGGTTACTCTTTGTAGGAAAAAAGTGGTTTTGTGAAAGTCTAAGCTTTTAATGCACAAAACCTAACCCACTTTTCTCCTATCTGTTCCTATTTATACACAAGTATAAAAGAGTACCATGATTAAAAAATACAAAAAGAATAACCTAGCGTGTCTGACAACTACAACAGTATTTGTCATTTCCAAGAACCAATGGGAATGGGCTAATAAGTCTTTCCGAGTGTCAGTTCTGACACTTATTGACTTTAAGCGGTATTAGGGAAGGTTTGTTTCTGGCCCGATAAGACTCCTCCTTATCTTCTCAAACTCTTCCCGCCTAATCCCGCCTTTCTTTCAGACTTCTGATTCTTCAGTCTAGGTCTTCAGTCTCCAATCATTTATTGTTATTGAGGAGACTGGGGGTTCAGTGAGCTCTTGTCAGTACTCACTGAACCCATCATCTTCTTCTTTGGCTTAAGTCCTACTCAGGGAGTTCCGCCTTCCTGAGTGGTGAATCCTTCTTCTTGAACACGTCTTAAGCATCCTGAAGATGACTCACTGAGTGACTGTTCACTCAGTGTCTTGAGATAATTTACTGTTGATTAACACTTGGCTTAATTTGTATTCAAATCCTGTTTTCAGGACGCTTGGGTACTGACGGACCCAACAAGTAAGGTTACATCCACTGATGATTGTTAGAATTATACTCATGTTAGTATCATGTTATTTAGATCGTATTAGGGCCAAGCGATGCTCAACTTAGTTTTCAAGCTAAGTCAATGTTATATATAGTCCTGCAATCTTTATTATTATAATCAATCAATACAATGTAATCGTTTGGCTCATTATTGCTTCCCTCAACTCTGTTTACATGGTATTAGAGAGAGGGTTTAGTTCCAATTAGGGTTTCAAGTTTTAGTCTTGAAGAAGGTACCTTGAGATACCTAATTAGTTTTGAGAGCACCCAGTTAGAGTGCGTTTTAGATCCCTTTTTGTTTTGATTTCGACCAGAACCCTGGTAAGATCTTGTCAGGTCTATCAAGTCTTTTTGTTTCGATTTTGTTAGGGTTCTCTGGTTCTGGTTTTGATTTGAAGGACGGTATTGGTTGTTAATTATGAGTTTCTTGGTTAATAGTTATGAGGGTTCTGATTATTGTTTATGGTGATTGAGATGATTTTGATCTTGAGAATCTTTGATTTGGGGATCTGAATTTTTGTTTACCTTTGATTTCGGATTATAATTCTGGATTTTGAATATTGATGATTTAGTGTTTGATCCGGTGAGATCGATTTTGGTTGAGTTTTAGGTTTGAAGATTTAGTTTTTCGGTTGAAGAGTTTTTTGGTTATGTTCTTTTGGATTTAGGTTACTCGGGTCCTGAATATTTTGGTTAGTTGAGACCCGAACATGTTTATTCCGGTTGCTTTGTATTTAGGGTTACTTGAGATCCGAACATGTTTGTTTCGGTTGCTTCGTATTCTGGTTAGTGAGACTTTTTCCGACAGGTTGCTTCGTCATTTAGATTATTTGGTTAGTTGAGACCTGCCTTGTTGACATGTTGCTTCATCTTTTGGAAATGTTGGGTTAGCTGAGACCGCTTTTTACAAGTTGCTTCATCTTTTGGATTTATCAGTTGAGACCTATTTTCTTCAGGTTGCTTCGTATTTCGATCCCTAGTGAGATCATTTAGCTTCGTGATTGTTCAAGGTTGGATTATTGCTACGAGGAAGATTGTTGTTTAGGAGAAGCTTAGTTATTTTTGGGTTTTATGTTTTGTAACAAGCTGAGCATAGTATGCTCCAGCTTGAAAGGGGATGTTAGAATTATAGTCGTATTAGTATCATGTTATTTAGGTCGTATTAGGGCCAAGCCCAGTACGCTCAACCTAACTTTGTTTTCAAGCTAAGTAAAGGTTATATATAGTCCTGTAATCTTTATTATTATAATCAATCAATACAATGTAATAGTTTGGCTCATTATTGCTTACCCCAACTCTGATCATTAGTGAGGCACCTATCACTCACAACCATCAGGGTGTACTCTCTGATAACCATCAGGAAGTAACAATTTATGTATTACAATAACCATCCTAGAGTAAGACCTTTGATTTCCATCAGAGGGTGACTTACTCTCTGATCCTTATCAGTGAGTTCTGTTGATGCGTGCGTATATCGTTGTAGGTATATATTATATTATCAAGTTTTAAATTTATATTTAGCCGACTTATCCTATAACACACACTAACGAGCAGTGTACCCGATCAGTGTAGCTAGTTGGTAAGTAGAGTGTCGAACACTAAGAGTGGAACGTTAACACCTAGATATCTATTAATATTTTAATCCTAAGTTAGTTCTAATAACCTAATCTAACGCAAGTGGGTTTTCAGACTGAGAGACTGGCACGATGTGTAGATTAAGTAAATAGTAAACAAAACAAAGAAGCAAATGGCATACACGTACACAGATAGAAAAGAGATACAGATAAGAGGCCAGCCCGATAGTAGGAAAACTTGTCACACGTTTAATTGCTTAGTTGTATAAGATGAGTGCTAAAATCTATTCTCTCTCAGTGGAATCTTAGTACAGGCGTGTAAACACTTAATGATTAATAGGTTTATGTATTATTTATCCCTTTTACAGGCTTATATTAACTATGCAAACAATTTTAATGAAGTAATTGCGAGAGCCTACATCGACAAGGCGCGATAAACTCAATTTGTAATCAAAGCACATGCATTAAGAAACCAAATAAATATCAGATACTTTTTATAAAGGCAAGAAACAATTAAGTCTTATTAAATAGTGAAAAAGACCCTAACTCAACGATTAATAGATTGCTAATACAAGTAAACGAGTTTTCCTATGAATTAAAATCCTAGCAGGACGTTCTTACTGCTCTGAATTCGTCCTTTAGGTTGTGTCTTGTGCTGCCAATTCGTCTGGTTTTCTCCCTTGTTATGTGTATATTGAATGTGGCTATCGACTGGGGTATTTATACTTTCTGATAACAGGATCGATACGGCGTATCAATTAAGTTGATACGCCGTATCTAGGTAACTTCGTGTGGGGTCCAAGATTTATATTCTGGAATATTCGTACACCGTCATAAGATACGGCGTACTTACAATCTTCGTATGGCGCATTGTCCTTCAGTATCTTGGATTATCTGGTGAAGTCTTGAGATTAATACGCCGCATATCTGGAATGTAATACCACGTATCTGGAGTAAAACAAGTCAGATCTTCTCGTTGACCAAGGTTTCATATACGGCGTATGGGATAATTCCATACGGCATATGCTTCAAAGTCAGGCAATGGTCTTCATAATCATCTAAGTCTTTATGTACGGTGTGTCTGTCTAGAATGATACGGCGTATCTTCCTTTAGTTCAGTAGACTTTTCCAACTTGATCCATCGTGCTCCAATTTACGTCCAAAATAGCTAACTTACACCAAATGCTTGTTTATAATTGAGATTTACAAAAGTAAGTTGTAGAACCGTAGAGGGGGGTGAATACAGTCTTTTCGGCTTTTAGGATGTTTAAAAACTTTCAAGCCTCAAAGAACAAGTTGCGGTTATGCACCATCAAACACAACCACAAGCATAACCAAAGTATGTAAGGTAAGTAAAGAGACACAATGATATATACTGGTTCGGGATGGGGGTTTTATACCATTTGTACGTCCAGTTGCGAATCCACGACACCATAGTATTCACTAAGTATAATCCTTTCGGTGGACAACAAACCGTTACAACTTTGCACCATGGATGCTCACAAAGAAGAGCTACTCCCCAACGGTATTCCACCCTCAGAAAGCACCCTCAAGGACTCGTGATTCGACTTAACCACAAAGACCACTAAGACCACAAAGTCCACTAAGACTTCCCACCGGAAGTATCAAACCCCAACTAGATCCCCAATGATCTAGGCTTGGTCACCTCGACACAAGACTTCCTTTACTAGTGAATGAATGTTTGATTGTTTAATCAAGCCCTAACCTAATCTAGAGACTCAATTCTAGTAGAAAGGGTAAAGATAAGAAGACCCTCGACATAATCACAAGAGTGGATTAGGTTCTTGTGATTCTTCCCTTGCAAGGATATGTGTTCTTTCAAAGAGTGTTATGTGAAAGATTAAGAACACAAGATATAATTAGAGGATTGAGAGAAAAGAAATAAGAGAGAAAGAATAATGGCAAAGGGTGAGGAATACAAGAGGCAAGGGTGGGTATTTATACGCCAAGACCTAAAAGTGAGAAAATAACTTCAGTGTCTGGCACGCTGCTGGCGTGTCAGAGCACCAACAATGCGCCAGGATAACTGGTGTTTTCTCTTTTGGGTTTTCGTCTTTTAAATACCCAACCTTGCTAAACCCCCAATTGTACTTCACACATTTTGACCTTTACATTATTTAACCTCAAGGTCTACCAACTCAAATAGTCATTTTGTAAAAATGTTTTGTGAAGTGTTTAAGTGAAACCAATTATCAAAGAGAGAAGGGTAGAAGGGATAATTGGATAGGGGTAGTTTGGGTATTCCTCACATAGCATAGAAAAGAGAGAAAGAATATGCCATGGTATATTCCTTTGTTTGGAAAGGAAGTGTGTATGTTAGAGATAAAAAGTGAGGGAAGATTTGAATTTGAAATTCAAATGTGTGAGAGGGAAGTAAGAGAGTAAGGCTTGGTTAAGGTAAACCATGGTTGAGTTAGAAGAGAGAGTGTGGTTAGGTTAAGAGGATATCCAAGGTAATATTCCAAACTTGGAGAGGAATGTGAGATGGAGGATTGAGATGAGTTTGGGTGAGCTAGAAGTGAAGGAGAATTCCCCATGTGATGGAAGGGAGCCTTAGTTTGAAATTCAAATTTGAGTTTGAATGTTGGAGTTATAAGTGAAGGATAATTCCCCATGTGATGAAATGAGAGTGTGAGAGAGTGAAGACATAAGATTGAGTTGTCATGTGTAAGAAGGATGTAATGGGGAGCCTGAGAGAGGATTCAAATTTGAATTGTGAGAGAAGGTAGAGAGTGAGGGAGGTTGTATGTGAGGAAGTGAGTTGTATGTGTGTAAGAGTGAGTTGGATAAGGATGGGATGTTGATGAGATGGGGAGCCTTTGGCTTGGATTCAAAATTAGAATTTTGAATGTTGGATATGAGAATGATGGTGGTTTGTGGTGAAGGTTTATTTGTGTTTTGGAATGGATGGTTGGATGAATCATAAAGGGGACAAGAAGTACATGGAAGTACTAAAGGTGTAAGGGAATATTAAGAGAATGTTGGGGATAAGATTTGGGAGGATTTTGAAATGGTTGGAGGATTAGTTTGGTGTTGAGAATAATCAAAGGATTGATTATGGCTTAATCATTTTGTCATCAAGGAAGAAAAGAATTGATAAAGATGATTATAGGTTGAGAAAATCAAAGGTTACTTATAAAACCAAGTAACTCAATGTCGAGTATTCATAATCTCAGAATACGTGAATTTCTATGACTCGACGTATTCAATAATCACCTTGATACAAACAAGCTAAGTGCTTTGCATCATTGTAAAGCATATCCCATAGCGGGAAAGGATGCGTTTACGCAAAGGAACCTTTGACTTAGTTTGATCAACAAGGGTGTAAACCTGTTACGTGATTAGAGAAGACGTAAACGCGGATTATGGCCATGTGAATACTTTTACTTGATGTCACGTGAAATATATAAGTTCACTAGGTTTAGAAAAACCTTGGCTAGAGGCGTTTATGAAAATACTTAAGTTGGCGTTTTGCCAAAAATAGGAGGTTGTAAATTTGGATATCTCTAATCCCAAAACTCATTTTGAGTGTTCCCAATTAAGCACATAACATATTCATACCTGTATTGAAAGCTCCACATTTATAGGGTAAGGGGAAAGCCGACTTTCAAATTTCGTCCCGACCAATACAGTGGGCTGGCGCGTCGAAGCGCCGGCAACGCGCCAGGCCCAGTTCTTGGGTGGGGAAGATTTTGGCTAATGTTTGTGATTTTATGTGTTTCGAAGGTTTATTTGTCATCATTAAAACATAAGGAGATCTAACTAATAGTGTCCCAACAATCTCCCCCATTTTGATGATGACAAATAAATTCCGAAAGCAAATAAAATTTCAAATCGTAGCGAAGATTAAGAACGCCTTTGGTGTAGCTTGCATCTTAACCTTGCCTTGTAATTTGGTGAAGCCTTGATTTATCTTTGAATTGGTCTTCACACTTTGATTTCTTTCTACCCTTTTTGTTGAATCAAAAAGGCGGGATATCACTTGGACCTTATCTTTAAATATAACTTGAGCTTTAGTTCCTTGATAGTATGCTCCCCCTTGCTCCAAGGCGGGGATCCATGGGTCAAGAGCCACACCTGTGCGGTGTCCTAGCTACACAAGAAACAACGAACACGCAACATACAAACAATCCTCACATTCGAAAGTCCAAAATGGGTTAGGTGACCATTTGGATACTTACGACATGGGTCAGTCCACACATTATATATATATTGTTATTAGACCCTTATGACTCTAATTATCCATAAGTTGAGCATGGTGAAACATGTTTTGCATATACACACATAGAAATATAAGATACTTTATTCCAAGATATTTTATTTCATTAAAGCCATAGAGCATACAAGCATAGATTGTAAACAACTTAAACTAGGGCCACATAGGGACTAATACAACACATTTCTAGGTTTCAAAGGCAAGAGAGTCCATTGTGAAAAGTTCATCCATAGGAGTTACTTCCTCCACTTCAATCATCCGAGAAGGGTTATTGAGATGTTTGTTATTGAGGTAATCAAATAGTGTTGTTATGATCCTAGCATATGGAATTGCCTCATAATTGTAGTCCAATCCATCCATTTGTTTAGATATGAAGTGAGCAAAGTTGAATGGGGTATTGGTCTTAATGCAATAAAGTATGTATCCAACAATGATATGTAATTTATCTAGTGCCCCAATCTCTATAAACACATTGCTCAACAAAACTTCCGCCCATGCCATCAAGTTGTGATGAAGTTGAGATTTGTTCCATGACCCAAATGGCACCCCTCACAATGAAACTCGGGATGCAAAATGGTGTTTTGAATTAGT
This sequence comes from Artemisia tridentata subsp. tridentata, assembly GCA_021014915.2. NCBI lineage: Eukaryota > Viridiplantae > Streptophyta > Magnoliopsida > Asterales > Asteraceae > Artemisia > Artemisia tridentata. The sequence continues at coordinate 368,469,279 of CP139507.1, forward strand.
ACACCACTAATAGGGGGCTCACATGCATAGGAACTTGGATGATAATGCTTAATTTGCATGAATTCTTTAGTTTTGGTTTATCTAGTGTAAAATAGAGAGCCCTTGGAAGATACACTCAACACCCTTCCAAACTTCCTCAGATCCTAAGCATAACCATGGCCATACATGCAAAAATTGAGAGTTATGGAAGGTTTGTCAAAGTAGTATCTAGCTTGGAATTCTTGAATGTGCCTTGGGTAGATGGTAAGTGGAAGGTTATGGTTGAAGGAAAAACATTTTGATTGTATCAAAGGTTGTTTTATGCTAGTAGCACACATGAAATTTTTGTCACAATGGCGACCTTCAAGATATTCACGATTTTCAAAAGGTTCATAAGCATTGGTGTCAGAAGATTCATTCACCCGCTTCATGAAGTATTTGGTTGCCATTTTTCTTTAAAATTGAAAGAGGTTTCAAGGGTGAGGGAGGTTGTTGGGAACGCTTAAAGTGACGATCATTATCGAGTCAATGAATCATGTAATATGGTTATGTAATAGCTCGTTAGAATCATAAAAATATAGTCTACATGTTAGTAGAAGTGTGCCGTCTAGTTTAGTCATAGTATTAAGGCTAATGTCGAATTAGTGAAATATGTAAACACGGCACACTTCCTTATTCATATCTCATGGAAGACTATATATACTTGTAACCTCTCATTAGAGAGGGTGTTGGTTGAAATGGAATAAGAAATTCTCTCTTATTTTCACTAGTTACTTTCTCTCTCTACAATACATCACTTTCTCTCTCTACAAGTTATTATTGTGAAATGATATCATAAAAGTGAGGACCAAAAATTGGTATTAGAGCTAGAAGATGATTTACAAGTTTTTTCGTGTTTTTATTTTTCTGTTACTGTTCACGTCTTTAGCTTATTCGTAGCTTATTTTCTGTTAATTTTAAGCTTATTTGGTACAAAAACAAAAGATTTTTACAAGTTTATTTAGTGCTTATTTTGTCCGTATAGCAGTTTTAAGGTCCAAGAAGTCTAGATTCATTACTATTTCGAACTGCTTATTACAAGCTTATTCTCTTCCTTTTAAGTCCAAACAGTGTTTTTTGCATATTTCTGTGCCTATTTAGGGCAATATTTTAGTCAAACAAAAACGTACTTGTGCTTATTTTGAGTCCAAAAAGGTGCTTACCTTGAGTTTTTGTGGTGAAAAAGTTGGTCGGAAAAAGTTGGTCAGAAAGTGGTCGGAGAAGTACGAAAACGAGGGTTTATCGGAATTTCATTCACGGGTTTATCGGAATTGACACACGAGGGTCCATCGGAATTTCACTTCAAGGTTCATCGGAATTGGTATCAATTTCTTGTAATGAAATTTCGATAAGGTTTATCGCAATTGGATCTGTGTTATTGCAATTGTATTTTGTTGTCGAAATTGGGTTTGTGTTGTCAGAATTGGATTTATGTTGTCGGAATTGAACTTGTGTTGTCGGAATTGGATTTGCGTTGTCGGAATTGGGTTTGATTGTCGAAATTGGGTTTGATTGTCGCATTTGTAATCAAACAAAACAGGAAAAGAAAGGGGACGAGAAGAAAACTAAAAACGTTAAAACAATATAACCTCAACCAATCTCTCTTACGCCCATTTCAAACTATAACGAACAACCATATAACCACACCTTCACTCCTCATCTCTCATCTAAAGATCCTACATCCAAACTCAAAAAAGAACCGTAAACAAATTAACAGATCTCAGTTTAGTTCTGAGCCATACAAGAAACAAGATCTCAGCCGTGTTCAACTTTTGTATCAATCTTGAACTATTTTAGAAAAAAAGCCTTCTTAATTATATCCGAACAATCTAAAGGAAAGAACAAAACACCCACGTCTCATCCTCCTTTTCATTTGGTGAAGAAAACAACGAAAAGAAAATGAAACAAATAGATCTCAAACTCGTTCATGTTTTGTACCAATCTTAAAGATTTTCATATGTGAACGCAACTCATCATAGATCTATAACTTGATAATATCCAAAACATACTATAAAGAGCAAAACAAAGCCGTTTCATTCATTTTTTCATTCGAACAACAACAAACAAGAACATAAAAGAAAAGGATAAGTTAGATCTCAGTTTATATCTCTTGCAATCCAAGATTCGTCCAAAGACAAACTCACAAGAAATTCAACATCACAGATCCGTGTTAGAAGCAAAACCTCTTTAAATATTCGAACCATTTTAAAGAACGAACAAAACTCAATCGTTTCATCCTTCTTTTGGTTCGGTTTAATAGAAAAACAATATAAACAAACACCTACCAGTGACCTCATTGAGAAGAGATCTTGAAGCAAGTCTTGTGGGTTTAATTTCGTTCGTACAACAAAACTAAGAAGGGTGTTTGAGATTCGTTTATGTAAAGGGAAAAGAAAGAGAATAAGTAGTACAAGATCAATCGTGTGTTTAGGATTGTTGAGAATACAAGGGACGAATTATTTTTGAGACTGCATATTATTTGAGTAAGAGTGATTAGGGTTACAAGTATTTAGGGGTAACTGTTATATAAGGTGAGTAAGTAGGGTTAGGCTTAAGTGTGTTGGGTTGCACGGTTTAATTAGAATTGGTCTTGGGCTTAAACATTTTAGTCAGTTGGGTTTTAGATTATTTAGATTGTATTGGGCTGCTAAAACTACACGGGACGAATTTAGTAGTTGAATTTTGTTGGATTTTATCTTTATCCTAATTTTTTTTTGTGTGGTATAACTTTGCTTGGACTAAAATTTTTGTTAGACAAATTTTTCGGGTATAATTTTGGACCACGGTTTCAATTGAGCTTTAAGAATCCGAGATTAAGAATTATTTTTGGTTGAATTTTTTGGGTTTATTGAATTTAACTACGGTGCTAGTTATTGTGAAAGCGTGAAAGATTGACTGAGATTCATTTGCTAACACAATATTACTTCTTTATCATCTACGAGATCCATTTTCATTTCACACCGAAATTAAATGGAATCAAGTTCACAAGAGAGAAAGATGCCAAAAGTTGTGCAAAAAGCTATCCATTCAAAGGAAAATTGTTTATAACATTTTGAACCTGTTAAGCTTCAATGTCTGGCCCTCTCAGAAGCAAGCTTACCATTATGGGGTAGATCGTTTCATCGAGCTTTTGAAACATTATTCGGATCTGAAATAGACTTTATAACCTTCAAAGGGAAACTCTTGCACAACATATTTCAAATTGAGAAGCAAAGTGAACAGGCAAGTGACTGTATAGTAGGATATAGAGCGCTCAAGACACAGTTAAAATGGTTTCTCTACATAGATTTTAGAGTGCTAAAAAATTATTCGGATTATGAATCAGCAAGCAAAATATGGAGAGAATGCATCACTAGTGTAGAAGTTGAATTTTTTAGAGATCGGTTGCTTACACTAATGAACATACTAGAAATGGTGCTTAATGCAAGATCACTTCATCGGAGGGAGATGCTGGAAAAGAAGAAAGAGTTAAAAGAAAAAGAACAGGAAAGAATTGAAATGGAGATGCAGATACAAGCGGGAACGAAAAATGAGGAAGGGACATCAGATGATAATTTGGGTTTCACTGGTCATAATGCATTATCAGAACAGCATAATGGAAAAAATAGTCTAGGGAATGATTCGGATACTGACGAGAAACTCAATTGTAAGGATGATTTGAAGACTGCAGCTGCTGATGTGGGACCTTCACATTGTACAGACACATTGGTTAAGGTACATTAATCAACTGATGATATCAATATATTTGATAATGTGTTTGCTTATGAGACACAAAGTCATGGACAACCTGAGTACATTAACGACACATATGTGGTGAATCAGGAAGATAGAAATATTACTCCTGAGACTCCACATATGGATCCTAATGGAGGTACGGTTGAACATGAAAATGTGAATCATGATCAAGAATGTGCTTCAATTGCTTTGTCAATTGAGAATATACAAAACGAAGTTGTTTGATGTAATGAACTTAATCGTGAACTAAAAGCAGAAAATACGTCATTAACTGAAAAGCTCGAGAATTATAGTAAACGTATAAATGATTTTGAAACACAAACTAATCGTGAATACAACATTGAAGTTGCATTTCAAAAATCATATGTGAAAGGACAAGACTTGCAACATCAAATGCGAGAACTAGTTGGTTCCAACAATGAAAAGGTTTCAAAACTGGAAAAAGAAAAGCTTGACCTTCAAAACCAAATTGCAAAATTAACAACAGAGGTTTCAACTTTAACAAATAAGGTCTCAACATGTCAAACAGATTACAAAACATTAAGAATGAGATGGAAAAATAGGAAGACTCGTATCTTAACGACATTATTGATTTGGAAGCAAAATTGAAAGATTTTGATAAAATCGCTTGTGATAAATCGTTGAATGTTGAGACTGAAAACTTAAAAGTGGAAAATGAGATGTTGAGACACGAAAATGAGAGAATTTTAAAAGAGTCAAGTGACATCCAAGAGAAACTTAAACGTCAAATATTCTTTCTAGAACAAAATTTTCAAAGATGTCAAGCACAAAGCGTTGACTTTGAGCTAGCTTTACAACACAATCAGGAAAATTAGTCTCTTAAAAACCCTTGGATGTCAAAACTTGAACAACTTAATGATGAAAACTTGTCAATGAAGTGTCAAATTTCAAAATACGAAAAAGAAATTAAGCATTTGAAACAAAATTACAAAAATCTGTTTGATTCAATCAAACGTTCACGAGTTCAGACACAAAACTCAAACATGAAACTAAAAGGGACTGAAGATTTGAAGTTTCTATTGTCTGAATTCGCTGATAAAAAGTTTGAAAAAGTTCTGCAAAAGATTGAATCAATGAAAATGAAAAAGGTTGAGTCTCAAATCACAAAAGTTTCCTTTCCAAATCCCCTGTTCCATTCTAATTCTCCAGATTTTGAAAAGGAAACGGGGGAGAAAATGTATCTTTTTGAAAATAAAAATCATGTGCTGCAAACAAAAGTGATTGAGCTTGAAACGCTTTTAGCTCAACAAACAAACGATTTTGAGGATGCCAAAACTGACTTTTTCAACCCAAATTCAAAAATTATTTTGAAAGACTTGAAAAAGAAAATGTTGAGTTCGAACGGAAATTTGCTCGTAAAACGGATGATTCTAAAGCCAAAAAAGATCAACTTTTGAAACAAATTGCCTCTTTAGAATCAAAATTGGCATCCCAAGATTATCTTTCTCTTTAAAAAGAATACAATGATTGGAGAACTTCATACAATGCTTTAAAAGTGAGGTTTGATTCTCTTAACCGATCAAAGGGAAATCTCCTATCTCAAATTTTTCGACACCAGAAGTGAGTGCTTCGAAAAAGGTTTACACGGGTGAATCTTCAAAACCATTTTCGAAAAAGGTTTCCCAGTTTACAACCTATTCTTTGCAAAAAGGAAGGATGTTTTCAAAGAAACCATGTTTTTCAGAAACATTTACTTCTCAAAAGTTTTCAAATCTAAATGCTTCAAAAGAAAAACTCAAGTTTTTCAAACTCCACACTCTCGTTTTACGCCGGTAAAGCAAGTGTGGAGACCAAAACAATGTTGTTTAAACCCCCAAATGCTTCAAATGGAAAGAATCAAGCTTTTCAAACTCCACACTCTCGTTTTACATTGGTAAAACAAGTGTGGAGACTAAAGCAAAGTCGTTCAAAACCTTTCAAATATTCAATATCAGAATTACTTTCACTGCAACATAAGAATGACTCTGCTTTGAACATTCCTAATACAGGAAGGTTTCCATTTATCACAAAAAAAAATCTTCAAAGAGAACCCATGAGGTTCAACTCTAGATGAAAATCTTCTTTTTCAGATTTTAAAACTCCAAGAGAAACACTGGGTTTCTCAAACAATTTTCAACGAAAAAAGAGTTTTAAATCTCCATTGATTCCACGAGTGTTATTTCAAAATGAAACACTGGTTTTCAGTCCTCGTTGGAATTCAACATCTTTAAATCAGATTGACACAACTTACAAACAGATTTCAAAATTTGGAAAACCTATTAGCGCCATGCTTAAATGGGTTCCCAAGGTTGTTGTCTAATCTAAACTTTATATGACTTCTTAGTACTTCAGCTAAGGACTCAGACTTCAACATGATGACTTGTTCACACATTACAGTGTACAACTCGGGTTTCAAAGAAAGGAAAGTGCCTTGCTAAACCATTCTTTAAAACAAGGGTGCATTTATCCTAAAAACAAAAAGCAAATTCTTCTCTGGCTTGAGATATTTTAGAAAAACTTTCAAAATCTTTAAGCTTAAGTCAACGGTTGTTGATCATATGTTAGATAACACTGCGATTTTTCAAAGAAAGGACCCTGTTGTACGTTTTGGTGCGACAATCCTAACAGAAAAGGAGTTCTTACGCAAAGTTTATCAAAAAAAAAAAAAAAAAAAAAAAAAAAAAAAAAAAAAACTTCTTAATCTTGAGAAAAATTTATTCAAAACTTTTCAAAAGGTTTTTCAAAACTTTTCAAAATTTTGCTCAAGATTTTCATATCTTTACTCCCAAATTCGCTCCAAAGTTTAAAAATGTCAAAACATGTGCTAGTTTTGAGGCAAAATGTATTCAAAAATATTTCAAACTGAAATTTCTAAATCTTTCAGAATTTTGCTTCAAGAAGACTCCTTCCCTCAAACTTTAAAAAGTTTAAAATTCTCAAAACAAATATGAGTTTTGAGGGGGAGTATTTCCAAAACAAAATGTTTCGTCAAAATCATGCTTAATGGTTTGTGTACAGATAACAGTGAACAACCCGTACTTGTAAAGAAAGGACACTGAGGTATGCTTCATTGCCTCAATCCTAATAAGGAGCGAAAGCTTCTTACTTTTGAGTAGAATTAATCAAAATTTGGATAAGTTTTTCAAAATTCTAATCAAAAGAACAAGTATTTCCCCTCGTGTTTCAAACCTCAAAAAATGATTTCACTTGTTGAGGGGGAGTACTTGATACAAATCTTTGTTCTAAAACAAAAGTTCTTGTTGAATTCTTCTCGTAAACATCAAAAAGCATATTTTAATCAAAATTTCTCCAAAAACAACATTAATATGCTATTTTTGAGGGGGAGAATAATCATGTGATTAAAATATGGTAAATACAGTATGAAATCTTGCATGAGCTCAACTCAGATTTTACCCAAGAATTGACGAAAATTAACTGTCATTAATCAAAAAGACTTGTCTTGGACGGGCAATAATTTCAAGCTGGTTTATCAAGTGATGTAAGCGTGTCTCGAATAGGACGTGTCTGAGTAGAGTGTACCATTTCTAATACAGTATGAAATTTCATGATTAAAATATGGTAAATACAGTATGAAATCTAGCATGAGCTCAACTCAGATTTTACCCAAGAATTGACAAAAATTAACTGTCATTAATTGAAAAGATTTGTCCTGGATGGGTAATAATTTCAAGCTGGTTTATCCACTGATGTAAGCGTGTCTCGAATAGGACTTGTCTGAGTAGAGTGTACCATTTCGAGAGATTTTCTTTGAATATGACCAGGACGGGTAATAACTTCAAGCTATTCTAACTAGTGATGTAAACGTGTCTCGCACCGGTCATATTCACTGAAAATTAATCAATTCAAAAGTGCTAACTCCACCCGACATGTGCAAATTTACCTTAAAAACTTATGAGTAGATGTCAAGGAGGAGTATTTCTGAAAAAGCAAAACTCTCAAAGTGTTAGCAAAATATGTTTTATAATCATAAACACTTTGAGAGATTTTCAAATAAATGGTTTATGGCAACATAGGATAGTCATGGAGTTATAAGGTGACTAAGGATAGGAAATACGTCATATGATCCGCCAGAACCGGAGGGATCTACCCATGTAAAATACCAATAGTTTAGAACTAGAAGTCCTTATGTATGATTGAAAAAAGGAGTAAAGAAATGAAAGGAGAAAGAAGGGGTTAAAGAATTAAAAAGAAAAGTAAATGAAAGGGTGAAAAGAAATAGCCCTCCATATGTTCAACCCTAGGGCAGAAACCCGGTTCAATTCATATGCTACTGGATGTCACTACAGTGACACACGTATTGAAGACAAGCCGTCATGGACCCAGTGATGCACTGCACTAAACCTTCTAGGCACTCAAGTGTCTCTTAAAAGATGCTTGTTTCATTTCTCACGGAGAACCTTACAAAATCTATCGACCTCTCACTCCGAGATGTGTTGATATTGAAAAGGAGGCACTCTGCTCCATGCCTCCGACTACTAAAACCAAAATGCATTGAATCGAGTCTAGAGCCGCGAGATACATCATAAGATCTCTTAGGAAAACTTAATATTTCTACACTGGTTGTTCAACATTAAGGACACCAGTTGTAAATAACAAGAGTCCCACGCAGATCCTAGCAATCTCCCAAGAACAGTCTTGAGGGAATTCACAATTATGATTCTCAGTGATTGAATAGAAATTCCTGCCAGGGTCAACATCAAACAGCCCTGACAGTAGGTCACTTCGATAATCCCTTGTGGATTACGCTTAGTGTTCATGGTGGTTCCAAATGGTCTACAGTCATGGAGTGATACTTCAGTATACTTCAGCGACTCACCCTGAATCGTTGATACACTTCGGTGTATCTGAGTTAGCTCTCTTAGGGGCATCTGATTCAGGAATGGCATTGGCAAGGATTAGAGAAAGTTTTCACACTATGCTGTTAACGATCTCGATGTCCGAACCTGTAAGTGTTGGTTGCGTTATTGCTAACTATCTTCATGCAGGTATTTACGGAGGCTGGGAGTTCCACTACCACCATTATCATCAATCACATTCCAACTCCACATGCTCATACCTACATCTGAAAGGCATTCAAAGTTCAAAGACAATTCTCATCAAAGATCGAAGCAAACATTCAAAAGTCAAAGATCAAAGCTAAAGAATGAGAATCACTTGAAGTATAAAGATCAAAGTCTAAAGAAGTATGAGCATGGTGGAAAAGACGTAAAGACACCGGAATTAAAGATTGTGAAGCAGACACAACATTATCATATCACACTAACAAAACAAAGAACAATATCACAAAAGCAGATGGGAACAAAGAATCAGCAAAGCTATTACACAAAGACTCAAAGTTCAAGAACCAGCATCAAAGTAAGTCATCATCACATTGTCTATTATTTGAGGACCCATAACCCACATGTCATAGAAAGAGATCTCAATGATCACCCTTTAGGGGGAGATTGTTGGAAACACAAAAGTGATGATCATAAATGGAATCTAAGAGAGATCTCAATGATCGTCCCTTAGGGGGAGATTGTTGGGAACGCTTAAAGTGACGATCATTATCGAGTCAATGAATCTTGTAATATGGTCATGTAATAGCTCGTTAGAATCGTAAAAATATAGTCTACATGTTAGTAGAAGTGTGCCGTCTAGTTTAGTCATACTATTAAGGCTAATGTCGAATTAGTGAAATATGTAAACTCGGCACACTTCCTTATTATCATCTCATGGAATACTATATATACTTGTAACCTCTCATTAGAGAGGTTATTGGTTGAAATGGAAAAAGAAATTCTCTCTTATTTTCACTAGTTACTTTCTCTCTCTACAATACATCACTTTCTCTCTCTACAACTTATTAGTGTAAAATGATATCATAAAAGTGAGGACCAACAGAGGTGATGACAACACTATACACTAACAATCCTTTTATAGAGGGTCATTAAGGGTTGGGTATGGATAATAAAAATCTAGTGACCAATGAATAATACTAATTAGTACTTAGATTCCTCCTAGGTAGTAGTAGATGAGATGAAAAGAAAGAAAGTGGTGCATGGGAAAGGTAATTATGCCTTATGGATAGGAGTGATTTAGATTGGATTAGATTTGGGTTTGGTTAGATTTGGATGATCAAGTTACTCATATTAGTTCCTATTATTGTTGCATGCATGCATCATGAAAGCCATACATGGATTCATCACAGTTGATGAGTAAAGGCCTTTGATCATCATTTTTTGGAGATAAAGTGAATTCATCAAACACAATTTAGAACCTACATTTCATCATACATGAACCAAGTGCAAGTATTTCATGTAAGTCATCTCAAGAATGTAGTTGGTTATGTGTTAAGATCAAGTGTATTTTAATTGAGTACACAATCTAGATTCTATAAACCATCACGCATTATATAGAAAGTCAATATACAATGCAAGATATCTCCGGTCTATAGTTTGTTGTGTAGTGTGTCGACATTGATAATCCTAGATTGTCACTTGCATTTACTAAATGAGTTTCTATGTTTTCGGATGAAACCTTAGTTTATCAAGTCTATTAATTGGGTATTTTAGTTTGTTATGCAATACCATACCGAATTTAGGAAAATTCTCATAAACTAGGTGACTAGTTTCTATGCTTTCATAGAGTCTTTTCTTTTCTTTTCTACCCTAAACACATAGCATGTAATTTTCACATAAATTAAACAAGTAGAGATAGATATAAAATCTTCAACACAAGTGTAAGTTGTGATCCGAAATTTTTTATCTAGTCTTGGAAATTTGACAAAAATGACTTCAATTCTAGCAAATGTAGTAGAATAGTTTGTGTCGAATTTTCTTGTTCATCACACATAGTATAGACATGTAGGATCTAGGATATTATCAAGCATAGTTTGAATAATGCATTGATAGATATCTTTCCTCTCGGAAAACATTTATTTGGATTTTATTCCATGCCTTCACATAAATCCTTGTCACATAAGCACATAAGCTCTAACAGCACCTTAAGGAATTTGCAAACGACTATCTAGGCATCTTAACTCATCTTATAAGATTGTTCTCCTAAGATGCATGTCAATCATGACACCTAAACTGATAAGTATTTATTTGGTACCTTTTTAAGGGGTCATTGAAGCCCAAAATCGTATAAATATGATCAAATATTGCCTCAAATAGTTTCTTTTTGTATTTTAGGTACTTCGGACAAGAATTCTGGAATTTGACACTTTTTGGACGTATTTGGGCTAAAAAGTGAAGAAAATGACGAAGTCGCGAAAAAACCTGCCAGACTTGGAGATCTAACGGCATCACAAGCTACAACGTGATGCCGTCCCTTGTTTATGGAGCTGGATTTTTGGTTCAAGTTTATCAAGTGACGCTTCAGAGGAATTTAAAGATTTTATAACCTCACGCCGTCAGGTACATTTTAGAGATGGGAGTCACGTTTTAAGCTAGAAAGAGACGGCCCAAAAGAATTATCAAGTGACGGCATTAAGATATTCCTAACGCCATCATAACGGCGACTTGCACAAGATGAAACCTAAAAATGGCGAGCTGACGGCGTCACGACCTATAAGGTGATGCCGTCAGAACTATAAAACTATATATACTTTCGCAATTTTTCATTGTAATGTGTAACACTTTGGAGGACAAAACCCTAGATGATTTTCGCAGCTTTTGTAGGGCTTTTTCAGCCTTTTTCACCCATGTTCAATTGAAGATAAGTTATTCGGCTAATCATTCAATATGTCTATGTGTTGTTTGATTACTTGTTTATCTTTTCTTCTATCTAACATGTTAACTTAAGTTTATTTGTGTTTGCTTAGATCTAGTGAAACCTAGATATTGAATATTCATTTGTTGTCTCTTGTTTAGTTGACTGCCTCGTGTTAGGCTAAGAAAAGTGGCTGACCTCTTATATGTAACTAGCTTGAACATCTTAGAAAACGCAAATGTAGAGTGCACTATTTGTTTTTCTCATTGTATTTATTGTGTGAATTGCGGGTTGTAAATCCTAGAAAATTTAATAGACTTTAAGTGATTTAGGGGAGGCTAAGATTCATAGAGTTGGGGACTTCGACACCTCCCCACGACCAATATTAAGGAATACAGTGCTTCAACTAAAACAAGGACGTGACAATTCAAGAAATCAGTAGGAGATAACTAGGGAGTAATTAAGTCTAAGTGAAAATGTTTTTCCTATCATAAGAGTTACCACCAATTTACCTTTTCAGTTTATTTTTATTTATTTTAGTTTTATAACTAGTTTTTGGGTTAGTTGATTAACAACTAATTCTGCCCACTCCTTCAAAACCGATATTAGTAATTGCTTTTCATAAAATATAAAAATACAAAAAGAATAATCCCTCAACAATTGCGAGACTATTCCCTTAGAGAACGATCAATCCCTCGGATTTACCTATACTACACTACAACAGTTAGGCACACTGCCTAGGAGGATTGTAAAACCTTTTGCGAGGGTTACAACCGCCGCATCAGGTTTTTGGCGCCGATGCCAGGGAATAGTTAATAGTTTAGGCTCAATTTATATTTCGTTTAGGTCTACTCACTAGATTCCTATCAAGTGAGATTTTTATTTTTTTTATTAGCTTTCTTGTAGCCTATCTTTTCTTTGTTCCATTTGTTCGTAATTCTTTTTGTTAGTGCAAATATTACGATATTTAAACTAAACGGTTTCTTCGGTTTTAATAATGACAAACATGTAACTTCTAATGCATAACGTAAAATGCACAAGTTACTTGTAAACACAAATCATCAATGCATACTTACATCAACATCTCTCGACATCTCAAGTATGCTTCAACAAAGTCGTAGATTTCCATCCAAACGTAAATCACTCAAGGTATGAACAAAAAAATCTACAACTTGACTAATGATCAAAGGATTATATTTTTCTCTAAACTTAACATTTATTATGTGACAAAACATTTTTTCAAAAATACATTTTACAAATTATTTTGGAATTAAAAAAGAAATGTTTTAATTTGAAAAATAAGTTTAAAATCACCAACAGCTATTTTTCCCCCTAAATTCCTAAATAAACTTTCTCCACTAAAAACAAAATTTGGAGCGTCCCTGTCTGGGACGGTACCACGGTACCACTAAATTTAGTGGTACCTTCAGGTATTTAGTGGTGCCTTCCCACTGCAACGGCTAGATTTTTCTTGCCTATAAATACCAGCCCACTTCACAGTTTTTGGGTATCCTTTTTCACACAAAATTTTCTGAGTTCAAATCTCTTATCAAATATACTCTCCTTTGATCATGTAGTTAGTTTACCCTTGTTTAAGAGTGATCCAATCATCCATTCAAGTGATCACCTTCATTCCTCTACTAGTGCAAGAGAAGAACACTTCGTATCAAGAAGATACAAAGTGTTATAGTGTTAGTGTAGTGCACTCATAACATTTGTTACGTACTTGTTGTATCTTGATATACATCAAGTAGTCTATCACCTTGTTTAGTTAGTTTGTGTGGATCATTGTGATCTTGTGGAGATCGAGGATATCATGTGTAGCTTGTGTTTACAGTGAGTAGATCGGGTAGATCATTTGAAGATAAGGTAGATCGGGTAGATCGTGAGTAGATCGGGTAGATCGTGAGTAGATTAGGTAGATCGAGTGTAGATCATGTGGATCTTGTCGCTTGTGTGATTTCTGAGGATCGGGTAGAACATGAGTGAGATTGGTATTAGCTAGATTAGTACTCGACATTTAGCTTAATGTCAGAAAATAATGTAAGCGACGCGGTTTATGTGTTTCGGCCTCAAAACACAAGGTTTGTTATGTTGGGCCATAAAACATAACGGGTTTGGTTGTACCCGAAGAAGAACTCGACATCTAGCTTAGTGTCGAAAAATATTGTAAGCGACGTTGTATGGTTTTCTCCACCAAGAAGGGAGCTTGTTGATTAGTGAAGTAACTCTCGAGTTGGGTACTCGGGGAGTAGAGTAGGGCGAAGAGGAGTTTCATGACCGAACCACTATAAATCATCGTGCCCGGTTTGCGCTTTCCTTACTTATCTCTTTACATTTTATCTTTGCATTTACCGTTTTATATTTGCATTGCTTTTATGTTTGTGTGGCTTATTGCTTATATTGTGTGGTAGTTATGTTGTGTCTATGTTTGTTTTATGGTAATATGATTCACTTATGGAATTCCACTATCACTAGTTGTCACAAGACTTTTTGTTGACACTTCTCATATTACGTCAAACTTGATTGGTCATTTGATACAAAAGATTTAAGTTTTTAAATGAAAACGTATTCACCTCCCCCCCCCCCTCTACGGTTTCCACAATTGGTACTAGAGCCACGTCGCTCAAATTTTTAAAACAAATGGTTTTCAAAATTGAGTACGATCCATGTATCAAATTACTCATGAAGAGGAATATAATATGAAAAGTATTTACTTGCTTAATACTTAAAAGTTTTATTGTTAAGTATACTTTGTCATACTAGCTTGAAAGTTTTCTTAAACAAATAAAAGAAAAGAGTTTGTAAGTGTCCGGTCATGTCTTTTGAATGAGTCGTAAAGTGATGCGGTTTTGAAAGGATCGTTTGGGACAACTCTTTGTTTTATAGTAAATGTATGTTTGTAAATGTTTTCCTTAGTCCTAAACATGGAAATGTTACTTAATATATTCTACATGTTCGGTATCTAGTTTACGAAGTTTTACATCTCTTCGTTACATCGAAACAAAAATTCAGTCTGAGACAGAATTTTAACAACAGTGGACAGTACCACTAAATATAGGACGGTACCGTTATATTTAACGGTACCGTGGGGTATTTAAAGGTACCGTGCATGTGTCTGTCTGTTTTCAGAATTGGTCGTTTTCATAAATTCGTATAAAATCAACTGTAAGTCCATAGGAGATGTGCCATCTATCGTTTCAAACGTAATTGAGTCTATTTTCATTTAAAAAATATCTTTATGAATTGTTTCTAATTGAAAATATATTAGAGTCCTTGATTTGTAACGAAAGATCCTTTTAATTATGCCGTTTGCGCAAATTTTTTGGCCAAAATGAAAAAGGGCGTTTCAACTTTTGAACATTGATGTATTTTCAAAGTAACTTGGTAAAATTCTTTAAAATGGGGAGGAAACAAATTCATTTGAAAGAAAATAAATAAAGTCAAGCTAGGTTGCTGAATTGATTTTGCATTGCATATAGGCATAGACAAGTTTTCTTGCATATGTGTTTTCGACATCTTGCAAGTTTTAAGATGCTTTAGTAACCTTCTTAGGAATGAAAACTAAGTTGGTTGATCATGTGCGTCGAAAGATATTGTCTTACACAATTATTTTTCCAAAGGTTTAAGTGTAAAAAATATATCACCTCAAAATATTTAACACTTTCATTAAATCCGTAACATGATCTCTAAAACATTACATCCTTTTGTCTTGCTTGACCATGGGCTGTCTAAGCAAGATAAAAGATCATATTAATACATTAGTATTTAATTAAAAGAAAATGTATTAAACTTGCATTGATCTAACACACACACAAAATCTTTTAAACATTTAGTATTTTACGTATGTTGTATAAAAATGGTTGAGATAATTATTTTTATACTCATGATATGTCGAAAACTAAGAATATTATAATATAAATAGTTTTTCGCAAATAAAAATAAATGACAATATCGAAGTAGTAAGTTAATATGTCATTAACCTCACACATACAACTAGTATTAGAATAAATGGAACACATTCCTTAAATTTTTATTCTCTTTTTAAAAGGAGTGATCATGAGGGTCAAGAAAGATTTCGAGTACATATCAATTCATTATTAAAATTATGATTGATATCATCATCGAACCTAATTGACAAGCTTTCGAGTATGGACATGAAATTGGAGTCATTATTTGTCTAACTTTAAGATAACATCAAAATATAACGAAATATATTATCTTGAATCTACATACTCAATCACACTTGGTTGTTATGTAAATAATGACTTCCTCACAAGATGAAAATAATAAGCATCGGATCATAACTCACACTTATGTTGAAGATGCCATATTGAGTCTTCTTGTCCAATGGTTGTGTTCCAAATATTAAACTAATATGTTTAAAAGATGCATGAAATACACAACTAAGTAGGATTGACAACTTGGATGTTTCATCCAAAATATACAAGTAATTTACATTGCAATGCAATTATTAAATGTGTCATTTCCGAAAAACCAAACAAGAGCAAACAAACAACATATGTAAACTTTGCTCATGAATGAATCAACACTCAAAATCACATGTCAAGTAAAAGTGTCACACATAATATGTTATTAACTATTACGTACGACATCAATCTTTGAGACAATCACGTGTATTTCTCTTATCAAAAGATTGACAAATGATAATTTATATCATATGCATCTCATTCCCTTTATAACATGAATGGTTGTGTTACAAGAGGATACATTGCATCTTGTTAACAAATATAGGATATTAGATTTGAATAATAACCCAAAACAACATGTATCATTGCATAAATAAGTAAAATTGGTCATATACTAAAATACTTGTTTTACTAAGCATTCGTAAGAGTGATAAGTTACCTCTTAGAAAAGCATATTTGTTGAAATATACAATATCTCTCATTTCAATCATACATCATATAATACTCACAAGATCTATTGAGGTAAGTAACCTTTACTAGATTCTTTTCTCAAGATATGCAAAGGAGCATTCTTGAAACACTCTCGATGTAGTAAATTCTACATTGTATCACATTAAGGCATCTCTTGACTCTAGAAAATAAAATCTTGTTAAAATAACATGTAACGACCCAACAAACAAAAATGTAATCCATGAGATCTTAAAATACACCATCTAAACCAAATAATCTCTAAATCTCAAACACAAAATTGAAACGTGTTTTCCCTTGCTAGAATATTGTGTAAGACATGTCTTCCTCTTCACCAACTTTTAAAATATGGTTAGTTGAGTCATACTAGGCCATGTATTAGCGAAATAAGCTAATATCATCTTTGCTACACTTCGATAGGCAAATATAGGAATTTGAATTTTTCTAACATGAGAATGACTACTGGAGAACCTATTGCACTAGAAATTCAATTTGACCTAACGGTTGAATTGCTTCCAGGAGAGAAGTTGGGTTCATAGTATAATCCTTAAAAATGGTCGTGTTTAGCCTGAATTAAGCACCACTAGTGATAGCCTCATACTCATTCTCTAACTTGAAAAATTTTCATTCCTACATTTGACTAAAGATAGTTTACATCGGTGAACTTTATCTCACTACTAGAAAAAGGGCTTTCCTTGACTCGCATTTTATGACGCACACTAAAAGATGACGCGCAAATAGCAGAGTCATAAAATAAGAGTCATAACGAGTAAATTTTTTATCGAAGATGACTCGCTTTAAAAAGCGTCATAACATATGGGTCATAATCAGTTAAAATTTAGCCTGCTAGATGACGCTCGTTTTGCTTCGTCATAAATAGGGGTCATCTATGGTTTTTTTTTACCATCTGCATTTTTTTTGCCAAAACACTTCCCGCTCTAAAAAAAAAAAAAATTCCCAAAAAATCAAATCTGCTAAAACACTTCCCGCTCCTTCCAAAATACTTCCCGCTCCTTGTAATAATAAATAAACAAACACACCCTCATCTTCCCATTTCATCTCTCTCACTCAAACATACTCCCTCCTTCACAAACCCTAGCCGCCGCCTGTCAACCCCCAACACCACCTCCACCGCCTGTCACTGAGCAACACCGCCACCACAACAAGAACCCTCATCATCTCCTCTATCTACCACTATATCACACGCGCCCTAAAAGTTATACACCACCTCGTTTTTTGTGCCACCGCCGTCAATACACCACCACCACCATCATTTTAACCCTTAAATCTATAGATCTATTGAAGAAAGGTAAGAAAATGTGAAGTTGGGTGTGAGTTGACTCGTTGCGAGTCAAACTCGTGACCAACTCACCACATTACTTGAGATTTTGGGTATAAAACTAATGGGTTTTGATATTTTATAAGCTTTTGATAAATAAAAACATGATTGAAATGAGTTTGGTATCAAGATGTTGTGTGTTGTGTGTTTCGAATGGGTCAAACCATGAGCCAAAGCTCACGGTGTTCTTGATGTTGTGTGTTGTGTGTTTCGAATGTTTCAGCAACTTCATTTGGCAGGACAGAGCTGCAGCCGATACTTCCTCTCTTGGAGGTCATGCCCGAATCACTTACTGTGGCAATCCCTTATCTTCTTAGTACTGTAATGGGTATATTTTTTGTTTCCATTAGATGCTTTATTTGATACTTGATATTTCTGTTTATATAAAATCGGGACTGCTACTCAGACAATGCTGTCAAAACTAAGGTTTATTTTTGCTTTTTGTTATTGATTATATTTGATATTGGTATAAGATGTTTGAATGTGAATGATATTGTGTTGTGATGCATTGTATGAATGGTCTGAAAGTTAGTTTAGGAATTAGCGATATAAACTTTATGAATTATTTGTTTTGTATTAATATTGTGTAGTCATATTATTGAATTTGTTTAAAGAGGTTGAGGTCTGAATTGTTATTGATTCTGATTTGTTGGTTATATGCGATCTAATTAATCACATTCGGAAATGTAGGTGACAAATTCAGATTTTATGTTAGTTGTTGCATATATGTTTATCTTTGTTATCATATGCTGTTTGCATTTGAAATGCTGTATATGATATGTTTATTTGGAAAGATTTTTGAACATGATTCTAGAAGTTTGAGGATGAAGTTTAGTAAGTCACTTGTATAGTCTGTTGCGAGTGTTACCATGGTTATAAATGGATATGCTGGTTTGAACGTGTAAAAATATGGTTTGAGGATTTTAGGTGAATTGTCTGATTTATTGGTTAATTTTGTTGGTGGATTGTGCTGTTCGCATTTGAATGTTACCGGGTGTTGGTTTATTTTATGATTTGTATGATATATTTAGAAAGGTGTAAATTTCATATTGTGATATTTTTGAAGCAACAACATGCTCACCAGGTATAACTAATTGTATATTAGCAGTGACGATGTGGAGCGTTTGACCAACTCCCTCATGATGCACGGGAGAAACAATGGTAAGAAACTGATGGCTGTTCGCATTGTCAAGCATGCCATGGAGATCATCCATCTGTTGACCGATGCCAACCCAATCCAGATCATAGTTGATGCCGTCATCAACAGGTAAACTGCTAAAGGATGTTATATTATTATATAGTTTTGTTTAAGATGGATGCTTAAGAGATGATTAATGTTTTTGTCACATGGCAGTGGACCAAGAGAAGATGCACCCAGTGTGTGTTTGATCATTGGGACATGATGTCAGCAGACCCATTGGAACCTGCATTTCAGGCAGCCACGCTTGTGACTCAGATCTGTAAGAGGAAGGGTTTGAAGGAGCAGATGACACCGCTATCTGAGTTTGAGGACAAGCTGTAAGCGGCAAAAGCACCTGTGGTCTGGGGAATTTTCTTGGTCCTCTTTCTATCCGTTGTCATATTTTCTATAATGTTTTCTCTTTAGCGTGCTGGAGGTACTGTGTTTTGTTCTATTGTTAGGCTGTGGTCGCGAAAACTTGCAAGACGATTATGCTGTTAATTTTGACAATCTTGTTTTACTATACTTGGGTTGTTATTCTGAGTTGTTTTTATTTTGTTATGATTTGTGTTTATGGTTTAATCTTCAGGTTCTTATTATTGTTAATATATGCCGTATAGGCATGCATCTTATCTAAGCGGCGGCACCATCTGGTGTTATTTTGTATTAGCTTTCAGGTTTTTAATTGTCATTTACTAGAAAATTAGGAACTGAAAAAAATTAATTTTTTTTAAAAAAAAAATTAGGTTATGACACGCAAAAAGGAGAGTCATAAAACGTGGGTCATAAGTGCGCGTCATAGAGGGATGACGCACAAATGCGAGTCATGAAGATTTATGACGGGTCTTTCCTTGACTCGCATTTGCGCGTCATAAGGTCTCTTCTTGACTCGCATTTGGAGTCAAGGATAGCCTTTTTTCTAGTATACATCGGTGAACTTTATCTCCCATTAGAGTTTCATTTTGAACAAGTAGTAATTAGGATCCTCCTTAGCGAACCTAGATTACTTGCATCCCACATATGTGTTTCAAAATGATAACATGTTCTTGTAAGATATGATTGAATGTCTTCATGCTCTTAAATACTAAATGATTATCATGTTTTGTATGATGTTTGCATTTATTCCTTATGTGCATTTTACATGATTTGCTTGTAAATTTTGCACCCACACTATGTAATTTTGATACATAATGAATTAGGTATGCCTATCACTATGAACTCCTAGACGTCATATAGTCATACACTAGTGTTAAATCTATAAGTTAAAGTAGTCGCGAAATTGTCCTAATTCCTTGGTCATCATTTCGCTTTCTTCCAAGTAATACACCCTTTTTTCATGGGGAGGTTAGATACAAACCTAGTAGAACTCGAAGTAGGTTTGACAACGTCAATATTTCATCTGAAATATTCAAGTAAGTTTAACTTGCGATCGCAATTGTTAAATGCCACATTCGAAACATCATACTCAAGTCTTTTAACAACATATGTTAAAATGCTCATCCAAATGCTAAAGGCTAACATCAACCTTTGGGTGACAAAGGACTCACGAGTTACTACTTAAGTGATTAGTAGTTCCATTCATCCTCGTGTGAATATACACTTATTAAGACCAAGTATATTCATTTCCGGTAGTTCCTCTTATCCCCATAGGTTTGTCATCGTGTTTTGTCGTCAAGCTCACCTCGTATATAATGAGCATTGAACTTTATCCATTGGTTTTAGGGTAGAAAACCAATGTATCATCCTATCTCGCCAAGAGTCCGTTGATACTCTATTTCTTCCGAATAACGGGCAATATGCCTATATGAAGATTGATATTTTTGAGTCTCTTCTTTTTCGTTGTCAATCTTGATCACCTACCAACGTGCAGTGATCTCACAACAACAATGGATGTTCATCCCAAAAATCTCATCAATCACCCTAAAAACACCAAACCTCAATCAACTTTAAGCCATCCTTATGTTCCAAATCAAGTCTCACCCATACATCTACCACCGTTGTGTCAGTTAAATACTTCATTCTTTTAGATCCTAAACCCTGCTGCGAATCAGCACCATAGGCCTTGCTTTACGCCTTTCAAAACCCCATGAAACACTCACGTTCGAAGCATATCGAAATCCGTAAATTAGCCAAACCTCTCAAATGCAAGCCATTTAACTATCTACGTCTAGGTCTAGGAACGATGGAACACATTCCGTGAATTTCATAATTTACGTGTGTTCAAGAACATCTTCTGAATTTTGTCTTATGACTATCTAAATATTTCATTGAAAATATTAAAGTCATCCTTCATATCCCTCTAATAACTACTTACGTATTTCCTTGGAAATATTAAAGTCATCTCTTCTCGTATAGTCTCGTTCATCTCGTAAAAAGAATTTATTAGGTATAAATTCTCTCCCCGTGTCAAAAAGTCTCACTAAATCAGCGAGATTTATTCGTAAAATCCTTTTAAATTCTAATGACAACTTAAATATTTCATCCGAAATATTTAAAGTTTATCTAATTTGTGAAATGCAATTAAATGTCATTTCTCATTCTCGATCAACGTTCATCGAATCTCATTGGATTCATTCATAAAAGAATTTATTTGGTATAAATTCCTGTTGGGAATTAAATATTCTGAAGTTAGAGTATTAGAATTTACTCTAAGTCAAAGGTACCGCTAGTTCATGATCAAGGTACTGCTAGTACATCAAGGTACTGCTAGAACAAGAAGGTACTGCTAGTTCAAGTAGAAGGTACTGCTAGTGGAGAAAGGTACTGCTGATCAGTGAGTCATAAAGCTACTTCAAGGATAAGATCGAAAAGATATTTATTGTATTTTGGTCAAACATATACGGTAGATAATATCTTACTCCATGTGCTTAGTTAACAAGTTATATACATAGATACATGTTGTATCTTATGTACTGACACACAATAAGAATAAGTTAACCAAGTAAGTCGGCCAAGACTTTAAGCAATTTGTAAAGATCTCTTGCAATTATAAAAGAGATCTTAGACTTGGATATTGTGTACACATAACATACACACTTCAACTAAGAACTTAGAACTGTTAAGACATAGAACAAACACAAATCACAAGTTGTAACATAAGATTCAAGGTTTTGTAACCCTAGTGATAAACACAAGATCACTCGTATTATTTTGAATAATATTGAATCGTTTAGTGAAAAACTTTCTTTGTTCATTGTTAAGTAACAAACATAATTCTTCCATTTCCATAACATACATAACCTTCTAAGTGTGGTTAAGTAAATTCCGCGTGCTTAATCATATAAACTCAATATATCTTACACACAAAGTATACAAGGTTTAACCACCTTAACCGTGTGTCACAGGTCCTCACAGTTGGTATCAGAGCTCAGGCTGATATAATTGAATTAGAAGAAACAGAAATGGATGCACATGATGCTCAAACAAATGTTGCTGCAAAATTGCCCATGATCAAACCTAATGAGTTTGAGTTATGGAGGATGAGAATTGAGCAATATTTCATGGTCCAAGATTATACTCTTTGGGATATCATTATATATGGTGATTCTTTTTCACCAAGCTATTCAGAGGTTGTCCTAGAAGGTAAAACAAGTAGGAAAAGAAATACTGGACCAGTGTCAAATGAAGATAAGATACTGAAGAGAAATGATCAGAAAGCAATAAATTTGCTGCTTATGACCATTCCTGGTGAGCAGATGCTATCATTTAACAAGTATCTTGATGCAAAAACTCTTTTAGAAGAGATTTGTGCATATTTTGGTGGTAATGAAACTACCAAAAAGACACACAAGACACTACTAAAGCAACAATTTGAAAACTTTACTGCTTTTAGTAATGAGTCTCTTGATAAGCTATTTTCAAGATTACACAAGCTTGTCAGTCAGTTAGCTGTGTTAGGTGTTGAGACAGAGAAGGAAGATCTCAACATGAAGTTTTTGAGAAGTCTACCTGATGAGTTCCATACTCATGTTATTGTCTGGATGAACAAACCAGACATTGAAACAATGAAGCTCAATGATTTGTACAACAACTTCAAAATTGTTGAACAAAGTCTTAGAAAGTCTGGAATTTATGGTACTAGTTCTGGGAACGTGGCACTTTTGTCATCTCCTAGTATTGGTAAGTCTGAAGAGGTAGAAGAAGTTGAAGGTGTTTCTATTGCTACACATGGTGGTCCCTCCACTAGTTCACAAAAGACTGTTGCAGGACTTGGTGATCCAGCATTCTATGTATTCATATCTAGTCAGTCTAGTGGTTCTCCTCTAAATCATGAAGACCTTGAGCAGGTTGATGGTGATGATTTGGAAGTGATGGACATCAAATGGCAGGTTGCTTTGCTCAGCATGAGGGCCAAGAAGCATTGGTAGAGAACTGGGAAGAAAATTACCATAAATGGTAATGATACTGCTGGGTTTGATAAAAAGAAAGTGGAGTGTTTCAACTGTCATAGGTTAGGACACTTTGCTAAGGAGTGTAGAAGCCCAAGAAAGCAGGAGAATAGAAACACATGGTATAAGCAAGATAGGAGAAAGGAAGTTACTGTTGAAGAGCCAAAGGCTATGTTGGCTATTGATGGTATTGGTTATGATTGGAGCTCGATGGCTATTGAAGAGGAAGCACCACCAAATGCTGCTCTTTTGGCCAATGAATTTGCTCTAATGGCCCATTCTGATTCAGAGGTAAACAATATTACATCTTGTACTGAATCATGTCCTAATCTTAAAGCTTATGAAGACCTTAATAAGAGATTTGAAGCTCATAGAGAAGAGCTACTTAATTCTCTTTTTAATTTGGCTAATCACAAAAGAGGTCTAGGTGTTTTAGAAAAACAAGTCTTACATTTTAAAAGTAATGAATCTCATTTTACTAATGACATCAATATACTAAAAAATGACATTAAGATCAGAGATGAGTGTATTGTTGAGTTGAATGATTCATTAGCTAAACACAAAAATGAAAGAGAAAATGTAAAGGTTTCTGTGGATGTTTTAGCTCATTCCTCAGAAGGATTCAATAAGCTTTGGGAAGCCCAAGTTATTGATAAGGTTAATTCTGGTGTTGGATTTAAGTCTGTACCCCCACCATACAGAGGTGTTCATTCACCTCCAGGTATTGATTTAGCACACACAGGATTAGCTGAGTTTCAAGAACCAATCATGGAATATGGTTCTAAGGTCACTAAGAGTCCTAAGATAGAAAAGGTAAGTAAAAGTTTAGATAAAACTTTATCTTATCAGGACAAGGTGTCCTTTGTTAAGAAAGGAGATGCTATAGTTGTTGAAGATTGTACAACTGATAGTGATGAAGAAGAACAGGTTATGTCTAAACCTGTATTGGTTAAGAAAGTAGGAACAAGTGTTCCTAAGATAGTCAATCACAACACTAACAGGCCTAAGTCAAATGTTAAGACTGTTAGGAAACCAGTTAGATATTGTGAACAATATAGAACTACAAACAAGCCCAGAGGTAACCAAAGGAATTGGAACAACCTCAAGTCTAACCAATTAGGTGATGACTTTGCTTTTTACAACAAAGCTTGTTATACATGTGGTAGTTTTGACCATCTTGCAGCTTTCTGCAACCAAAGGGTAACTGGGTATGAAAACAATAGGGTGAACTACAAAAGGCAAACTCCTCAAACTCATTTTCACTCTAACACTCATAGAACAAAACCCAGAACAGTCTCAAACAAGTCTGGACCAAAAGGTCCTGACAGACAAAAAGGTCCTGTTAATACATACAAAAAGGTCCTGCCAGTTCAAATAAAAGGTACTGGTAGATCAAATGGTACTGTTAGACCTCTGATGACTGTTAACCCAAAATCAACAGCTAAGGATGAAAAAACAATTTTCATACATGCATCTAAAACTGTATTAAGGCCCATTCAAACAAAAGCAGTTGTCCACAAACAAATTTGGAGACCAAAGGGTGTGACTTCAAAGCTAGCAGACTCTGCTAAGCATGTTATTCACTCTGCTGCTAAGGGTAATAGGGCAAATGCTGTTAAGGCCTCAGCATGTTGGATTCAAAAATCCAATGTTGCATCAACTATCCTTAAAAGATTAAATTACATTGATGCAAGAGGCAGATCCAAGTCAGTAATGGCTTGGATCCCCAAAGAAAACTAACACTCTTATTTGTGTGCAGGAACATTCTATTGATCATCAAGATCAAGGATACTCAGATAGTGGATGTTCCAATCACATGACAGGAAACATGTCTTATCTTTCAGATTTTCAAGAATTCAATGGAGGATATGTTACCTTTGGAGGTGGTTTTCGTGGCAAAATTTCTGGTAAAGGTACTATTAAAACCGGAAATTTTGATTTTGAAAATGTGTACTATGTACAAGAGCTAAAGTATAATCTTTTTAGTGTTTCACAAATGTGTGACAAAAAGAACAATGTCCTTTTTACTGATACTGAATGTCTTGTTCTGTCTAAGGATTTTAAGATGCCTGATGAAAATCAAGTGCTTCTTAGAATTCCTAGAAAGGCCAATATGTATAGTGTTGATATGAAGAACATTATTCCTAAAAAGGATTTAACTTGTCTTGTATCAAAGGCCACATTGGATGAATCAATGTTATGGCATAGAAGGCTTGGTCATATTAACTTCAAAACCATAAATAAAATTGTTAAAAATGGTTTGGTAAGAGGTTTACCCCACAAAAGATTTGAAAATGATCAAACATGCATTGCTTGTCTAAAAGGCAAACAACACAAAACCACTTGTAAGCCCAAGATTTTTAACTCTATCAATCAGTCATTGTTTATGCTTCATATGGACTTATTTGGACCTGTTTCAGTAAGGAGTATGCAACATAAAAAATATTGTCTTTTTATAACTGATGATTATAGCAGATTTACATGGGTTTTCTTTTTAGCCACTAAGGATGAGACATCAAGCATCCTTAAGGACTTCATTACACTGATAGAAAACCAAGTAAACAAGAAAGTAA
This sequence comes from Artemisia tridentata subsp. tridentata, assembly GCA_021014915.2. NCBI lineage: Eukaryota > Viridiplantae > Streptophyta > Magnoliopsida > Asterales > Asteraceae > Artemisia > Artemisia tridentata. Next base: position 368,495,126 of record CP139507.1, read on the forward strand.
AAGTCATTAGGTGTGATAATGGGACATAATTCAAAAATAGAGTTATGGATGATTTCTGCAAAGAAAAAGGTATTAGGAGAGAATATAGTGTTGCTAGAACACCACAACAGAATGGAGTGGTTGAAAGAAAGAATAGAACACTAATTGAAGCTGCTAGAACAATGTTAGCTGATTCTAAGCTACCTATAATCTTTTGGGCAGAGGCAATCAACACTGCTTGCTATGTTCAAAATAGAGTTTTAGTTGTGCAGCCTCACAATAAGACATCATATGAACTCTTTAATGGTAGATCTCCTGCAATAGGATTTCTTAGACCTTTTGGATGTCATGTGACAATTCTCAATACCTTAGACCATTTAGGAAAATTTGATGGTAAAGCAGATGAAGGTTTCTTAGTTGGATATTCTCTTGTTAGCAAAGCTTTTAGAGTTTACAACCTAAGAACTGAGAAAGTTCAAGAAGAACTACATGTGGAGTTTCTGGAAAACAAATCCAATGTAGTAGGTCAAGGACCAAAATGGATATTTGATCTTGATTATCTAACAAATTCTATGAATTATATACCTGTTGTTGCAGACACTAATAATTTTTCAGGTTCACAAGCAACAAATGAGGTGGAGTTAGATAAAGATCAATCTGATGTTATTATGCCATTGTGGTCAAGTACAAGTGTGGATTCAGCTTCAAACAATGATGAATCTTCTTTTGGTAAAACAAAAGAAGATGTTGAGGCTCAAAGAAAAGATGTTGGAACAGAGGAACAACACAATATGTTAAATATTGATGGTACTGCTGACACAGAGCAAGGTACTGCTAGTACTTCTAAAGGTACTGGTAGTTCATTTGAAGGAACTGTTAGTTCAGTTGAAGGTCCTGCTGGTCCTTCACACTCAAAAGATGCAGAGTTCCAAGAAGATGATTTGGATTTGAGTAATCTTCCACAATCTTATCATGTTCCTACTACCCCACACACAAGAATTCACAGAGTTCATTCCCTTGAAAATGTAATAGGAGATATACAATCTGGTGTGAAGACAAGAAGACAACTGGTCTCTTCAGACCAAAAAGGGATTCTTGATGCCCTTTATGCTTCAAAACAACATGAGCTTTCAAACTCTTGTTTATTTGTATGTTTTCTCTCTCAAAAGGAACCAAAGAATATTCTTACAGCCCTAGATGATTCAAGCTGGTTAGAGGCAATGCAAGAAGAGCTTCTTCAGTTCAAGATTCAAAAGGTTTGGGTGCTAGTTGATTTACCTAGGAATGAAAAGGTAATTGGCACTAGATGGGTTTTTAAGAACAAAAGGGATGAAAGAGGAATTGTGATCAAGAATAAGGCTAGACTAGTAGCACAAGGGTACACACAAGAAGAAGGAATAGATTATGATGAAGTTTATGCTCCAGTAGCAAGGATTGAGGCAATTAGGCTGTTTCTAGCTTATGCTTCATTTTTAGGCTTCACAGTCTACCAAATGGATGTTAAAAGTGCATTTTTATATGGTAAAATTGGAAGAGAGGTGTATGTTTCACAACCTCCTGGTTTCATTGACCCATTACATCCAAACAAAGTGTACAGAGTAGTGAAAGCTCTCTATGGCCTTCATCAGGCACCAAGAGCTTGGTATGCAACACTAGCTTCCTATTTATTAGAAAATGGATTTCAAAGAGGAAAGATTGATCAGACACTTTTCATCAAACAGCACAAGAAGGATCTTCTATTAGTGAAGGTGTATGTGGATGACATTATCTTTGGATCTACAAGGAAGGAAATGTGTTTAGAATTTGAGAAGCTTATGAAAGATAAGTTTCAAATGAGTTCTATGGGAGAACTTACATTCTTTTTGGGTTTGCAAGTTAAGCAATCATCTGAAGGCATATTTATTAGTCAAGACAAATATGTTGCAGAGATACTTAGAAAATTTCAATTTGCTGATTCAAAAATAGCAAGCACACCAATGGATTCTGAGAAGCACCTTCTGAAAGATGAAGATGGAGAAAATGTAGATGTACACAGTTACAGATCTATGATAGGCTCTTTGATGTACCTTACATCATCTAGACCTGATATCATGTTTCCTGTTTGTGTTTGTGCAAGATTTCAAGTTACTTCAAAGGTTTCTCATTTAACTGCAGTCAAGAGAATTTTTAGATATCTCAAAGGTCAACCAAGGTTGGGTATATGGTATTCTAGAGAATCTCCTTTTGACTTGGTAGCATATTCGGATAGTGATTATCCTGGTGCTAGCTTGGACAGAAAGTCAACAACTGGAGGATGTCAATTCCTTGGGTGTAGACTTGTCTCATGGCAGTGTAAGAAGCAAACAAGTGTGGCAAATTCAACAACTGAAGCTGAATATATAGCTGCTGCAAGTTGCTCTAGTCAAGTTCTATGGCTTCAAAAACAACTCCTTGATTATGGGTACAATTTCTTAAACACTGTTATTTATATTGATAATAGTAGTACAATTTGTATTATTAAAAATCCTGTACAACACTCTAAAACAAAACACATTGAAATTAGACATCACTTTATCAGAGACTGCAATGAGAAAAGGTTAATTCAAGTTCTTAAAATTGCTTCAGAGCATAATTTTGCAGATCTGTTAATAAAATATTTTGATGTTTCAAGGTTTCAGTACTTGGTAGCAAGTACTGAATGCTTAATCTTTAAATTTTCAATATGATGTGTTTTTGTACATAAATTTTTGTTGGTACTGCTGGATGTAAAAGGTACTGCTAATATATCAAAATTTGAATTGTGTTATTCATACAGTTGGTTCTATGATTATACTAATGCAAGAAAAGTACTTTGTACATTGTTCTTTTGGTTTTAGACTAACTATTTCAGGTATGAATATGTGAACACAAAGGATATTTCAAGTGAAATGGGAACAACAGAATGCTTATAAATTGCTGACCATAATAGGTTTATGATGGACTGAGTTTAGGAATCTAACCTACTTAAAACTTCTTTCTTGAAACCTAGTTATGATATTTCACATTGAATTGATGACTTAGTTGATCAGATAGTAACTGATACAACTCACTTTCTATCATTTTATACTTTCAAGTATAATGAGCTAGTCTAAGGACATCTGATAGAAAGAACAGCTAGTGAAAGTGAATCTAACACTTGTGTTAGAGGTAACAATTACTATGAGCTGGAAACCCTGTCAAGAAAATCTTTTGAATAGATTTATCTTTTCACAGGCAGTTATTTATAACTGAAAAATATTGGTTCTCACACAACCAGAGGTTGCTTTAAACCGAAATGCTAATTAAGTGTCTGTTATACACTTGATTCTTTCAAAATGGTTGGAAGTAGTATGATTTTTCAATTCTAAAATCATGAACATACTACTAAGTCAAATGATTTCTTAAACAAGGATTTTTCAAGAGATTCAGAAAAAACCATCCATTGATGGATTATGAATCAAAATGTCCAATGAATCACCTCTCATAGGAGTTAACACACCTAGAAGTGATGAGGACAGCAACTTAAACTTTTAAGGAATTGATGGCTTCATGTACAATATTGTCTGACAACAAGTTCACATTGATAGATCAGTCAAAGGTACATAGTGAGATCTTCCAAACAAGGGGAGGATGAAACAAAAGTTATTTGCTTCAGGGGAGGTTACAATCTCAGAGAAGGAAATAATTGCCCAGAAAAGGAAGAATAAACCAATATATGGAAGGAGAAGACAAGAGCATACAAGATGATGATGTAGAGGTTGAAAATGACAAGAATAGATCAAATATCTAGAAGGGATGAAGCATTTCTAAAGGAGAAAGTTCTATCTAGATCAAATGAAGGAAAGTTTCAATTTCAGTTCATTATGTTTGTTTATCACTTGCAAAGGCATGCTGATAGATGATTTCACTTGTTGAAATCATTGCCTCTTACAATTCCTCCATCCAAGGAAATTGCACCATCTTTTGGTATAATGTTTTGATATTGCTGAAGTCAAAGAAGAACAAAGCAGATCGGTTCAGAATAAGAAGAATAGTTCAGATTCATGAAGTGTTTGAAAGATTTTTTTTTTCAAATCCTCATTTAATTCAGAAAACATGTTTGAATGATTCACATGTTTAGGGGAGGATTGTTGGGAATTAAATATTCTAAAGTTAGTGTATTAGAATTTACTCTAAGTCAAAGGTACTGCTAGTTCATGATCAAGGTACTGCTAGTACATCAAGGTACTGCTAGAACAAGAAGGTACTGCTAGTTCAAGTAGAAGGTACTGCTAGTGGAGAAAGGTACTGCTGATCAGTGAGTCATAAAGCTACTTCAAGGATAAGATCGAAAAGATATTTATTGTATTTTGGTCAAACATATACGGTAGATAATATCTTACTCCATGTACTTAGTTAACAAGTTGTATACATAGATACATGTTGTATCTTATGTACTGACACACAATAAGAATAAGTTAACCAAGTAAGTCGGCCAATACTTTTAGCAATTTGTAAAGATCTCTTGCAATTATAAAAAAGATCTTAGACTTGGATATTGTGTACACATAACATACACACTTCAACTAAGAACTTAGAACTGTTAAGACATAGAACAAACACAAATCACAAGTTGTAACATAAGATTCAAGGTTTTGTAACCCTAGTGATAAACACAAGATCACTCGTATTATTTTGAATAATATTGAATCGTTTAGTGAAAAACTTTCTTTGTTCATTGTTAAGTAACAAACATAATTCTTCCATTTCCATAACATACATAACCTTCTAAGTGTGGTTAAGTAAATTCCGCGTGCTTAATCATATAAACTCAATATATCTTACACATAAAGTATACAAGGTTTAACCACCTTAACCGTGTGTCACAGGTCCTCTCAGTTGGTATCAGAGCTCAGGCTGATATAATTGAATTAGAAGAAACAGAAATGGATGGACATGATGCTCAAACAAATGTTGCTGCAAAATTGCCCATTTTCAAACCTAATGAGTTTGAGTTATGGAGGATGAGAATTGAGCAATATTTCATGGTCCAAGATTATACTCTTTGGGATATCATTATATATGGTGATTCTTTTTCACCAAGCTATTCAGAGGTTGTCCTAGAAGGTAAAACAAGTAGGAAAAGAAATACTGGACCAGTGTCAAATGAAGAGAAGATATTGAAGAGAAATGATCAGAAAGCAAGAAATTTGCTGCTTATGACCATTCCTGGTGAGCAGATGCTATCATTTAACAAGTATCTTGATGCAAAAACTCTTTTTGAAGAGATTTGTGCATATTTTGGTGGTAATGAAACTACCAAAAAGACACAGAAGACACTACTAAAGCAACAATTTGAAAACTTTACTGCTTTTAGTAATGAGTCTATTGATAAACTATTTTCAAGATTACACAAGCTTGTCAGTCAGTTAGCTGTGTTGGGTGTTGAGACAGAGAAGGAAGATCTCAACATGAAGTTTTTGAGAAGTCTACCTGATGAGTTCCATACTCATGTTATTGTCTGGATGAACAAACCAGACATTGAAACAATGAACCATGGAACATACATAATCAACCATGACATAAGCAACTAGCCACACAAACATATACGCAATGCAAATATAGATATAAAGCGATAACGAATGAAATGAAAGTAAAGAGATAAGTAAGAAGGCGCAAACCGGACACGGTGATTTATAGTGGTTCGGTCACGAAGCTCCTCTTCGCCCTACTCCACTCCCTGAGTACCCAACTCGAGAGTTACTTCACTAATCAACAAACTTCATTTAGGCGGAGAAAATCGTACACGTCGCTTAACTTGTTTTCCGACACTAAGCTAAATGTCGAGTGCTAATCTTAGCTAGCACCAGTCTACCACGATCTACAAGATCTACACCGTACACGTCGCAGATCCTATTTCCGACACTAAGCTAGATGTCGAGTGCTAATCTTAGCTAGCACCAATCTACCACGATCTACCCGATCTACCCTTGATCTACATGATCAATCACACAAGCCCAATGGCTTCAAGAGATCTTCACTATCTCTTAAGATCACAATGATCTTGACTCACTATCTCACAAAAGAAAAATAATCTTGATGTATGCTATGATACAATCAAGAGTATAACTAATGTTACAAGACCTAACCACTCCAACTCTTGTATCTTCTTGGATACCTTGAGTTCTTCTCTTGCAAATGAAGAGGAATGATAACACTTTGTATCTACTTGGATACTTTGTGTTCTTCTCTTGCTAATCAGGAGGGATGACAACACTTTGTATCTACTTGGATACTTTGTGTTCTTCTCTTGCTAATCAAGAGGGATGACAACACTTTGTATCTACTTGGATACTTTGTGTTCTTCTCTTGCTAATCAAGAGGAATGAAGAGGATCACTTGAATGGATGATTGGATCACTCTTAAACAACCTAAGACTCTCCAAATGATCAAAGAAAGTCATCTAAGTGAGGAGGGATTAGACCAGAGAAAAAGGACTGGAAAAATCAAGTTGGAAGTGTGAAATGGTCCACTATTTATAGGCAAGGGAGAAAATAGCCGTTACAGACCCACGACTCCACTAATTGTCAGACGGCTCCACTAAATTTAGTGGAGCCGTCGGTACTTTAGTGGTACCGTGGACGCTCCTTCGTTTGTCTTTAGTGGGGAAGGTTTATTTGGGAAAGTTGGAGCTGTTTTGGGGGGAAAATTGACTGTTGGGATTTTTAAATTTATTTTTCAAAATAAAACATTTCTTTTTAATTCAAAAATAATTTGTAAAATGTATTTTTGAAAAATGTTTTGTCACATTTATAAAAATGTGAAGTTTAGAAAAATATAATCCTTTGATCATTTGTCAAGTAGTAGATTTGTTTGTCCATACCTTGAGTGATTTATGTCGGGATGGAAATCTACGACTTCGTTGAAGCATACTTGAGACGTCGGGAGGTGTTGATGTAAGTATGCATTGATGATTTGTGTTTACAAGTAACTTGCACATTTTACGTTATGTATTACAAGTTACATGTTTGTCATTATTAAAACTGAAGAAATCGTTTAGTTTAAATATCGTAATATTTGCACTAACAATCTCCCCCTTTTGTCGAATAAAAAAGGTTGTTCCTTCGAGCGCTTCCTTGGATTTACTTCCTACTCCCCCTTATTACACTACTATCCTTTTCTCCCCAGAAAGGCGAGTTTGCATCATCCCAGTGAAGCCTTCTATCAACACTTGTGAAGACGACTCCATGCTATGTATTCAAATACTCCCGAGCTCCCCCTAGCTCAATGCTCCCCTATGGTGACTTAATCCCCTTGTTTATTTACCTTAGTATCTAGCGGATCCATGGATCAAATTCTTACAAAGGCTTTTCCTACATCAAGGGTTAGCTTCGTGCAACATAATATATAACAGTATAGGAGCAACATTATAGGGATAGAATACACATAGCAAGACATGCATGGGTTAAACTATGTTAACACGTAAGTGTCACAACCCGACCGAAAACCTAAGGTGTAATTGTTCACTCAATCACACTAATCAAGAACGAGATTTGTTCATTGACTGACACACTAAATGACTTCTTCCAAGTTGTCATTGGGAAGGAAAGTTCTAACAAACCTTTTGAACAACATAGTCATCTACCTAAGATGATTGGTGTTAAGGATGGTTTGTTGATGATTACTATTATGACAAGTCATGCCATAAAGTAGACTCGATAGAGGTTATACCTAAATGATTCCATAAGGTGGGAGAGTGTTGGTTGTGGTGACAACAAGGACAACTTGGGTTATGTGGTTGTAGGGGATAAATAATGGGATGACCCATTAGTGGTTGTGGTGATGGTGATAGTGATAAGGATGATGTGTTAGTGCCAAGTTCAAAAGGTGATGTAGGTGACAAGGTTAGTATGAGAGCTAAAGGTTGTGGTGATGGTGATGGTGATAAGGATGATGTGTTGGTGCCAAGTCCAAAGAGGTTTGATGGTGATAGGGTTAGTGTGATAGCTAAAGGTTGTGGTGGACTTGGTGGAGGTAAGGGTGTAGGAATCCTAAAGGTGGAGGATGATGATGATGTAGTTGGAGATGTTGGTTTTGCCCTTTGAGGAAAGGTGGGAAAGGATGGTTTAGGTTAATATATCGTTTGCACTGACAATGAGATGGATGATATATTTCAAAAGGGAAAAAGAAAAGGTGTATGTGATCCTAATAGGATTGTTGGTGGATATCTCTAACGGGGTTAAGGTAACAAAGTTCTAGGTTTCTAGGTTGGATGATCCTAGTTGTGTGTTAGAGATAATTTGGTACATGAAGGGTTTCATGTGTTTGTGAGGATTGACGGTTGTTGAACTAACCATCACTTATCCAAAGTGAGGAGTAGTTGTAAGGTTTGAGTGTGATGATTTGAGGGTTATAAGGTTTGAATGTGATGATCCATGGGTTGAAGGTTCTTAGACTAACTATCACTGTCAAGAGTGAAGTGTAACTAAAAGGTTTGAGTGGGATTGATATAAGGGTTGAAGGTTGTAAGGTTTGAGTGTGATGATCGATGAGTTGAAGGTTGCAAGGTTTGAGTGTGATGATCTATGGGTTAAGGTTCTTAGACTAACTATCACTGCAAGAGTGAAGTGTAGCTGTAAGGGTTGAGTGTGATGATGAATGATGTTAATGTGAGGTTTGAAGATGAGATGCAAGATAAGCTTGCAATAGTGAGGCCTTATATAGGCAAGGATTGTGGGATTCAAATTAAAGTTGGTGATGGTGTCCTATGGTGTAGTGAGGAAATCTTAGGGTGCGTGTAAGTTTGCAAAATTTTGCAGGTTTGAGGTTAGGGATGCAGGGATCAGGAGGGAACAGTGAAAATTCATCAAACATAGGCACGGTACCACTAAATACCACACGGTACCGTTAAATTTAACGGTACCATGGCCTATTTAATGGTACCGTGACCTGGAAGTCACGAATTTTCCTGTGCAGCCTAGTTCTGGGCAGCTAAAGGGAAGTTTCCTAGGGAATAAGAACCACATTTGTGTGTTCTTGAGAGTGTTTGGTGAAAGACTATATGAGTGTGTTTTCGCTCCCCTTTAATCTATGACCATCCGGACAAGATGTAAAAGATAAAGAGGAAAACAAACGTTGACGTAAGCGATGAGCTTAGTAACGTCATGACAAGTGGTAGATAGTATACGATAAACTTCACGTTTGAAGTCATGTAGCTCTTCTCAATCATTGTAAATATTCATAGAATATTATGATGAGGCATGCGATTACTAAGAGATATCCTAAGGGTTAAGAAGATAAAATCTTCAGAGTTGTGAGGTTGGTGACAAGGTTCTAGTGGGGTTATCTCAACTTATCCTAGCGGTTCTTCGCTTGAGGTGTGTGGAAGGTGAGTGGGATGCGGAAGCATTGGTAGTGTTTAGTACCATGCGGAAGTGTGACGGAAAAGGTAAGGAATCAGATGATAGATACAATCTATTCTGATAGGAGACGGTTTTAGGTTCAAGACTGCATCGAGTGGGTTTTGATAGTGTTGGTGAGAATTGAAAGGAAGATTTTTGACAAAGAAATTTCACATATGTTGTGATTTTTCTGGACTTTAGATTAAAAGAATTTATACCAAATAAATTCCTTTATGAATGAATCCAACGGGATTCGATGAACGTTGATTGGGAACGAGAGATGACATTTAATTGCATTTCGTAAATTAAATATACTTTAAATATTTTAGATGAAATATTTAAGCGTCATTAGAGTTTAAGAAGATTTTCTGAATAAATCTCGCTGATTTAGTGAGATTTTTCGACATGAGGAGAGAATTTTTACCAAATAAATTCTTTGAACGGTACTGGACGAGAAGAAATGACATTTATATTTCCAATGAAATACATAGGTAGTCATTAGAGCGATGTGAAGGATGACTTAATATTTCCAGTGAAATATTTAAATAGTCATGAGACGAGACGCACGAGATGAATACAATATTTCCAGTGAAATATTCCAGTAGTTATAAGAGGGGTACGAGGGATGACTTTAATATTTCCAGTGAAATATTTAAATAGTCATAAGATTTATGGAATATGTTCCATCATTCCTAGACCTAGACGGTGATGGTTAAGGGATTCTCGGTTGAGAGGTTTGGTTGATTTACGGATTTTGATGTGCTTCGCACGTGAGTGTTTCACGGGGTTTTGAAAGATGTAAAGCTAGGCCTATGGTACTGGTTCACAGCAGGGTTTGGGATCTTAAGACGTGTATAATCACACAAGGATGAAATGAACTACTAATCAGTTATATAGTAACTTGTGAGTCATTTGTCATCCGAGGGTTGATGTTAGCTTTTAGCTTTTGGATGAGCGTTTTAACATATGTTGTTAAAAGGCTTGAGTATGATGTTTCGGATATGACATTTAACAATTGCGATAGCAAGTTAAATTTACTTGAATATTTTGGATGAAATATTTAAGTTGTCAACCCTACTCCGAGTTCTACTGGGTTTGTATCTAACCTTCCCATGACAAAAGGGAGTATTACTTGGAAGAAGGCGAAGGGATGACTAGGGAATTAGGACAACTTCGCAACTACTCTAACTTATGGGTTTTGACACTAGTGTATGACTCTATGACTTCTAAGGGTTCATAGTGATGGGTATACCTAATTCCTAATGTGTCAAAAGGACATAGTGTGGGTGCAAACTTTACAAGTAAATCATGTAAAATGCACATAAGGAATAAATGCAAGCATCATGTAAAACATGATAATCATTTAGCATTTAAGATCATGAAGACATTTAACCATATCTTACGAGAACATGTTATCATTTTGAAACACGTATGTGGGATGCAAGCAATCTAGGTTTGCTAAGGCAGATCCTAATTACTACTTGTTCAAGATGACATCCTAATGGGAGATATAGTTCACCGATGTAAACTATCTCTAGTCAAATGTAGGAATGAAAATTTTTCAAGTTAAAGAATGAGTATGAGACTATCACTAGTGGTGCTCAATTAAGGCTAAACACGACCATTTTTACGGGTTATACACGAACCCAACTTCTCTCCTGGAAGCAATTCAACCGTTAGGTCAAATTGAATTTCTAGTGCGATAGGTTCTCCAGTAGTCATTCTCATATTAGAAAAATTCAAATTCCTATATTTGCCTATCGAAGTATAGCAAAGATGATATTAGCTTATTTTGCTAATATTTGCCCTAATATGACTCAACTAACCATACTTTGAAAGTCAGTTAAGAGAATGACATGTTACACAACTCCTAACAAAGGCAAGTGAAATGTTTTAATTTCAAGTTTGAGATTTAAAGGTTATTTGATGGAGATGGTGTATTTTATGATCTCTTGGACAACATCTTTGTTTGTTGAGTTGTTACATGTTATTTTAACATGATTTGGTTTCCTAGAACCAAGAGACACTCTAATGTAATACAATGTAGAATCTACTACATCGTGTGTGTTTCAAGAATGCACCTTTGCATATCTTGAGGATGAATCTAGTAAAGGTTACTTACCTCAATAGATCTTGTGAATATTTAATTTAAAATGAGACATACTGTTTATTTCAACAAGTATGCTTTTCTAAGAGGAAACTTATCACTCTTCCGAATGCTTTGTGAAACAAGTATTTTAGTGTATGACCAATTTTACTTGTTTATGCAATGACACATGTCGTATTAGGTTATTATTCAACTCTAATATCCTATATTTGTTAACATGATGCAATGTATTCTCTTGTAACATAACCATTCATGTTACAAAAAGATGCGTAGGATATAAGTTATCATTTGTCAATCTTTTAATAAGAGAAATACATGTGATATTCTCAAAGATTGATGACTTACATAATAGTTAATAACATATTATGTATGACACTTTTACTAGACATGTGACTTTGAGTGTTGAGTTGTTCATGAGCAAAGTTTACATATGTTGTTTGTTTGCTCTTGTTTGGTTTTTTGGAAATGACACATTTACTAATTGCATTGCAATATAAATTACTTGTATATTTCGGACGAAACATCCAAGTTGTCAATCCTGCTTGGTTGTGTATTTTATGCATCTTTTAAACATGTTAGTTTAAAGTTTGGAACACAACCATTGGACAAGAAGACTTAACATGGCATCTTCAACACAAGTGTGAGTTATGATCCGATGCATATTATTTTCGTCTTGAGGGGACGTCATTATTTTCATAACAATTGAGTGTGATTGAGTATGTAGATTCAAGATAATATGTTTCATCATGTTTTGATGTTATCTTGAAGCTAGACAAATAATGACTCCAATTTCATGTCCACACTCGAAAACTTGTCAATTAGATTCGATGATGATATCAATCATAATTTGAATAATGAATTGATATGTACTCGAAATCTTTCTTGACCCTCACGATCACTCCTTTTAAAAATAAAATAAAAAATTTAAGGAGTGTGTTCCATTTATTCTGATACTAGTTGTATGTGTGAGGTTAATGACATATTAAGTTACTACTTTGATATTGTCATTTATTTTTATTTGAGAAAAACTATTTATATTATTGAGTATAATATTATTAGTTTTTCGACACCTCATTAGTATAAAAATAATTATCTTAACTATTTTTATACAACATACGTAAAATACTAAATGTTTAAAACATTTTGTATGTGTGTTAAATCAGTGCAAGTTTAATACATTTTCTTTTACTTAAATACTAATGTATTAAAATGACCTTTTATCTTGTTTAGACAACCCATGGTCAAACAAGACAAAATGATGTAATATTTTAAAGATCATGTTACGGATTTTTTGAAAGTGTTAAGTATTTTGGAGTGATGTACTTTTTACACTTAAACCTTTGGAAAAATAATTGTGTAAGACAATATCTTTCGACACACATGTCTACCAACTTAGTTTCTATTCCTAAGAAACTTACTAAACCATTTTAAGAACTTGCAACAAATGCAAGACAAATTGTTGATGCCTATATGCAATGCAAACTAATTACTTAATATAGTGCAAGTGATTTAGCATGAGCCTTATAAACGCATAAACCGGAAAACTATAATAAGCAAATAGCAATTTAGCTTAACACACAAAAACACTTATCGTCATTTTGTGTATTAGGTATAACAATTTATACTAAGCTTGATTTATTTGACAATGAATTGTTTTCCTCCCCATTTCAAAGATTTTTGCTGAGTCACTTTGAAAACATGTCAAGGTTTAAAAGTTGAATCGCCCTTTTTCAGTTTGACCAAGAATTTACACAAACTGCATGACCAGAAGACATTTAGTTAAAAATCAAGGACTTTAACATACTTTCATTTAGAACTAATTCATAAAAATATTTCTCAAACGAAAGTAGACTCAACATCGTTTAAAATGATGGGCGACACGACTCGTACAGACTTATGGTTGATTTTATATGGATTTCTGAAAATGAACCAAAAATTAAAAACAGACAAACAGATTCACGGCACCATTAAATTACTCACGGTACCATTAAATATAACGGTACCGTACAATATTTAGTAGTACCGTGGTCTATTTTCTGATTTAGAACTGCATGACTTAATGACTCATTCTGAAAGCATGATCGGACAGTTAAGAACACTATTCTTTTAGTGGTTTAAGAAAACCTTCAAGCTAGTATGACAAAGTATACTTAACAACAAAACTTGTAAGTATTAAGCAACTAAATACTTTTCATATTTTATCACATTCATGGGTAATTTGATACGTGGATCGTACTCAATTTTGAAAACCATTTGTTTTAAAAATTTGAGCGACGTGGCTCTGGTACCAATTGTGGAAACCGTAGAGGGGGGGTGAATACGTTTCCATTTAAAAACTTAAAACTTTTGTATCAATTACTCGATCAAGTGTGACGTAATATGAAAAGTGTCAACTAAGGTCATATAACATCTAGAGATGGTTATGGTAAACTACAACATATGCACAATCAATCCATGGAACATACATAATCAACCATGACATAAGCAACTAGCCACACAAACATATACGCAATGCAAATATAGATATAAAGCGATAACGAATGAAATGAAAGTAAAGAGATAAGTAAGAAGGCGCAAACCGGACACGGTGATTTATAGTGGTTCGGTCACGAAGCTCCTCTTCGCCCTACTCCACTCCCCGAGTACCCAACTCGAGAGTTACTTCACTAATCAACAAACTCCCTTCAGGCGGAGAAAACCATACACGTCGCTTAACTTGTTTTCTGACACTAAGCTAAATGTCGAGTGCTAATCTTAGCTAGCACCAATCTACCACGATCTACCCGATCTACACCGTACACGTCGCTTATCCTATTTCCGAAACTAAGCTAGATGTCGAGTGCTAATCTTAGCTAGCACCAATTTACCACGATCTACCCTTGATCCACATGATCAATCACACAAGCCCAATGGCTTCAAGAGATCTTCACTATCTCTTAAGATCACAATGATCTTGACTCACTCTCTCACAAAAGAAAAATAATCTTGATGTATGCTATGATACAATCAAGAGTATAACTAATGTTACAAGACCTAACCACTCCAACTCTTGTATCTTCTTGGATACCTTGAGTTCTTCTCTTGCAAATGAAGAGGAATGATAACACTTTGTATCTACTTGGATACTTTGTGTTCTTCTCTTGCTAATCAAGAGGGATGACAACACTTTGTATCTACTTGGATACTTTGTGTTCTTCTCTTGCTAATCAAGAGGGATGACAACACTTTGTATCTACTTGGATACTTTGTGTTCTTCTCTTGCTAATCAAGAGGAATGAAGAGGATCACTTGAATGGATGATTGGATCACTCTTAAACAACCTAAGACTCTCCAAATGATCAAAGAAAGTCATCTAAGTGAGGAGGGATTAGACCAGAGAAAAAGGACTGGAAAAATCAAGTTGGAAGTGTGAAATGGTCCACTATTTATAGGCAAGGGAGAAAATAGCCGTTACAGACCCACGGCTCCACTAATTGTCAGACGGCTCCACTAAATTTAGTGGAGCCGTCGGTACTTTAGTGGTACCGTGGACGCTCCTTCATTTGTCTTTAGTGGGGAAGGTTTGTTTGGGAAAGTTGGAGCTGTTTTGGGGGGAAAATTGACTGTTGGGATTTTTAAATTTATTTTTTAAAATAAAACATATCTTTTTAATTCAAAAATAATTTGTAAAATGTATTTTTGAAAAATGTTTTGTCACATTTATAAAAATGTGAAGTTTAGAAAAATATAATCCTTTTATCTTTTGTCAAGTAGTAGATTTGTTTGTCCATACCTTAAGTGATTTACGTCGAGATGGAAATCTACGACTTCGTTGAAGCATACTTGAGACGTCGGGAGGTGTTGATGTAAGTATGCCTTGATGATTTGTGTTTACAAGTAACTTGCACATTTTACGTCATGTATTACAAGTTACATGTTTGTCATTATTAAAACCGAAGAAATTGTTTAGGTTAAATATCGTAATATATGCACTAACACAACATATGCGAAATTTCTTTGTCGAAAATCAAATTCTGGGACAAAACTGACCTCAGCAAGTCACGGTACCCTTAAATAAGGGATGGTATCGCTGAATTTAACGGTACCGTCAGACCGTTTTCTGCTGAGACAGTTTATTTTGTTTTCAATTCTCACTGTTCCAAAAGCACTATCAAAATCCACTTGCTGTTGTCTTGAACCAGAACCGTCTCCTATCAGAATAGATTCTGCCTATCTTCTGATTCCTTTGCTTTTTCCCCTTGCACTTCCGCATGGTACTAAACACACCATATGTTTGGTTACTTTCGTATCCATTATCTTCTCAACTTATCTACAATTCTTAACCTTCGTTCTACACTACCAATGCTTCCGCATCCCACTCATCTTCCACACACTTCAACCGAAGAACCGCTAGGATAAGTTGAGATAACCCTTCTTCATCAACATTGTTCCTTCTATCAAAGATAACCCCACTAGAACCTTATCACCAACTCCACAACCTTGAAGATTCTATCTTCTTAACCCTTAGCACATTTCCACGTAATCACATGCCTCATCATATGAATGTTCTATGAATATTCATAATGATTAAGAAGAGCTACGTAACTTCAACGGTGAAGTTTATTGTATGCTATCCACCACCTGTCATGACGTTTGTAAGCTCATAGCTTCCGTCAATGTTTGTTTTCCTCTTTAGTTTTTTTTTTATTCTTTTTCCAACACATCTTGTAAGGATGGTCAACGATTAAGGGGGAGCGAAAATACACTCATATAGTCTTTCACTAAACACTCTCAAGAACACACAAATGTGGTTCTTATTCCCTAGAATTCTCTACTAAAACACTCACCTACTAAGTACCCACTACTTAGCAAAACCTCAGTCACAAAACCACAATCGGTTCTAGCTTCCTAACCTCTACTCTTTATGACCACCTAGATATTTTTTCCATACAAACACCTTTAACCCTCACATTAATATCATTCATCATCACACTAAACCTTTACAACTAAACTTCACTCTTGACAGTGATATTTAGTTTAAGAACCTTCATCCCATCGATAATTACACTCAAACCTCACAACTATCCTTCACTCTTGATAGTGATAGTTAGTTCAATAACCTTCAATTCTCACATTCATTATACCCAATGTGTATAAATTACACAATCACACAAATTCCTTCATACACTAAATCATCTCTAACTCACGACTAGGATCATCCAAAACTAGAATTCTATAACTTCATTACCTTAACCCTATTAGAGATATTCGCCCACAATCCTGTTAGGATCAAATGCATGTTTTCTTTTTCTCCTTTGAAATATATCATGCATCTCATTGTCAGTGCAAACGATATATTAATCTAAACCGTCTTTTCCCACCTTTTCTCAAAGATCAAATCCAACACTTCCCATCTTATGGAATCACTTCCATTCGCATCTAGGTGCATATCCTTCTCATTTTCATTTTTTTGGTATATCTTCTATCGATTCTACTTTACGACATGACTTGTCATAATAGTAATCATTTAGAGTATGTCTTATCAACAAACTATCATTAACACCAATCATCTTAGGTAGATGATTATGTTGTTCAAAAGGTTTGTTAGAATTTGCCTTCCCAATGACAACTTGGAAGAAGTCATTTTGTGTGTCAGTCAACGAACGAACCTTGTTCTTGTTAGTGTGATTGATTAAACAATTACACCTTAGGTTTTCGATCAAGTTGTGACTCTCTAGTGTCATTGAATTGCATTACGCATTCACATCTTTGTGTCGCTCAACTTTCTTGGGCTTTCTTCTTGGTTTTTATCCTTTTGGCACACTTTCATCACGTGTCTAACTTCTTGCATACTTTGATATGCTCATTAAACTCATTTTTTTGTAGCTACATTTTTATATAGTTTAACCCTTGCATGTCTTGCTATGTGTATTCTATCCCTATAATGTTGCTCCTGTTCTTTTTTATATTATGTTGCACGAAGCTAACCCTTGATGTAGGAAAAGCCTTTGTAAGAATTTGATCCATGGATTCACTAGAAACAAAGTTATAAATAGAAGGGAACACAATTACCATACGAGAGCATTGAGCTAGGGGGAGCTCGGGAGTATTTGAATACATAGCATGGGGTCTTTTTAACAGTGGTGACAAAAGACTTCACTGGGTTGATGCAAGCTCGCCTTTCTGGGGAGAAAGGAAAGTAGTGCAATAAGGGGGAGTAGGGATTGAATTCAAGGGAGAGCTCGAGGCAACTACCTTTTTGCTTCGACAAAAGGGGGAGAAGGGAGTGTAAACAGGTAACTTTTACATTTTACTGTGTGTTATGGTGATGAAGCGAAAAGTGTACCGCTTTTAGGGGGTCATTTAAGCCCTAAATCGTATTTATTTGATCAAATATTGCCCTAAATCGTTCCTTTTGTCAGTTTAGGTACTTTGGAGAAGAAATCTGGAAAAGGAAGCATTTTGGACGTTTTTGGAGCATAAAAGTGAAGAAAACGACAAATTCTCAAAAATATGCTGGAAAGTACCTTTGACGGCGTCAAGCTCCATTTTGATGGCGTCAGCCCTTGATAAGCCAGAGAAATTTTGGAAGATTAAAGGGGGACGGCGTCAAGAAGGTCGTCAAGCCTTGATAGGCCAGAGCGGATTTTGGAGGATTAAAGAGGGACGGCGTCAAGAAGGCCATCCGGGAACCCTAAACGCGGTGAGGTGACGGCGTCAAGCTCCATAACGTGACGCCGTCAGATCTGTTTTCCTATATATAGTTTTGCAATTTTTAGTCATTAGTGTGCAACTTTGTGAGGAGAAACCCTAATACGATTTTTCTACCATTTTTAAGGGTTTCATACCCTTGGATCTCCCATGTTCAATTGAAGATAAGTTATCATTTAATCATTCAATATGTCTATGTGTTGTTTGATTATATCTTGTTCTTGTCTTTTGTTTAACATGCTAGGCTAGATTTATCTTGTGTTTGCTTAGATCTAATGAAACCTAACTATTGATTATTGGTTGTTGGTGTGTTATTAATTGTATTGGATGATTGTTCATCGATGTTAGGCTTAAGAAAACTGGCTAACTTCCTATTCGGTAACTTGCTTGAACGTCTTAAGAAACATGAACCAATGCGTACTAAGGTTATAATGGTTGTATTTAATGCATGAGCGAATTCTAGTGATCCCATGTTAGGAGCTTCTTAGCCGGCTCGACATAGGAGTGAAGTAGGAGCTTATAGAGTTGGGGAAGTACGTACGCCACCCCACGATTGGTATTAAGGAATACACCCGTCATCCACGCAATTAATACACACTAATCAACCGGTAAAAGATAGTTAGGGAGTAAGGAAATCTAAGTAACACATTTCTCTCCACATAAGTTCCACGACCTTTTCACTTTCAGTTATTTTATTTTATTTGCAATTGTAGTTATTTGGGTTAGTTGACTAGCAACTAATTCCGCCCACTCCTTCAAACCCGAGATTTTACTTGCTTTCATAAAAATATAAAAATACAAAAAAGAATCTTCCTTCACCCTTAGACCTAATTAGAGTAGTTTTTCATACCTAACGAACACTATTCCCTGTGGAGAACGATCAATCCCCCGTACTTACCACTACACTATACTACATCGGTCAGGTACACTGCCTGGTGGGGTTGTAAGCCTCTTGAGATCCCTCGAGAGGTAAAACCTGTTGTAAGGTCGCAAAACCACGCATCAAGTTTTTTGCGCCGCTGCCTGGGAATAGTTATTGTTTAGGTTGAATTTTTATTTTATTAGGTCTACTCACTAGATTCCTTTCTAGTGAGATTTTTATTTTATTTTTCTATGTTTTCTTTAGTCTATCTTTTTTCTTCGTTTCTTTGTTCGTAACCATTACCATCCGACATCATGGAAGGTGGTAATATCCTTGCTCCCAACAACCCACCACAACAACCACCTCCTAGAGCCCGTACCTTAGGAGAGTATTACCGTCCTAGCCACCATGGCTATCGAAACACCATTGAGCTCACTCAAGGAGCCAATGTCACTCCCTTGCGATCCGACACCATCCGGTTGGTGCAAAGCGGATGTGCATTCCATGGACTTCGTTCCGAAGATCCTAATCAACATCTCAAGGACTTTCTCAAAATCGTTGATTCCATAGACCTTGATGTTGCCACTCGAGAGACGACTCGACTGCGTCTCTTTCAATTCTCTCTGCGGGACCAAGCTAGTCAATGGCTAGAGCGTCTACCCGCAGGATCCATCACCTCTTGGGATGATCTCACCACTCGTTTCCTCGCTCATTTTTTCCCGCCAGGAAGAACTACCAAGCTAAGGAACGATATCTTGATGTTCCAACAACGTCAAGGTGAAACCCTCTACGAGGCATGGACTCGATTCAAGGACTTACTCCAAAAAGTCCCTCACCATGGCATAGAACTTTGGCTCCAAGTCCAAATCTTCTATGACCATATCAATCTCTCCACGAGGCAAACCATTGACCAATCGGCCGGTGGTAAGCTACGTGATCTAAGTGCGGAACAATCATGGGCTCTCCTAGAAGATCTTGCTCTTTATGACAATGAAAGTTGGAATGATCCCCGTGATTTGAATAAAATGGTCAAGGCAATATCTTTGCCTTCGAACAATTCAAGCACTTCCGACCGTAGGATCATAGAACTTGAAGACCAAGTCAAGTTTCTTATGAAATCCTATGAGGCTCCTAAACCTTCAAGCCAAGTGAACAAAATCACTTCTTCATGTGAATTATGTAGTGGTCCCCACGACACTCGTGATTGCATGGAACTCCCCGAACAAGCTTTTGCGGACTACGCATCCTCGCGTACCGACGGAGCGGGAGACAAGTGGTACACTTTCAAACCCGAGCCAAACCCCTACGGTGATTCATACAACCCCTCATGGAAAAATCACCCAAACCTTAGGTGGAAACAAAACCAAAACGCACAACAAACCAATTCTTCCAACCCACCTAATCGTTTCCAATCAAGCGGTTCCAACTCGAACCGTACTTTCAACAACAATCCTTCCGGCAATGGTAGTACCAATAACTTTGAAGGATTGATGTCCCAATTTATGGCATCTCAAGAAGCTCGTTTAGCCAAGTTTGAAGCCGATTTCAAACAAAAACAAAGCGAGATGACCAATAAGATTGACACTTTGTTGAAAGCCCTCAATGACCGAGAAATGGGAGCACTCCCTAGCAACACAGTCAAGAACCCGAAACTAAACGTCAACGCCATCTCGTCGGTTTCGTCTCCTAGTTCTTGTCCACAATATTATTCGGTCAATTCCATGAGCTCGTGTTTCAAACAAACCCAAGTCGTTCAAAATGACCAAGAAGTTATGACATCCAAATTGGTCAACAACATAGTTGAAACACCTCCCACTCAAAACCTTGACAATGAATTCAAGGAGCTCCACCTTGAAAGTCCGGTTGTTGATGTGTTGGATGAGAAGAAGCTCAAGTTAGGCGAAAAAGGGACCGCCTTCGTTCAAAACACAAAAGCTGTTAATCGGGTGAGGATAGCCTTTTGCACCTCTGCTTGTTAATTCGTTAGCCACAGTGTTTGTGTTAAAATTAGTGATACTTGCGAGAGAGTTTTATAAGAAGTTGTGTGAGAAAACGAAGTGTTCTTTTTGTGGCTTTGATAGTGGAAAGCCGTTAAACTAGCCGTTGGAAGCTATTTTAAAAATCAGATTGAAAGTAAAAGTAACCGTACGAGTATTATTCAAATTCAAACGTAAAGTAACAGTACAACATATTAATAACGAGCGGGATATTTAAAATTTAAAATTTCAAATTCAAATTAAACAAAGGGCGGGATATATTTAAAATTTATCAATTCAGTTCAAATTCAATTCAATTTATAAATTGAAAATAAAAGAATCTTGGGCGGGATATATTTATATCCATTTCAAATTCAAACTCATCTTAAAAAACGTATGGCTTTCTATCCTATAAATATACTCATACTTCTCAAACACATCTCACACACAAACACATTCAGACTGCTATAGATATTCAAGATCCAAATTTATCATTTTTGCCAAACTGTAAATGTCTTTCAAAAAAGATTTCTCACAACAATTTCCAAGTCCACATCGCCAAGATTTTTCGTAATAATTTCCAAGTCCACCACATGATCAAGAATTCCATACTCCACCTGAACATATCTTTCCGGTTTTCCAACCGGAAAATGAAACCGGTGAACAATCCACCGGAAAATGAACCGGTGCACAATCCACCGGTTGTCGACCAAGACCCAAATCTGTTTGGTTTAACAGAGAAACAACTCAGACAAATGGACCAAGATATGCAAGTCTTCCTGGAAATGGAACAACTTGAAAGAGAAGAGGTAGCTGCTCGTTTGGAACGGCAAGCCAGGGAGGATGAAGAACGTAGGAAGAACTAGGAAATGGGTTGGTTCTCACCTGATTCCTCTTTGACTGAAGATGGTTACCCAGACTCAGATGATACCTTTAATTAATTTGTATCGTAGTTTCTTTTTAATTTCCTTATATCGTATTTTCATTTGTAGTTTGGTTTTAATTTCCGTATCGTAGTTTAATGTAATTTCTATTTGACGTTTAATGTATTATAAGATCTTAAGCTTTCAAAGATCCTTTGTAAGATCCGGATCGTTTTTGCTTTGCAGTATCGTAAAATCGTAAGATCCTAAACTATGATTAATACTTCATTTAACAACTAACACGAATTACATTAATCATTAAAGTTAAAACACGAATTACATTAAACATCATTAATATAGAAAATATCAATTACCCTAATAAAAAAGTCAATTCGTCAATCTAACACCAAACACACTTCTAAATCAACTACACTAGTAAATCCAAACCAAACACAAACGAAATCCAATCAATATTATCCATTTTTTTACTTTTGGTGCCTTTCAAGTATTGGGAACCGTTCGTATACCTCTCCAGCCTATTTATACAACTCGACATGGAAAACCGTTCATAATCAACCGTTCATATACAACTCCTTTGATATTTTCATTAGAAAATAAATTTCAAATTTCAATGGCTGAATCCTCTTCAACTCCTTCTTCAAACAAAAACAAACGCCCAAGGGATGATTCTCCTCCTCCAATGCTTGAAAAGTATAAAAAATTCGGCATATCCCAAGATATTTGGGAGAAATGTAGTGAAGGCGAGTATGGTGCTGAAAACGCATTGATAGAAATTTACAACAAGCGTATAAAGATGTTTGAAGAAAGGAACAAGAAAGATTTAGAGGTCATTGAGGAGCATCAGAAGAAAATTGATGAGAGGAACAAAAAAATAGAAGAAGCAAGAGAGCAAATAGTTGAAGTTTACAAAAGTATTCAAGCTAGTAAATATATGTCTTAATGTATCTTTTGTTTATATATTTTGCCTATGTAAATGTAAACTTATTTTGACTTTGTTTAATATATGAATGCAGTTATTATTACAAGTTTATGATATTTGAATGCAGTTATTATTATTGTACTGCTAGGCAAAAAATTGTACTGCTAGCGAAACGTTGTACTGCTGGGTATCCTTTTAGCAGTGGTTGGGAGTGCAGGGCAATTTGTATCACTTTTTACTTAAAGGGTATAAATCCCCAATTTCGGCACACAATCACATTCATGCACACATTACTCTCTCTCTTCCACTCCCTAATCGAATTTTAATCGTCATATTGCAAAACCCCCAAATCAAATCATAATTTCAAACCTAACTTTTACCGAACCTCATAATAATGTTGCCTTTTTAGAAAAATCCAATGAGTCTGTAGATTTTACTGAGATCATTGATTTCCTTAATGCAAGCTATATTAATTTTGCATTAACAGTAAAACCTACTACATATACTTCCAACATTATCCAGTTTTGGTCGTCTGCTAAGGTCAAAACTATTAATGGGGAAGCACAAATCCATGCCCTTGTAGATGGGCAGAGGATTATCATTACAGAGGCGTCTATTCGAAGAGATCTTCTCCTAGATGATGCTAACGGAGTTGAGAATCTTCCAAATACTACAATCTTTGAAAAACTTTCACTGATGGGCTATGAGAGAAATACAGATGCTTTAAAGTTTCAAAAAGGTAATTTTTCTCCTTAGTGGAAATTCTTAATTCATACTGTCTTAGTGTGTCTAAGTCCAATGACCACTGCGTGGAATGAATTTAGCAGTAATTTAGCTTCTGCTATAATTTGTTTGGCTGAAAATACTCAAAGATTTAATTTCTCAAAATTAATTTTTGATAGTATGGTTAAGAACTTGGATAGTTCTTCGGCTAAATATTTTCTATATCCAAGGTTTTTGGAACTCTTTTTGGACAACCAATTTAAAAAAAAGAAAAGTCACAAAAATGTTTATCCCACTCCCTGCCTTACCAAAAAGGTTTTTGCTAATATGAGGAGGGTTGGAAAAGATTTTTTAGAGAGAGTGACACCTTTGTTTCCAACAATGGTGGCACTAGCCCAAACCCAAATGGGTAAAGGTTCAGCAATCCCAGCTCGTACCCATCACACACCCACAGAACAACAACAACAGACCTATAAACGTAGGACTAACACCAAGAACACTGAGCTACCTCAGGCTAGTGGTTCTATACCAACTGTTGCAGATGAGGATGTCACTGGGGGGAGAGTGATATGTTGGCAAGGGCTGCCACTACTGTGTCTGGCTTAGCAGCAGCACAGGATAGTGGTAACATCAATAAGACCCGAACCAAGACAACTTCTAATGAAGAAAGTTCCCCTGGAACTGATTCAGGTGAAGGTCCCAGTCACATGGAAACAATGGGGGCTTCGGATGTTCATCCCAGGGGTGAGACTGAACTTAACTTTTCCAGTGATCCACCTCTCGGGCTAGGTAACACAAGCCGAAGTGGTGAGGATAGAATGCAACTTTTGAATGAATTGAAGGATACCTGTGCCAAGCTGTCTGCACAAATTATTGATGTGCAAACAACAGCTGCTTCCCAAGATGGAGTCATCAAAGCTCAAGGTGGGGAGATAAAGGCTTTGAAGAGAAGGGTTAGGTATTTAGAAGGAGTAAAAGGATCAAGAATTCCCAAACAAAAGGTTAAATCTTCTGAAGCTTCTAAGGATGCTCTCAAACAGGGGGGGAATGAAGGCAAAGTTTCAAGGGAGGATAAACAGGGTGAAAGTATTGGTGAAGAGAGTGATCCAATTGAATTTGTAGTTGCTGATAACCAAGGGAATGAAGTGGTGATGGATAGGCGTTTGGACAAGGTTACAACTGTTGATAGTGAGCCAGTTATTCCTGCTAGTGAGCCACTTATTCCTGCTAGTGGTCCAGTTATTCCTGCTAGTGAGCCAGTTATTCCTGCTATTCCTGCTATTGATAAGGTTAGTGCTACTGAGACTGAAGTTAGTATTGCTGCTATTGATCTACTGAGACTGAAATTATTCCTGCTATTGATAAGGTTAGTGCTACTGAGACTGAAGTTAGTATTGCTGCTACTCAAGGTGATGATGATATTACTATAGCTCAAGTATTAACAAAGATGAGGAGTACAAAACATAAGGCAAAAGGAGTTGTCATTAAAGAGCCAGTATCAGTACTAAAAACATCATCAACAACTATTTCACCATCAGAAAAAGGCAAAGGTTTGTTGATTGATGAACCTAAGAAGAAATTTAAATTTCAGTCACCCAAACCACAAGAACAACAAATGATTACAGATGAAAAATTTCCAAGACAAGTGAAAGCTGATCTTGATGCTCAAGAAGCTGCTCAGATTCTTTCAGACAAGGAGTATGCAGCAAAATTACAAGCAGCCGAAAGATTAAAGTATACTCCTGAAGAGCAACAATCAGCACTTGATGACATATTGGATGGAATTAGAAAGAAAATGAGTAAGAAGAAATCTTATGTCAATAAAGCTCCTTCAAGAAGTGAGAGACTGAAGTACATGAAATCTTATTTGAAAGGTCAGGATAATTGGAAAGAGAAATACTTCAAGTATAGGACTTATGAAGATATTCAAGAAATCTACACTAAGACACATGCCAGACTTTCCAAGGATCTGAAAGGTGGTCCATTTGATATAAGAGCAGAAAAGAGAACTGCAGAACCATTGGAATCTGAGGGATTCAAGAAGCAGAAAGAGTAGAAAAGAGAACTGCTCAGGAAGATGGGAACGTATCTAGGACCCAAGGACAAGAAATAGAATTAGGACTGCTAGAGTTAGAGTTAAGACTGCTAGAATGTATAGTTATTACTGCTTATGAAATAACATATTAATTATACAACATATCAGTTAAATTACATTTACACTGAAAGACAACATAGCATGTCTTGCAGGTGATTCACTTGTTTAATTGACTAGCAGGTGAATCACTTGGTTTATGAGTTGGAGGTTCTTCATTAGGTGTTTGACTTGCAGATTCTTCACTTGGTTTTTGAGTAGCAGGTTCCTCACTTGGTGCTTGACTTGGGCATACTCCACTTGCTGTTTGAGTTGCAGTTGGTTTACTTTCTTCATCACCATTGCCCAAGTAGGCACCAACTCTTGAAGATGCATTAATATGTAAGCCAATTAATGTGGTTGTTGAACAACTAGCTAGATAGGATTAAAGGCAACATAAATGCTTACAATGGAGCCAAAACATTGAGATTTTGAAATTTTTGACTATAGTCACATGAATATTTCACAGTGTGACTATTTTGAATGTATTGGTCACATATAATACCCTTATAATGTGGCCATAAACATAATTTAGATGCACATTTGTGGTATGGTGTGACTATTGTATAGCCTATAGTCACATGATTGTGCTACAATTAAATGTGACCATACACATTAGGAATTGGCAGGCAAACACACACTTAACTTTAGACACACATATTAACTTACGTGACCATTTGTATCGAATTTGGTCACACTTAATCATGTATGCCTATGGTTTAGTGTGACCATATATGACATTTGGTCACACTGTTCAAGTGTGTGGCTAAATTTTCAACAAAAACTAGCAGTCACGTTTAAATAATGTGTGACAAACTTGAGTATATGATTTAGCCACATACACAATTACTTCGTGTGATCATATATGGATTTTGGTCACACTTTTCAATTGCGTGACATATATTTGTCACATATGTATATATATAGTGTGACTAATGTTTCAACCTTATTTGTATCCGTCATACGTCCCAAATTATAAGTGACTAAAAAATCAAAAAAAAATTTACCAGATACGTATAGTCACGAAAATATTCAAATGTGTGGCTGTAGCGTCAGATGTAATTCCAAAATGGTCACACAAGTCGGATCAAGTGTGGCTGTTTATTTTATTCTGGTACATTTAGTCACATAAAAAAGCGACTGTGTGGTTGTTCCAAAAATAGCATGTGTGACTAAATCCACATTCTGTACCAGTGTTCAGTTGTTGATGTAGCCACAATGGTCTGCTTCTTGCATTGCCAAGAAATTAATCTTCTTCCAAGGAATTGACAACCTCCTGTTGTGGATTTCCTATCAAGACTTGCTCCAGCATAGTTACTCTCTGAATAGGCTTCCAGGTCAAAAGATGACTCTCTAGGATACCAAAGGCCCAAATTGGGTTTTCCCTTTAAATACCTAAAGATTCTCTTCACATAATGAAGATGTGAAGTCTTGGGAGTAACCTGAAAACGAGAACAAACACACACAGCATACATAATATCAGGCCTAGAGGCAGTTAGATACATTAGAGAACTTATCGTTGATCTATATAGGTGCACATCCACATCATCATCATCTTCATCCTTTGTCAATGGCACCTTGTTCTCTATGGGAGTGACTGCAGTCTTCACATTGGTAAATTTAAACTTATTCAAAATCTCTGCAACATACTTGTCTTGAGAGATAAAGAGTCCATCTTCTTTTTGCTTTACTTGCAGTCCAAAGAAAAAGGTAAGCTCACCCATTGAGCTCATCTCAAACTTGCCCTTCATTAATGCCTCAAACTCTTCACACCAAGACCTTTTTGTAGAACCAAAAATAATATCATCCACATAGACTTACACCAGAATGATATCCTTCTTGTCCTTTTTGAAGAACAAGGTCTTGTCTATCACACCTCTCTTGTACCCATGCTCTTCAAGAAAGTGGGAGAGTGTTGCATACCAAGCTCTGGGAGCTTGATGGAGACCATACAAAGCTTTAATGACTTTGTACACCTTCTTTAGATGAGCTGGATCAATAAAACCAGGAGGTTGATGAACATACACATCTTCTTCAATAGTGCCATACAGAAAGGCACTCTTGACATCCATCTAATAGACTATGAATCCCATATATGATGCATAGGCCAAAAATAACCTGATAGCCTCAATCCTGCCTATAGGAGCAAAAACCTCATCATAATCTATCCCCTCCTATTGTCTGTACCCTTTTGCCACTAATCTAGCCTTGTTTTTTACTACTACTCCTCTTTCATCCCATTTGTTTCTAAAGACCCACTTTGTGCCTATCACCATAGCCCCATTAGGTAGATCTACTAGAACCCATACTTTTTTCAATTTGAACTGCAACAACTCCTCTTGCATTGCTTCCACCCAAATCTCATCTTCAAGTGCTTCAGAGACCTTGGTGGGTTCCTTTTGAGAAAGGAAACAAGCAAACAGACAATGTTGTTGGTCCTTATGGTTGACCCTTTGCTGCTTCTTAATGAAACTGATAAGTGCATGAGATTCAGGAAGCTTTTACACTCTACTTCTGGTTTGAACAACTGACTTGGGGTCACCAATTATTTGACTTTTAGGATGAATGTTGTGAATTATGAGTGTTGGAGCTGGACTTACATCCACTTCTGTGGGTAAGTTGTTGAAGTTAGTGATAACCCCTTCATCATCATAAGAAGCCCCATCAAAAATCCCTTCACTTGAATTATCAAAGAACTCAAGTTCTGGCATCTCAGAATCATCAAAATCAGCATTTGGAGTAGTATCATGCTCAGTAGAATTAACAGCATCACTACCAGAATTAACTGAGTTAGTACTGGTAGCCTTTATGTCAACTGAATCACTACTAGAATTAACGAAGTTAGTGCTGGTAGCCTTCTTTCCTAGATGCTTATCAGCCAAAGCATCCAACTCATTTCTAAAGGACGAAATATCTTCTGACACTTTAGTAGGAAAAGCCTCCTTTACTTGTGCTTGAGGCTTGTTCACAATCTCCTTTTTCTTTGTACAAGATTTCTTTGTTCCTTCACTTGCTGCAACATGTTTTACTTCTGTGGTAGGAATCACAATAAGCTCCTCAATCTCCATGGTTTGCTCAGCAGTGCTTGCATCAGAAGTAACTTGAGTACCTGCATAGTTAGTTACTTCTTGTGAACCTGCATGAGGGTTAGCTTGATTCTCCTTAGAAATAGGAATATAGTTAATAGAATTAGTTAAATAGTCAATATCAAACATCCATCTATGACCTAGTCCTTGCACATTAGGTTTTTCCTCAAGAAAATTGACATGAAGATTCTCTTCTACTCTCTTAGTCACTAAATTGTAAACCCTAAAGGCCTTACTGTTCAGTGAATACCCAACTAAAAACCCCTCATCAGACTTTCCTTCAAATTTCCCAAGCACACTCTATGTATCAAGAATGGTAACATGACACCCAAAAGGCCTTATATAGCTAACAACAGGTTTATGGCCAAAAATAAGCTCATAAGGTGTTTTATTTTGAGGTTTGGTCACTTTAACTCTATTGAATATGTAGCAAGCAGTACTTACTGCTTCAGCCCAAAAAGTTGTGGGTAAGAGTGAGTCTGCTAGCATAGTCCTAGCAGCCTCAATCAGGGTCCTGTTCAATCTCTCAGCAACTCCATTCTGCTGTGGAGTTCTAGCATTGCTATATTGTTGCTTGATTCCTTTATTACCACAAAACTCAATCATTCTCCTATTATTAAATTCTGTGCCATTGTCTAACCTAATGATTTTAACCTTTTTATTAAGTTGGTTTTCTATCTGCCTAATGAATGTTTGAATCAAAGGTGTAGTTTCATCTTTCCTAGACATAAAGAACACCCAACAAAATCTAGTACAATCATCAGTGATGACAAGGCAGTAGCTAGCATGGTTAATACTTTGTATAGATGTAGGGCCAAACAGATCCATATATAAGGTATGCAAAGGCTCAGTAACAAACCTATCTAACTTTGCCTTAAAAGAAGCTCTATGTTGTTTGCCCTTATTACAAGCTACACGGGTATGGTCATTCTTAAAAACTTTTGAAGGTAAGCCTCTAACTAGGTTATTCTTCACAAGTTTATTTATGTTCTTAAAATTAACATGACCTAACCTCCTATGCCACAATTTAGATTCATCCAAAGTGGCTTTTGCAATCAAACAGGCAGAACCTTTTGCAGGTTCAGATGCTTTCATATCAAAACTGTACATGTTGTGTTGTCTTGGGACTTTGAGAAGTATCTGACTTTCATCAGGCATCTTAAAGTCTGAAGTCAACACAAGACATTCAGAATCAGTAAAAAGCACCTTATGCTGCTTATCACAGATTTGTGATATGGAGAAAAGGTTAAACTGCCCTAGTTCTTTTACAAAAGATACATTGACAAACTCTAAATTGCTGATGCGTGCGATGTGTCATTGCGGTTTAGCAGTATTAATGCCTACTCAAGTTTTAAATTTATATTTAGCCGACTTATCAATAACACACACACTTAACGAGCAGTGTACCCGGTCAGTATGAATATAATGGTAAGTAGTGTGTCGATCACTAAGAGTGGAACGTATTATCTAGTTATTCTAATCAGTATTTTAATATCTTAAGTCAATTATACAACCTAATCTAACGCAAGGGGGTTCAGCCTGAGAGACTGGCACGTTTTGGTTGCAATTAAATAATAAACTAAACTAATGAGCACGAATCAGCGATAGGCAAGCACGTACACAGATAAATACTCGAGACAATAAGAAGACCTGTCCTGATGATTAAGTAGATTGTCACTTGTTTTATTGATAGTTTTATATGAAGTGTATGTAATTAAATCTTTCTCGTTGGTCCTAAGCTTATCGGCGAGAAATCCCTTAATGATTACTTATGTCTAAAAGTTATTCCTAAGTGATCAATTTAGTAACAACCGTGGGAGCAATATGATCTTCCGTAGTCACATACGACAAGCCACTAATAGACACAGAGGTTATCAATGCACTAATAAGTAGTAACCAAAGACATCAACATATAAACTTTAATTGATGGGAAAGCAATATTAAAGGGAGTGTAATCTTTCTCGTCACCTTACACAAGCCACCAATCCTGATGAATTAAAGCTTACTAAAACAATAAAACAAAACTACTTAATGAATTAAACACATGCAGGACCTTCTTACAGCTCTTGTATCTTCGTTCGGGTATGTCTTGTGCTGCCTATTCGACTGAATTCGTCTCTTGCTTCTGTTCGTACTTCGGTCTTCTTGTAAAACTAGCACACTGAAATTCGTCTGGTCTTGGGGTATTTATAGTTTCTGTCTGAAGGAAGATGCGGCGCATTGAGTAAGTAGATGCGGCGCATTGACTTAACTTCACGTGGGGTCCAAGGTTATTATATTCCAGAATATTCGTACACCGCCAGAAGATGCGGCGTATCTTCATAACTGCATGCGGCGCATGTCATCTTGTATCTTGGATCGTAACTGGTGAAATCTTGGTAGTGATGCGCCGTGTGTAAGAAGTAGGATGCGGCGCATCTGGAGTAGAACAAGTTGGTTCTTCTTCGTTGACCAAAGTTTCATATGTGACGCATGATAAAATCAGATGCGGCGCATGCTTCAAAGTCAGGCAATGGTCTTCAATCTCTTCATTTCAGCAACCTTTTCCAATCTTGATCATTTTTCTCCGTTTTTAGTCCATAATCGCTAAGTTTCACCAAAAGCTTGTTTTTAACTGAGAATTACAAAAGTAAACGATTAAGTATCAATTCTCACAGATAATATAATAAAACAAGTCAAATAAATAGGATAAATGATGATAATAAAATATACATATTTGAGTTCATCAAATATCCCCCCACTTGAACTTTACTTGTCCCCAAGTAAACCTTAGAATTATTCTTACGAAAATGTATCCTAAAAGATATTAGGATTTATTTTTATATTTAAGCATGTATTCATTTTTGTCATAATCACACAACCAAACACTTAACGAATTAGAAGTAAAATAAAATATTTTGATAAAAGCAAATCTAATCGTTTAACTGTCCAGTCGTGATGAATATTCTATCATAGGCTTGGCAAGTGTACACATCTCCCCCACTAAAGCTAAGGAATAACAAGTCTAAAGCGGTAAAAAAGGTTTTGAGGTTTAAGGGTTAATCATTCTCCTTAATCTCTATCGATCTCAAATTCCAGAAAAGGTGACAAAATCACAAATACATGATCGAATCCACGAACACGATACTTGCAATTGCTCAAATCCTTAACTCGAATAGGCTAAAGATAGGACCAAGTAATCTTCACCAATAATATTATATCAAAAAGGGCGACAAAATCATAAATACATAGCCGAATCCACGACTACGATACTTAAGATTGCTCAAATCCCTAATCTCAATAAATCAAAGGTTTGGATAAAGAATAATACAGGGTATGGATAATATTTGGGATATAAATTGGTGTAAAATAAAAAATAAACAAAACAGATAAATTAAAATCCTAAGTGTGGTTAATCACTATCCCAACCATCCCATGAATAAGACTCATATCATTGAATAACTCACGCTTTAACACTTGAAACACACGCTTTAGGTAGACACGAATTATACTCAACAAGATCTCAATCAAAGAATATCCTTAATTGGCGTTCCCATAACGGCCAATTCCCATTCAATCCATAAATATAATATAACAAATAGTGGTGATATCGACCACTTACATAACTTTACATCGTTGGTTAAAACAAACATCCAACTTCTTTTTTTCTTTTTCTTTTTCTTTTCTATTTTTTCGATTTTTTTTTTTTTTTTTTTTTTTTTTTTTTTTTTTTTTTTTTTTTACTTGAAACATAAACATAGATGTGTAAAATTTCACCACATCACTATAACTTTCTTTCCGGATAGTTCTTCCATACTTTTCATGACTTCAGAAATAACGGTAATAATGAAAGTAGTAAACACACGAAAAATAAACTGAAAGATATACAATATTTACTTTCACTCCAATTGCATTGTGCAATTTCCCGACCTAACCAAAGATAATGAATTACGCACGCGAACACAGGTAATGTAAGGAAACACACTTTGCCTAAATCAATTAACCAACCACGGATTTTAATCTACAGGGTAGGCTAAGGTGTAAGGGTGTAACGAAACATTATAACAAAGGTATAAGAAACGAAAGGAATGGCTCTGAGTGTTTTTCTAGGGGTATCTTACTCTAAAAGTGAGAGTAACAAAAGGGTTTATACGGGGGTTAACTAACCAGTGTAGTTAGTTAATATCACATAACATAAAATAGGCTATTTGGGTGTAATCCTAGAAATTTACCAATTTAGACAAGTCATCCCAATTATATAAAATAATACTTATTATGGTGGTCTCGAATAGTATACAAGCCAAGTTCTAAAGTTTACAAGTCACCGGCACACTCATAGATTTGTGAATTTTGAAAAATCACAATTTTTGAAAATAACGTCATGTGTGCAGCTATGTAACTTAGATCTTAAACAAAAACATGCTAAAAAAAATTTAAATTTTGATATATTAAGCGCATTTTAAGCATAATTTTTGAAAAAGTTTAGGACAAGTAGGTGTTCTAATTCTCCAATCCCCCCACTTAAGTTAAACAACGTCCTCGTTGTTTGTATCAATGGTTAAAAACTGGAAAATAAAAGAATTAGAACAGAAAAACTCCCCTGAGATTTGCTCGGTATGATCCTCCATTTGTATAAGAGCAAAAATCATCTTTCTTGTGGATGAGAACGTTTAAGCTTCATAGTAAGCTTCATAGTCGATGTATCCACAGGAAATGCAGGAATCTATAATACCACCAAGACTTAAACACACCTGAGTTAAGAAAGGTTCAAACTTGCATAATACATTAGTAGTTAGTAAAAATAAAACTTAAAAATTAAAACTGGAAATCTTCAGGTCAGTCGATGCGCCGTATCTTATGGAAGAAGATACGCCATATCGAGCCTGGAATAATTACGAATCAGAATAAAAGATGCGTCGCATCCTTAACCAGGGATGCGCTGCATTAAAATAAACTGACTGAAAGTTTTAAAGTCGAAAATAAAAATGCATAAAATAAAATAAGATATGACCAGAGCAGGAGATGCGTCGCATCTCAGGATGGAGATGCGCCGTATCGTCATGCGGGCCTGACTGACTCGACACAGAACAGAAAATTAAAAATTCTCCGGGTTGTCTCCCGGTCAGCACTTGTCTTTATTCCAGAGTCTTCAAGTTAGACTCACGTTCAGCTCTTTAATATCGATCATTGAAGGAGTCGGAAACATCGCGCTCCCTCATCGCCAATTCAGTAATATTGAACACTCCTTGCTCGTCCTTAATTTCCACGCCGTTCTTCTTTAATATCTGCATAAATAAAGTTCTGTCCCTTTCAGGCAGAGATGACAAAATGATAGACGGGAAATTCTTATTATTATATAGACACAAATATGCAAGGTGGGGTGGTAGTTCAATAAACACATCATTATTCAAATTCGTTTTCTCAACTATTCTCCTACGTTTGTTAATTAC
Organism: Artemisia tridentata subsp. tridentata; assembly: GCA_021014915.2. Taxonomy (NCBI): domain Eukaryota; kingdom Viridiplantae; phylum Streptophyta; class Magnoliopsida; order Asterales; family Asteraceae; genus Artemisia; species Artemisia tridentata. Next base: position 368,529,289 of record CP139507.1, read on the forward strand.
TACGTAATCATACCACTCATCATCAGAATCATTAACAACATCGCGTCTAAGTTCGGTAGGTACATTAAGGTCAATAAATTCCTCAAAGTTCTCATGATTAGGATTAGTTGAGTTGTTTTGAATCAATGTTTCTCCCATAAGCCTAGCTTCAAGATCGAGGTCCATACGGTCTCTCAATCCTAGCACATAGACACTTCTAATAATGCTTTTAACAGGATCTTGGCACTTATAGACTAGTTTATTATTCCCTACCCTTAATGAGATTTTTCTCTTAAACACATCAATCTTAGCACGGGCGGTAGACAAGAAAGGTCTTCCAAGGATTAAAGGAATCTTAACATCCTCGGGCATATCTAATATAACAAAGTCTACAGGAAAAATAAACTGCGCAATCTTAACTAGCAGATTATTAGCAATCCCTTCAGGTCGTTTTACCGTTTTATCAGCCAATTCAATAAGCAACTTAGTTGGTGCTAATTTTCCTAGTCCTAGGGTAGTGAATGTCTTAAGGGGCATTACACTAACACTAGCTCCTAAGTCAGCTAACACATTATTGAAAGATATATCATTAATTGAACAAGGTAAAGTAAAACTTCCTGGGTCCTTTTCTTTATGAGGCAAGGCATGTAAGTCGGTTGCAGGGCTCTTTTCTTTCATTGTAACCTTGATCTCTTCTTCAATCTTTTTCTTCAGAAAAGTAATCAAGCTCGAGTGAACTTTAAGTATCAAAGCTTTTTGTGTTGAAAAGCCTTTTAAGCGAATGTAGGGCTCGTTCAGGATTTTCGAAAGGTTGAATCAAGTTCTTAGTTGAACTCCTGGTCATGCACTTCCTGAAATCAACACAAAAACATCAGTAGGGTATGCTCAAGAAAGTAGTATATCAGAAAATTAACAACGAAAACGGAATACGAAAAATAAAAGTTACTGATATCTGCAGACGATGCGCCGTATCCAGAAAGTTGGATACGCCGTATCTTATAATCGTTAAAATTTAAATCAGATTTATATTCAGAAAGCAGATACGCCGCTTATAAAGTAGAATGCGCCGTATCAAATTAAATTATCAAAAATCAATTATATTTATTAAAGATAAATGCGTCGTATTAACAAAAGTTAATGCGCCGTATTTTCGTTACGTTTCAAATACAAGATTTTTGATTCAGAAGGATACGCGTATCGATAAAGATCGATGCGCCGTATCTGTTTAATAATTCGAAAACTGTTTTTAATTAAAATAATAAATACGCCGTATCTGCTAAAGCAGATGCGTCGTATGGCGTTAACGTTTAGAAAAAATTTTTTATCAAAAACAGATACGCCGTATCTTGGGGAAAGATGCGTCGTATCGAATTAATTAAACGCGTTGTATTTTATAAAAATTAAACGCAATACGCCGTATCTGAGAAATCAGATGCGCCGTATCGTTTGAATTAGCTCAGTACAACGATAGCAGAATGCAGAAAAACAGAAAAATAAAAACAAAAAATAAACACAAACGAAAACAAACAAAAATAAAAGAAAACAAATAACACACAAAATAGAAAATATGCAAATAATACAATGATGCAATTAATCTAATAAAAAGAAAAACCTAATTAAAATACTAATCAAATTAACAGATAATAACAATTCACTCCCCGGCAGCGGCGCCAAAAACTTGATGCGTGCGATGTGTCGTTGCGGTTTAGCAGTATTAATGCCTACTCAAGTTTTAAATTTATATTTAGCCGACTTATCAATAACACACACACTTAACGAGCAGTGTACCCGGTCAGTATGAATATAATGGTAAGTAGAGTGTCGATCACTAAGAGTGGAACGTATTATCTAGTTATTCTAATCAGTATTTTAATATCTTAAGTCAATTATACAACCTAATCTAACGCAAGGGGGTTCAGCCTGAGAGACTGGCACGTTTTGGTTGCAATTAAATAATAAACTAAACTAATGAGCACGAATCAGCGATAGGAAAGCACGTATACAGATAAATACTCGAGACAATAAGAAGACCTGTCCTGATGATTAAGTAGATTGTCACTTGTTTTATTGATAGTTTTATATGAAGTGTATGTAATTAAATCTTTCTCGTTGGTCCTAAGCTTATCGGCGAGAAATCCCTTAATGATTACTTATGTCTAAAAGTTATTCCTAAGTGATCAATTTAGTAACAACCGTGGGAGCAATATGATCTTCCGTAGTCACATACGACAAGCCACTAATAGACACAGAGGTTATCAATGCACTAATAAGTAGTAACCAAAGACATCAACATATAAACTTTAATTGATGGGAAAGCAATATTAAAGGGAGTGTAATCTTTCTCGTCACCTTACACAAGCCACCAATCCTGATGAATTAAAGCTTACTAAAACAATAAAACAAAACTACTTAATGAATTAAACACATGCAGGACCTTCTTACAGCTCTTGTATCTTCGTTCGGGTGTGTCTTGTGCTGCCTATTCGACTGAATTCGTCTCTTGCTTCTGTTCGTACTTCGGTCTTCTTGTAAAACTAGCACACTGAAATTCGTCTGGTCTTGGGGTATTTATAGTTTCTGTCTGAAGGAAGATGCGGCGCATTGAGTAAGTAGATGCGGCGCATTGACTTAACTTCGCGTGGGGTCCAAGGTTATTATATTCCAGAATATTCGTACACCGCCAGAAGATGCGGCGTATCTTCATAACTGCATGCGGCGCATGTCATCTTGTATCTTGGATCGTAACTGGTGAAATCTTGGTAGTGATGCGCCGTGTGTAAGAAGTAGGATGCGGCGCATCTGGAGTAGAACAAGTTGGTTCTTCTTCGTTGACCAAAGTTTCATATGTGACGCATGATAAAATCAGATGCGGCGCATGCTTCAAAGTCAGGCAATGGTCTTCAATCTCTTCATTTCAGCAACCTTTTCCAATCTTGATCATTTTTCTCCGTTTTTAGTCCATAATCGCTAAGTTTCACCAAAAGCTTGTTTTTAACTGAGAATTACAAAAGTAAACGATTAAGTATCAATTCTCACAGATAATATAATAAAACAAGTCAAATAAATAGGATAAATGATGATAATAAAATGTACATATTTGAGTTCAAACTCTCAATTGCCTACCACAATCCTTCCTTTACCAGTAATTTGCCCCTTGCTACCTCCAAAGGTAACAGAACCTCCTTTGAATTCTTGAAAATCCTTTAGATGATCCTTGTTACCAGACATGTGCCCAGAACACCCACTATCAAATATTCCTCTGTCTCCCATGTTCTTGAGTGGATGATCCTGCACATAAGGAAAGGAGATTAGTTTCTTTCAAGGACCCAGGCCTCTGCAGGCTTGGGTCTGCCCTGTGGATCAACATATTTATAAGTCTTGTATGAGCTTGATCCACTGTTGTTCTTGGATTGGTAGGTAAGTGTATTCTTAAAAGGATCCCAAGACCAACATGTTGGGGCCTTAATAGCAGACCCCTCATTCCCCTTTTCAGCAATGGGTCTTCTCACAGGTGAATGAGATTTGTAAAAAGTATTTCTTTGATTGCATGAGTTCACCTGTGGTCTATTTACTGGTTGTCTGGGTCTGAACTGATTAAACCACCTAGAATTAACATTTGGCCTCACAAAATTAACAAATGACCAAACATCATTAACATTCCTTCTACCAGTATTAACATTATGCCTAACAGAATTAAAATTTGTGCTACCAGAATTAAAATTTGTTCTACCAGAATTAACTTGTGACCAAACAGAATTAACTTGAGGTCCACTAGTATTCATTTGTGCTGGTCTAGAAACAAACTTATTAGCATGATTAATCCTGTTTGCATTATTCCAAACTGGTTTAGCATTTATATGACCAGTATTAACAGTTTTATGCTTCCTAAGTTCAGCTTCCCTTTTCATCCTTTTCTCATGAAAATCACAGTCTCTAATTAGATGACTTAGGCTACCACAGATAAAACACCTCTTAGGACCATAGGTGTAGTTTCTCTTATACTCTCTTCTCATCTTATCAGATTTTGGTGACTCTTGACTTTTGACAGACTCCTTAGGAGATTTTATGTGACTATCACAACTAGGTTTATCTGTATCAGATTTAGGTGTAGTCACAACAGGTTCACTATGTTTGACAGATTTTGACTCAGAAACTTCTTTAGGTTCACTCTCTAAATCTGATTCAGACTTCTTAGAGACATCTCTAGTGGATCCTTCACTGTCATTAGTTTGACAAGTGGAGTATTTACTTGATTTGTCATCTGAGTTGGCTGTCTCAGGATATTGAAGACCCTTTTTACCATACACAAACAAAGAGTCATCAAGTTCTTCCTTTTGTAGAGGAGTATAGTCTCCACTTAGTGGAGGTGGAACCCCTTTAAAATCATTAGTTTGTTTGAACCTATTGTAAACTGGTCTAGAATCAGTAAAGTCATCCTCTCTACAAACAAACACAGATCTCTCCATCTCTTCCTCATAGCTTAGAATTTCACTATCTGATTTAATCTCATAACCTAAGCCAATTTTACATGTAGAACTCATTTGAGAATCAATTAGCTTATCCAGATTTTTAGAGGAATTGTGCCATGTATCTACTTTCTTTTTTAATTCATCTCTTTGTTTCACTACTTTCATGCCAATTCTTATATATTTCTTAAGTTTTTCATCCTTTTCATATATTTGATTAGCCTGAAAGGTGAGTTTTTCATTTAAGGAAGCTTGTTGTTTTTGATAAGTGACTATTTGTGCTTCTAAAGTTTTAACAGCCTTGGTATAAGCAAGAATTTCTACTTCCTGATCACCTATTTGTTTTAATTGTTCATCACACAAAGCTTTAAGATGAATATATGATTCAATGCATATTTTGGAGCACAAAGATACCTCATTACTAGAACCAATAGCCATAAGTGCATGGTTTGGCTCTTCATCCTCCTTTGTGTGTTCATCCCAATTCACAGCTCTAGCTTCCAGTGTCAACATGCTCATCTGATTCCTCTCAAGCTTATCATCATCTTGAAACTCAGAATTCTTCTTCCTGTACCCATCAGTACTCATCTTTTCCTTGCAATCTCTAGCAAAGTGGCCATGTTTGTGACACCTGAAGCACTCAACAGTCCTCCTATTGTACCCTACTGGAGTCTTCCCATCGTACCTAATGTTCCTCCCAGTCTGCTTGTAAAACTTCTTAACCCTGAGAGCAATCATGGCAATTTGCCATTTGATATCCATCTCTTCAACTTCAATATCATTGATCTGTTCCAAATCCTCACTGATGAGGTCCTGCTCTTCTGCTTGCTTAGCAAAGAATGAGTAAACTACTTCATCAGCAAAGCCTGTAAGAACATCTCTCTTGCTGCTTGATGAAGTTTCATAATTACCAGAACTAAAGCCACCAGAACTAAAACCGCCAGACTTAACCTTGTTAGTACTGCCCTTGCTTTGAGAAACGAAAGCAATATTAGGAGTACTTGAAGATGCTTTTCCTTGGATTTCCAGTTCAAACACCCTAAGATTATTGTACAGGTCATCAGTTGTCATGGTGTCAATTTCTTCCTTCATCCTCGTGGTCATTGTCACATTTGACTATTCTGTTGGTAGTGATCTGAGAAACTTGTGGTTTACATCTTCCTCAGACACAGCAGCACCATGAGCTTCCAATTGTGATAGAAGATGTGAAAACCTGTCATAACCCTTTTCCAATCCATCTGAACTGGATACACTGAATGCCTCAAATTGCTGTTTAAGAACAGCTTTCTGCATCTTCTTTGAGTTAGCATTCCATCCAGATCTTTTCTTGATAGCCTCCCAAATTTCTTTGGCATCATCCATGCCATGAAACCTTCTTAAGTGCTCCTTGGGAATAGCCATCAGTAATATAGTCTTGACCTTTCTCTCCTTTTCCACAGCATGTTTCTCTTCAGCAGATACTAGTGGTAGCACCCTAACCACTCCATCTTTACTAGTCGAAATCCTCTTCTTCGAATTCCCATTCTATATGACCTTCCAGACCTCGTTGTCAATATATTCCAGATAGTGCTCCATCTCCATAGCCCAAATGTCATATTCTTCCTTCTTCAGGATTGGGAGTTTTATGTTGGATATGGTTGTTGTTGCAGCAATAGTTTGTTGTGGTTTAGATATGTCAGCATCAGGATTTTCTTCTTCATAGGTTGATCTTTCATCATCACTGGGATGGTTTGAGAAATCATCTTGCTTCTTCTCAACCTTAGACATTGTGTAGGGTTTATTGAAGTGAATTTAGGTTTGTGGCTTTTGTGTTACTTTGAATTCAGAGTTCTTTACAAGCTCTGATACCACTTGTAGGTCCAATAGTTATGGATCTCTAAGTAGCCTTGATTACTTAGTAGACAACTTGAATAAATCCAAGTTGATCTAAGTAAGAAACTCTAACAAATTGTTTATTGCTAATGCGGAATCTTAACAATGAACAACGAAGAACACAATGATAATACTAACTTCGTATCCTATTAACTTTCAAAAACTAACTTTCACAAAACGTACATACAATTTCACACATAGGGTTCCCTTTATACACCAAGGAAACCCTAGATACAAAACGTGTAGAAGGATATACGTATCTTCTATAAAGATAAGTACGTATCCTTTCCTAACTTATAACTTACAAAACTACCAGACTTAACCATGTAACCCAGCAGACTTAAGTTTGTTCTTCATATTAATTCTTCTCTTGTATTAAGTCTTCTCTTGTCTTGTGATAATTCCCAACACGGTTTACATATTTTTCATCATCAAAAAGGGGGAGATTGTTAGTACAAATATTACGATATTTAAACTAAACGGTTTCTTTGGTTTTAATAATGACAAACATGTAACTTGTTATGCATAACGTAAAATGCACAAGTTACTTGTAAACACAAATCATCAATGAATACTTATATCAACATCTCTCGACGTCTCAATTATGCTTCAACAAAGTCGTAGATTTCCATCCCGACGTAAATCACTCAAGGTATGAACAAAAAAATCTACAACTTGACTAATGATCAAAGGATTATATTTTTCTCTAAACTTAACTTTTTTAATGTGACAAAACATTTTTTTACAAATTATTTTTGAATTAAAAAAGAAACATTTTAGTTTGAAAAATAAGTTTAAAATCACCAATAACTATTTCCCCCCCCAAATCAGCTCCAAACCTCCCCAAATAAACTTTCACCACTAAAAACAAAATTTGGAGCATCCCAGTCTGGGACGGTACCACGATACCACTAAATTTAGTGGTACCGTCAGGTATTTAGTGGTGTCATCCCAATGTAACGGCTAGATTTTTCTTGCCTATAAATACCAGCCCACTTCACAGTTTTTGGGTATCCTTTTTCACATACAATTTTCTGAGTTCAAATCTCCTATCACATATACTCTCATTTGATCATGTAGTTATTTATCTTTGTTTAAGAGTGATCCAATCATCCATTCAAGTGATCACCTTCATTCCTCAACTAGTGCAAGAGAAGAACACTTCGTATCAAGAAGATACAAAGTGTTGTAGTATTAGTGTAGTGCACTCATAACATTTGTTACGTACTTGTTGTATCTTGAGATACATCAAATAGTCTATCACCTTGTTTAGTTAGTTTGTGTGGATCATTGTGGTCTTGCGGAGATCGGGGAGATCTTGTGTAGCTTGTGTTTATAGTGAGTAAATCGGGTAGATCGTGTGAAGATAAGGTAGATCGGGTAGATCATGAGTAGATCGGGTAGATCGTGAGTAGATCAGGTAGATCGAGTGTAGATCATGTGGATCTTGTAGCTTGTGTGATTTCTGAGGATCGGTTAGATCGTGAGTGAGATTGGTATTAGCTAGATTAGTACTCGACATTTAGCTTAATGTCGGAAAATAATGTAAGTGACGCGGTTTATGTGTTTAGGCCTCAAAACACAAGGATTGTTATGTTGTGCCATAAAACATAACGGGTTTGGTTGTACCCGAAGAAGAACTCTACATCTAGCTTAGTGTGGAAAAATATTGTAAGCGACATTGTATGATTTTCTCCGCCAAGAAGGGAGCTTGTTGATTAGTGAAGTAACTCTCGAGTTGGGAACTTAGGGAGTAGAGTAGGGCAAAGAGGAGCTTCATGACCAAACCTCTATAAATCATCATGCCCAGTTTGCGCTTTCCTTACTTATCTCTTTACTTTTTATCTTTGCATTTGCCGTTTTATATTTGCATTGCTTTTATGTTTGTGTGGCTTATTGCTTATATTGTGTGGTAGTTATGTTGTGTCAATGTTTGTGTTATGGTAATATGATTCACTTATGGAATTCCACTATCACTAGTTCTCACAAGAATTTTTTTTGACACTTCTCATATTACGTCAAACTTGATTGGTCATTTGATACAAAAGATTTAAGTTTTTAAATGAAAACGTATTCACCCCCCCCCCCCATGGTTTCCATAATTGGTACTAGAGCCACGTCGCTCAAATTTTTAAAACAAATGGTTTTCAAAATTGAGTATGATCTATGTATCAAATTACCCATGAATGGGAATATAATATGAAAAGTATTTACGTACTTAATACTTACAAGTTTTGTTGTTAAGTATACTTTGTCATACTAGCTTGAAAGTTTTCTTAAACAAATAAAAGAAGAGTTTGTAAGTGTCCGGTCATATCTTTTGAACGAGTCATAAAGTGATGCGGTTTTGAAAGGATCGTTTGGGACAACTCTTTGTTTTATAGTGAATATATGTTTGTAAATGTTTTTTAGTCCTAAACATGGAAATGTTACTTAACATATTCTACATGTTCGGTATCTAGTTTACGAAGTTTTACATCTCTTCGTTACATCGAAACAAAAATTCAGTCTGAGATAGAAATGTAACAACAGTGGACGGTACCACTAAATATAGGATGGTACCGTTATATTTAACGGTACCGTGGGGTATTTAAAGGTACCGTGCATGTGTCTGTCTATTTTCAAAATTGGGTCATTTTCATAAATTCGTATAAAATCAACTGTAAGTCCATAGGAGTTGTGACATCTATCATTTTAAACGTAATTCAGTCTATTTTCATTTACAAAATATCTTTATGAATTGTTTCTAAGTGAAAATATATTAGAGTCCTTGATTTGTAACGAAAGATCCTTTTAATTATGTCGTTTGTGCAAATTTTTTGGCCAAAATGAAAAAGGGCGTTTCAACTTTTGAACATTGATGTATTTTAAAAGTAAATTGGTAAAATTCTTTAAAATGGAGAGGAAACAAATTCATTTGAAAGAAAATAAATAAAGTCAAGCTATAGGTATAGACCAGTTTTCTTAATTGATTTTGCATTGCATATAGGTATAGACCAGTTTTCTTGCATATGTGTTTTTCACATCTTGCAAGTTTTAAGATGCTTTAGTAACCTTCTTAGGAATGGAAACTAAGTTGGTTGATCATGTGCGTCGAAAGATATTGTCTTACACAATTATTTTTCCAAAGGTTTAAGTGTAAAAAATATATCACCTCAAAATATTTAACACTTTCATTAAATCTGTAACACGATCTCTAAAATATTACATCCTTTTGTCTTGCTTGACCATGGGTTGTCTAAACAAGATAAAAGATCATATTAATACATTAGTATTTAAGTAAAAGAAAATATATTAAACTTGCATTGATCTAACACACACAAAAAATGTTTTAAATATTTAGTATTTTACGTATGTTGTATAAAAATGGTTAAGATAATTATTTTTATACTCATGATATGTCAAAAACTAAGAATATTATACTTAATAATATAAATAGTTTTTCACAAATAAAAATAAATGACAATATCGAAGTAGTAAGTTAATATGTCATTAACCTCACACATACAACTAGTATTAGAATAAATGGAACACATTCCTTAAATTTTTATTTTCTTTTTAAAAGGAGTGATCGTGAGGGTCAAGAAAGATTTCGAGTACATATCAATTCATTATTCAAATTATGATTGATATCATCATCGAATCTAATTGACAAGTTTTCGAGTATGGACATGAAATTGGAGTCATTCTTTGTCTAGTTTCAAGATAACATCAAACTATAACGAAATATATTATCTTGAATCTACATACTCAATCACACTCGGTTGTTATGTAAATAATGACTTTCTCTCAAGACGAAAATAATATGAATCGGATCATAACTCACACTTGTGTTGAAGATGCCATATTGAGTCTTCTTGTCCAATGGTTGTGTTCCAAACATTAAACTAATATGTTTAAAGATGCATAAAATACACAACTAAGTAGGATTGACAACTTGGATGTTTCATCCGAAATATACAAGTAATTTACATTGCAATGCAATTATTAAATGTGTCATTTCCGAAAAACCAAATACGAGCAAACAAACAACATATGTAAACTTTTCTCATGAATGACTCAACACTGAAAATCACATGTCAAGTAAAAGTATCACACATAATATGTTATTAACTATTATGTACGACATCAATCTTCGAGAAAATCACATGTATTTCTCTTATCAAAAGATTGACAAATGATAATTTATATCATATGCATCTCATTCCCTTTGTAAGATGAATAGTTGTGTTACAAGAAAATACATTGCATCTTGTTAACAAATATAGGATATTAGATTTGAATAATAACCCAATACAACATGTGTCATTGCATAAACAAGTAAAATTGGTCATATACTAAAATACTTGTTTTACTAAGCATTCGTAAAAGTGATAAGTTTCCTCTTAGAAAAGCATATTTGTTGAAATATTCAATATCTCTCATTGCAATCATACATCATATAATACTCACAAGATCTATTGAGGTAAGTAACCTTTACTAGATTCTTTTCTCAGGATATGCAAAGGAGCATTCTTGAAACACTCTCGATGTAGTAGATTCTACATTGTATCACATTAAGGCATCTCTTGACTCTAGAAAATCAAATCGTGTTAAAATAACATGTAACGACTCAACAAAGAAAAATGTCATCCATGAGATCTTAAAATGCACCATCTAAACCAAATAATCTCTAAATCTCAAACACAAAATTGAAACGTGTTTGCCCTTGTTAGAATATTGTGTAAGACAAGTCTGACTTCACCGACTTTTAAAATATGGTTAGTTGAGTCATACTAGGCCATGTATTAGCGAAATAAGCTAATATTATCTTTGCTACACTTCGATAGGCAAATGTAGGAATTTGAATTTTTCTAACATGAGAATGACTACTGGAGAACCTATTGCACTAGAAATTCAATTTGACCTAACGGTTGAATTGCTTCCAGGAAAGAAGTTGGGTTCATGGTATAACCCTTAAAAATGGTCGTGTTTAGCCTGAATTAAGCACCACTAGTGATAGTCTTATACTCATTCTCTAACTTGAAAAGTTTTCATTCCTACATTTGACTAAAGATAGTTTACATCGGTGAACTTTGTCTCCCATTAGGATTTCATTTTGAACAAGTAGTAATTAGGATCCTCCTTAGCGAACCTAGATTACTTGCATCCCACATATGTGTTTCAAAATGATAACATGTTCTCGTAAGATATGATTGAATGTCTTCATGCTCTTAAATGCTAAATGATTATCATGTTTTGTATGATGTTTGCATTTATTCCTTATGTGCATTTTACATGATTTGCTTGTAAATTTTGCACCCACACTATGTCATTTTGACACATAATGAATTAGGTATGCCTATCACTATGAACTCTTAGACGTCATATAGTCATACACTAGTGTTAAAATCTATAAGTTCAAGTAGTCGTGAAATTGTCCTAATTCCTTGGTCATCATTTCGCTTTCTTCCAAGTAATACACCCTTTTGTCATGGGGAGGTTAGATACAAACCTAGTAGAACTCGAAGTAGGTTTGACAACGTCAATATTTCATCTGAAATATTCAAGTAAGTTTAACTTGTGATCGCAATTGTTAAATGCCACATTCGAAACATCATATTCAAGTCTTTAACAACATATGTTAAAACGCTCATCCAAATGCTAAAGGCTAACATCAACCTTTGGGTGACAAAGGACTCACGAGTTACTACTTAAGTGATTAGTAATTCCATTCATCCTCGTGTGAATATACACTTATTAAGACCAAGTATATTCATTTCCGGTAGTTCCTCTTATCCCCATAGGTTTGTCATCGTGTTTTGTCTTCAAGCTCACCTCGTATATAATGAGCATTGAACTTTATCCATTAGTTTTAGGGTAGAAAACCAACGTATCATCCTATCTCGCCAAGAGTCCGTTGAGACTCTCTTTCTTTCGAATAACGGGCAATATGCCTATACGAAGATTGATATTTTTGAGTCTCCTCTTTTTCGTTGTCAATCTTGATCACCTACCAACATGCAGTGATCTCACAACAACAATGGATGTTCATCCCAAAAATCTCATCAATCACCCTAAAAACACCAAACCTCAATCAACTTTAAGCCATCCTTATGTTCCAAATCGAGTCTCACCCATACATCTACCACCGTTGTGTCAGTTAAATACTTCATTCTTTTAGATCCTAAACCCTGCTGCGAATCAGCACCATAGGCCTTGCTTTACGCCTTTCAAAACCCCATGAAACACTCACGTGCGAAGCACATCAAAATCCGTAAATTAGCCAAACCTCTCAAACGCGCACCATTCTACTATCTACGTCTAGGTCTAGGAATGATGGAACACATTCCGTGAATATCATAATTTACATGTGTTCAAGAACATCTTCCGAATTTTGTCTTATGACTATCTATATATTTCATTGGAAATATTAAAGTCATCCTTCATATCCCTCTAATGACTACTTACGTATTTCCTTGGAAATATTAAAGTCATCTCTTCTCGTATAGTCTCGTTCATCTCGTAAAAAGAATTTATTATGTATAAATTCTCTCCCCGTGTCAAAAAGTCTCACTAAATCAGTGAGATTTATTCGTAAAATCCTTTTAATTTCCAATGACAACTTAAATATTTCATCCAAAATATTTAAAGTTTATTTAATTTGTGAAATGCAATTAAATGTTATCTCTCGTTCTCGATCAACGTTCATCGAATCTCGTTGGATTCATTCATAAAAGAATTAATTTGGTATAAATTCCTTTAATCTAAGGTCCAGAAAAATCACAACATATGCGAAATTTCTTTGTCGAAAATCAAATTCTGGGACAAAACTGACCTCAGCAGGTCACAGTACCCTTAAATAGGGGACGGTACTGCTAAATTTAACGGTACCGTAGGACCGTTGTTTGCTGAGACAGTTTATTTTTTTTTCAATTCACACTGTTTCAAAAGCACTATCAAAACCCACTCGTTGTAGCCTTGAACCAGAACCGTCTCCTATCAGAATAGATTCTGCCTATCTTTTGATTCCTTAGCTTTTTCCCCTTTCACTTCCACATGGTACTAAACACACCATATGTTTGGTTACTTCCGTATCCATTATCTTCTCAACTTATCTACAATTCTTAACCTTCGTTCTATACTACCAATGCTTCCGCATCCCACTCATCTTCCACACACTTCAAGCGAAGAACCGCTAGGATAAATTGAGATAACCCTTCTTCATCAACATAGTTTCTTTTATCAAAGATAACCCCACTAGAACCTTATCACCAACTCCAAAACCTTGAAGATTCTATCTTCTTAACCCTTAGCACATTTCCACGTAATCACATGCCTCATCATATGAATGTTCTATGAATATTCACAATGATTGAGAAGAGCTACGTGACTTCAAAGGTGAAGTTTATTGTATGTTATCCACCACTTTTCATGATGCTACTAAGCTCATCGCTTCCGTCAACGTTTGTTTTCCTCTTTAGTTTTTTTTTTTATTCTTTTTCCAATACATCTTGTCCGAATGGTCATCGATTAAGGGGGAGCAAAAACACACTCATATAGTCTTTCACCAAACACTCTCATGAACACACAAATGTGGTTCTTACTCCCTAGAATTCTCTACTAAAACGCTCACCTCATAAGTACCCACTACTTAGCAAAACCTCAGTCACAAAACCACAATCGGTTCTAGCTTCCTAACCTCTACTCTTTGTGACCACCTAGATATTTGTTCTATACAAACAACTTTAACCCTCACATCAAACCTCACATTAATATCATTCATCATCACACTCAATCTTTACAACTAAACTTCACTCTTGACAGTGATATTTAGTTTAAGAACCTTCATCCCATCGATAATTACACTCAAACCTCACAACTATCCTTCACTCTTGATAGTGATAGCTAGTTCAATAACCTTGAATTCTCATATTCGTTATACCCAATGTGTATTAACTACAAAATCACACAAAATCCTTCATACACCAAATCATCTCTAACTCACAACTAGGATCGTATAAACTAGAATTCTAGAACTTTGTTACCTTAACCCGGTTAGAGATATTCGCCCACAATCCTGTTAGGATCACATGCACATTTTCTTTTTCTCCTTTGAAATATATCATGCATCTCATTGTCAGTGCAAACGATATATTAATCTAAATCGTCTTTTCCCATCTTTTCTCAAAGGTCAAATCCAACACTTCCCATCTTAATGAATCACTTCCATTCGCATCTAGGTGCATATCGTTCTCATTTTCATTTTGTTGGTATATCTTCTATCGAGTCTACTTTATGGCATGACTTGTCATAATAGTAATCATTTAGTGTATGTCTTATCAACAAACTATCATTAACACCAATCATCTTAGGTAGATGATTATGTTGTTCAAAAGAATTTGTTAGAATTTGCCTTCCCAATGACAACTTGGAAGAAGTCATTTTATGTGTCAGTCAATGAACGAACCTCGTTCTTGTTAGTGTGATTGATTGAACAATTACACCTTAGGTTGTCGGTCAAGTTGTGACTCTCTTGTGTCATTGAATTGCATTACGCATTCACATCTTTGTGTTGCTCAACTTTCTTGAGCTTTCTTCTTGGTTTTTATCCCTTTGGCACACTTTCATCATGTGTCTAACTTCTTGCATACTTTGATATGCTCATTAAACTCTTTTTTTTGTAGCTACGTTTTAACATAGTTTAACCCTTGCATGTCTTGCTATGTGTATTCTATCCCTATAATGTTGCTCCTATTCTTTTATATATTATGTTGCACGAAGCTAACCCTTTATGTTGGAAAAGCCTTTGTAAGAATTTGATCCATGGAATCGCTAGAAACAAAGGTATAAATAGAAGGGAATACAATTACCATAGGGGAGCATTGAGCTAGGGGGAGCTCGGGAGTATTTGAATACATAGCATGGGGTCTTTTTAACAGTGGTGATAGAAGACTTCACTGGGTTGATGCAAGCTTGACTTTCTAAGGAGAAAAGAAAGTAGTGCAATAAGGGGGAGTAGGGAGTGAATTTAAGGGAGATCTCGAGGCAACTACCTTTTTGCTTCGAGAAAAGGGGGAGAAGGGAGTGTAAATAGGTAACTTTTACATTTTACTATGTCTTATGGTTTACATATTTTTCATCATCAAAAAGGGGGAGATTGTTAGTGCAAATATTACGATATTTAAACTAAACATTTTCTTTGGTTTTAATAATGACAAACATGTAACTTGTAATGAATAACGTAAAATGCACAAGTTACTTGTAAACACAAATCATCAATTCATACTTACATCACCATCTCTCGACGTCTCAAGTATGCTTCAACAAAGTCGTAGATTTCCATCCCGACGTAAATCACTCAAAGTATGAACAAAAAAATCTACAACTTGACTAATGATCAAAGGATTATATTTTTCTCTAAACTTAACATTTTTAATGTGACAAAACATTTTTTCAAAAATACATTTTACAAATTATTTTTGAATTAAAAAAGAAATATTTTAATTTGAAAAATAAGTTTAAAATCACCAACAGCTATTTTCTGCCCCAAATCAGCTCCAAACCTCCCCAAATAGACTTTCACCACTAAAAACAAAATTTGGAGCGTCCCAGTCTGGGACGGTACCGCGATACCACTAAATTTAGTGGTACTGTCAGGCATTTAGTGGAGCCGTCCCACTGTAATGGCTAGATTTTTCTTGCCCACAAATACCAGCCTACTTCACAGTTTTTGGGTATCCTTTTTCACACACAATTTTCTGAGTTCAAATCACCTATCACATATACTCTCCTTTGATCATGTAGTTAGTTTATCTTTGTTTAAGAGTGATCCAATCATCCATTCAAGTGATCACCTTCATTTCTCTACTAATGCAAGAGAAGAACACTTCATATAAAGAAGATACAAAGTGTTGTAGTGTTAGTGTTGTGCACTCGTAACATTTGTTACTTACTTTTTGTATCTTGATATACATCAAGTAGTCTATCACCCTGTTTTGTTAGTTTGTGTGGATCGTCGTGATCTTGTGGAGATCGGGGAGATCTTGTGGAGCTTGTATTTATATTGAGTAGATCGGGTAGATCGTGTAAAGATAAGGTAGATCGGGTAGATTGTGTGTAGATCGGGTAGATCGTGTAAAGATAAAGTAGATCGGGTAGATTGTTTGTAGATCATGTGAATTTTGTAGCTTGTGTGATTTCTGACGATCGGGTAGATCGTGAATGAGATTGGTACTAGCTAGATTACTACTCGACGTTTAGCTTAATGTCGAAAAATAATGTAAGCGACGTGGTTTATGTGTTTAGGCCTCAAAACACAAGGTTTGTTATGTTGGGCCATAAAAAGTAACAGGTTTGGTTGTACCCGAAGAAGAACTTGACATCTAGCTTAGTGTCGAAGAATATTGTTAGCGACGTTGTATGGTTTTCTCCGCCAAGAAAGGAGCTTGTTGATTAGTGAAGTTACTCTCAAGTTGGGTACTCGGGGAGTGGAGTAGGGCAAAGAGGAGCTTCGTGACCGAACCAATATAAATTATCGTGCCCGGTTTACGCTTTCCTTACGTATCTCTTTACTTTTTATCATTGCATTTATCGTTTTATATTTGCATTGCTTTTATGTTTGTGTGGCTTATTGCTTATATTGTGTGGTAGTTATGTTGTATCTATGTTTGTGTTATGGTAATATGATTCACTTATGGAATTCCACTATCACTATTTCTCACAATACTTTTTGTTGACACTTCTCATATTACGTCAAACTTGATTGGTCATATGATACAAAAGATTTAAGTTTTTAAATGAAAACATATCCACCCCCCCCCCCCTTTACGGTTTCTACACCCTTCATTTGCCATAATGGTGAATGAAGGCATCTTTGACTTATAGCAAGCACCACCACAACAACACCAAGCTCCACCAAATCACCAAGAACAGCCACACAAAAACCCACCAATTAACCAAGACCCACCTCGAGCACGTACTCTAGGTGAGTACTCCAAACCAAGCCACCAAGGCTATTGAAACACCATTGATCTCCCACAAAGAGCCAATGTGTCTCCCTTGCAATTCGTCACCATCCGGTTAGTGCAAAGCGGATGTGCATTCAATGGACTTCATACCGAAGATCCAAATCAACATCTCGAGGCTTTTCTTAAAATCGTAGATTCCATAGACCTTGATGTTGACACTCAAGAGACAACGTGATTGCGTCTCTTCCAATTCTCTCTACGTGACCAAGCTAGTCAATGGCTTGAGCGTTTACCTACGGGATCCATCACATTTTGGGATGATCTCACTACTCGTTTCCTCGCTCAATTTTTTCCACCTAGGAGAACTACCAAGCTCAGGAATGACATCTTGATGTTCTAACAACATCAAGGTGAAACTCTTTATGAAGCGTGGACTCGTTTCAAGGACTTACTCAAAAAAGTCCTTCATCATGGCTGTTATACCTTATGTGAATCAACCTTATACTATAACTAATCTAATATCTAAGTGTGACACTCAACTAGAATAGGTAAAGATGAGAATAGAGATGTATGTGGCGTATAAGATTAAAACCGAATGATTAATATAGAACCTTGAGAGAACAAAATACAAAACATACACACCTACACACTCTCACCTATACTAGACAATGAGGCACCCTTGATTTGTGAGAGTGTGTGGGTATTTATCGACACACACTCCAAATGTACATAAAAGATAAATGACCATCACTTTAATATAAATTAAATGCTAACAATCTCCCCCTAAGGGATGGTCATTTCAATGATGCTCCCGGTGATAGGTCTTTTGTCTTTAATGTCTTGAACTTTGTGTGTCGATGTAGAATAGTCTTCATTCATCATTCCTTCATGCAATGTGATCTTCAAAGTAATCGCCTTTTGATAGTTCTTGCCTTGATCAATATCTTCGTGTGATTATGCGTCGTGTCCTCTAACATACTCATACATCTTGGACTTTATACTTATGCTAACAATCTCCCCATAATCTTTCATCTTTTGATATATGAACTTGTT
The DNA here is from genome assembly GCA_021014915.2 of Artemisia tridentata subsp. tridentata. Classification (NCBI taxonomy): domain Eukaryota; kingdom Viridiplantae; phylum Streptophyta; class Magnoliopsida; order Asterales; family Asteraceae; genus Artemisia; species Artemisia tridentata. The sequence goes on from CP139507.1 coordinate 368,547,608, forward strand.
CTTGACATCTTGATTAGCTTCTTGACTTAGTCATTACACTTTGTCTTTAACTTGATCTTCTTGTCTTGAACTTTAACACTTGAGCTTTGATGAGGATGTTCTTCATAAGTATGAGTATGCGGAGGTGAAGATGTTTGATATATGTGATGATGGTTAATGGATGTTTATAGGTAGCTGCATAAAATTGTTCGTAATAATCATCCAGCACTTACAGGTTAGGACTTTGAGATCGTCAACAGCATAGTGTGAAGACTTTCTCTAATCCTTCCCTAGGCCGTTTTGAACCGGATACCCCCGAGAGGGCTTACACGGACACACCGAAGTGCACCCACGATTCAGTGAGTCGTTGGAGATCACCCCACAACTGTAGACCGTTTGAAGCACGTAACCATCATGATATATACGGCAAGATCCATAGATCTCATTAAGACTCTTGTACACCTTGTGTCCTTTTTGGTGAAAACAAGGGTATTTTCATGGAAGTGTTCCTAAGAGATTTTTGATGAATCTCATTGCTCTAGACTCGATAATGTGCGTTTTGGTTTTAGTAGTCGGAGGCATGGAGCAGAGTGCCATTTTTCAATATCAACACATCTCGGTGAGAGGCCGATAGATTATGTAGTGTTCTCCGTGAGAAATGAAAGAAATATCTTCTAAGAGATATCTGAGTAGCTAGGAGGGATGGTGCAGTGCGTCACTGGGTCCATGACTTCTTGTCTTCAATATCAGTATTAATTTTGTGATAACCGATAGCAGATGTATTGACCCGGTTTCGACCCTAAGTTTTCATGGAGGGCTATTTCTTTTCATCCTTTCATTAAACTTTTCTTTTTCATTCTTCAACCCCTTCTTTCTCTTTTCTCATTTTACTCCTTTTTTCAATCTTACCTAAGGACTTCTAATTTTAATCTTTTGGAATTGTCCTTGGGTAGATCCCTCCAGTTCTAGCGGATCATAGGACATAACCTAACCATAATCACCTTATTACTCCATGATTATCCTAGATTATTGATCACTTGCCATAAAACCTTTTGAAAATCTCTCAAAGTGTTTATGAATAAACACATTTTAGTTAACACTTCGAGAGTTTTACATTTTTGAAATACTCCCCCTTCACATGTGCTCATACATTTTTAAGATAAAATTGCACATGTTGGGTAGAGTTCGCACATTTTTAATTGATCGATTTTCAATGAACATGACCTTCACGAGACACGCTTACATCACTAGTTAGACTAGCTTGAAATTATTACCTGTCCCGGTCATATTCAATGATCATCTCTCGAATTGGTACTTTCTACTCAGACAAGTCCTTCGCGAGACACGTTTACATCACTAGATGAACCAGCTTGAAATTATTACCCGTCCCGGACAAGTCTTTTCGATAACGGACATTTAGTTTCGTCAATTCGAGGGTTAAAACTGAGTCTGACTGGTGAGATCCTTTGAGATTCAATTCCATATACTTTGATCACATTTAATCATGTCTTCTCCCCCTTATACCTAATAGCCCCCTCAAAAATAGCACGCAGTGATATTTTTGATATCAAGTGATTAAATGAGTGTCCTTGTGAAGAGATAGACGGATTTGCATGAAGTTGGTATATGTTGTCTTTGATTACGAGTTCTGATAAGCAATAATCAGAAGTCTTCCTTTAAGTCTAGGTTTCGTACTGATATATACGAAAGCCATCATTGGAGCGCGGGTCCGAAACTGAATTGTTCCAAAGCCAACATTGGAGCTCGGGTTTTGTACTAAATTGTACAAAAGCCATATGTGAAGAAATTGAGAGAAGATATTTTCTCGCTCAAGCATATGTACACATTCGTATCATTGTTGAATGAAATTTCTAGACACGTACAGAATATTGATTATACGAGAGACATATCGGAAAAAGAATAGTTGAATGATGTATATTCTTTTGTTTTTTTTTTTTTTTTTTTTTTTTTTTTTTTTTTATAACTATCTAACTATATCTATATATTTACAGTGAAATAGTTTCAAGAAGTTTCGAGAAAACTTTCTAACTCTTCGGGAGTTAGGCTCCGCATGCCAATTCGTCGAACTAAATTGTCGAATCTTTCCTTTGGAAGAGCTTTAGTGAATAGATCAGCGAGTTGGTATTCCGTCTTCATGAAAAATAGTTCCACGGTTCCTTCTTCTACGTGTTCCTTTATGAAGTGATAGCAGACTCTAATATGCTTGGTCTTGAAATGTTGAACTGGATTGCACGAGATGGCTATGGCACTTTTTGAGTCACAATATATCAGAATGCGATCGAAAGAGTAGCCATAATCTGTGAGTTGTGTCCTCATCCATAGAACTTGGGCACAACATGCAGATAGAGACACATACTCGGCTTCTGTGGTTGATAACGTTGTACAATCTTGTTTCCTTGATGACCAGCCTACTAGCTTTTCTCCCAGAAATTATGCTCTCCTGGATGTACTTTTTGCGGTGACTTGACAACCAGCATGATCGGCATCTGAAAAGGCTGTTAGTGTAAACTCCGAATCCTTCATATACCAAAGTCCCATGTTAATGGTTCTTCGTAGGTACCGAAAGACCCGTTTAACCTCTTGGAGGTGAAGTTCGGTAGGCCTTGCCTGAAACCGTGCTAATAAACAGAGAGCAAAATGTATATCGGGTCGACTAGCAGTTAAGTACATGAGAGACCCAATCATGCTCTGATATTTCTTTGGATCAATGGGTTTCCCATATAAGTCAGAGCCTATTTTGGGTGAAGTGACCATTGGAGTACCAACAGAGTCACAATTTTCCATTCCATGTTTCTTTAAAATCTCAATTGTATATTTAGCTTGATTAATGAAAATGCCACGATGGGATTGACGGATTTGAAGTCCAAGGAAGAATTTTAATTCCCCCATCATTGACATTTCAAATTTACTTTTCATGAGATTTTCAAAATGTTCTGGAATGTTTCGGATTAGTGGACCCAAAGATTATGTCGTCCACGTAAATCTGAACAATCAAAATGTCATCTTTGAATTTTTTGGTAAACAAGGTCGGGTCAATTGTTCCTTTGGTGAAATTATTAAGAATTAGGAAAGATGATAATTCATCATACCACGCCCTTGGGGCTTCTTTCAAACCATAGGTAGCTTTCTTTAGTTTGTAGACATAGTCGGGATGATCCTTGTCAACGAATCCATCTGGCTGACTCACGTATACCTCTTCTTTCAGAGTTCCATTCAAGAATGCTGTCTTGATATCCATCTGATAGACCGTGATGTTCTTGTGAGCCGCATATGCTAAGAAAATTTTGACCGCCTCAAGTCTAGCTACTGGCGCGAATGACACATCAAAATCTATTCCCTCTTCCTGTCTGAATCCCTTGGCCACGAGACGAGCTTTTTTGCGAATTACAGTCATCTCTTCATCCTTTTTGTTTTTCCATAACCACTTAAGATCAATAACGAGTTCTTCGATTGGTCTCAGCACTAAATCCTAAGTGTCATGCAATGTATATTGGAGAAGTTCTTCTTGCATTGCTTCAATCCAAGCATTTTCTGCCATCGCCTCCCGAATGTTCTTTGGCTCTTTTAGACTGACTGAGTAGGTGAAGATGCATATGTCGCAATCGGTGGCGAGTTGTCTTCTCGTCTGAATAGGCCTTGAAGGTTCACCAATAACATGATCTATTGGATGGTCTTTAGTCCAATGTAATGTAGAAGGATACCTTGGACTTGACGAATGCGTGTTGGGTGGCTCTTGTAACCTATAAGAAGATTCAGCAGATTCCGTTGCAAATGGGTTTTCAAATGGTTCTTCTTCTAACACAACATTGTTTGGTTGTTGTTCTTCATCATTTGGTGTTGTTTGGTTTTGCTCATCAACTCTTGGTAAAACAATCTCAATTACTGGAGTTGCTGGAGTAGATGTTGATGACGTTGAGGGAGTTGGTACGTCAGCTTTGATTATGGTTGATGCATCTTGTGGTGGTGGTGGTGGTTGATGTTGTTGAGCGGGTGCAGCGGAACGTTGTTGTGATGCATTTGTCGAAGCTCTACCATAGTACTCATCATACATAAACTCGAAGAAATTTTCCAGTTCTTGATTTGTAGGTTTATCAGTGGTAGTTGACTGAGCTCCTTGGGGTACGAGTCCTGAACTGATATGTCCAGAAGTTTGACTGTTTGGTGCGGGTCCTAATCTGGAATGATTAGAAGCCATTGGGTTAAGTTCGGGTTCTAGAGCGAGTCTCTTAGAAGCCCTCTGTGAAATCTCGTCAAATTCCACATTCATCGTCTCCATTACTCTTTTCGTTCTTCTGTTATACACCCTGAATGCCCTCGAGTTATCTGAATAACCAATGAAGATTCCAATATCACCCTTGGCTTTCAGTTTTCCCAGATCTTCTCTGTCGTTCGTAGGATAGCACAAAGCGCCAAATACATGAAGGTAAGAGATGTCGGGTTTTCTGTTGTTCACTAGCTCATATGGGGTTTTATTAAATCTTGGATGGATAAGGGATCGATTCTGAGTGAAATAAGCAGTGGCAACAGCATCAGCCCATAAGAATAACGGAGCACTGGAATAAATCAGCAATGTGCGTGCAGCTTCCACAAGAGTGCTATTTCTTCTTTCAACTACCCCATTCTGCTGTGGAGTTCTAAAAGCTGATATCTGGTGAGTGATTCCAGTTTCTTCAAAATATGTTCTTAACTCTTGATTAGTAAATTCCGTGCCGTTTTCAGTTCTTACTATCCTAACTGGAGCTTGAAGTAGAACTTGAATTCGCTTCAGAAAGGTGATGATGATGCCTGGTGCTTCGTCTTTTGATCTTAGAAACCTTACCCATGTATATCTTGAATAGTCATCGACGATCACAAGAATATACTTCTTCCCATTGATACTCTCAACTCTCATTGGGCCACATAAGTCCATATGCAACAAATGCAACTTATCGACCGAACTGGGTACGGTTTTAGGTTTGTATGTTGCCCGCTTGCTTTTGCCTTGCTCACAGGATGGACATAAGTGTTCTTTGGTGTATTTGAATTTAGGGAGACCAGTGACGATGTTGTCTTTGGCAAGTTTTGTTAAGGTGTCGAAGTTGAGATGGGATAATCGTCTGTGCCACAACCTGGACTTAGTTTCGTCAGCTCTTGTCCATAGAGATTGGTTCCACGATTTCCGGTTAAGAGATCATCTCCAATCAAATTCCTAACGAAGCAAGTGTTTCTCCTAAATGCAACCTCTAAATCCGCATCACAAAACTGCCCGATTGAAAACAGATTGTGTCCCAACCCTTCGACGTACTAAACCCGAGTGATTAAGAAATTCCCGAACTGTAGATCTCCATACCCGAGAATAGCAACTACATGATCATCTCCAAACCGAACTGTTCCCATGAATTTCCATAAAAAGTTGATTAGCAGCTTTAGGTTCCCGGTCATGTGCTTGGAGTAACCTGAGTCAACGATCCAAAGACAAATTTCGATAACCTGCAAATAACAGATGATTTTGCATTTGGAAACAGCTTATCATTGGTTCCATGGGGTTAGGGGTAAAAAATGAATCACACTCATAGAAGGTTTCTACATGCTCTTCTGTAGCCATTTGTAATTGACCATTCACTAGTGTAAACTTTCTACCCGTTGGTTTCCACATGCACATCTTAAGATAATTCCTAGGCAATATTCGACTAGTGGTTTTCCTAGATTTTGCAATAAGTCTTTGAATGTATCTAGTCTTAGCACTAGTTCCTGAAGGAACATCTTTCTTAGCAGTCTTATCATTCACATTCACAGTATCAGAAACAATATCATCACAAACATATTCAGACAAAGATTTCTTGTTCATTAAACAAAGAGATTCATTACATGCACTTGAAATATTGTCCTTAACATTATATTCAGATGACATCTGTTTCTTATTCGAAAGCGATAAAATCCTAGGGTGTTCTTCTACTTTTTCTGTTTTATTCTTGCTTTCACTCTTAGAGACAGGCGAGACTCTATTCCTTGTATTGCTCCTAGGCTTTGGTCTGCTGCTCCTAGAGGTACTTTCTATTCATGTAGAAGGTAAGGCACACGCATTAGGATTTATCTTGTTGTCCTTTGATTCAGTTTTAGCATCCCTAGTTTCTTTTGGATTATCTTGCACACTTTTATCTATCGCCCTATATGTTTTAGATGTAGAGGTAGACTCAGTAGTGGTACTAATCCTATACAGTCTAGGTGCTATCACATTTGATGTTTCGACAACAGCTTTCTCTTTTCCTTTCACATTTTCTTTAGGCAAGAGTGTTGGAACACATTGGGAAATTGATATTTTTGGTTTAGCTTTAATTTCCTCACCCTTCCCTTTTTGACTCTCAAGCTGAGACTTCAAACGATCATTTTGCTTTTTCATGTCTTGGTAAGCACGTTCATATGACAATTTGTCATACTTGTATTCTTCCTTTTTTCGATCAAGTTGTTTAAAATATGTGACATTTTGTTTTTCAATCTTAGCAAGCGCATTTTCATATTTTAAGACAATTTCTGAAGTTTCAGCTCTTAGTCTCTCATCGTCTTCCATAGAATATGTTTGATAAATAATGGAGATAATATCAGTCGATAGAGCTACTTCGAAGAGAATGTCATTGTGTTTTTCCAAAATTTTGATGTGTTCAATGTTTTCATTATCTTCTTTCACCAGCAATTTGTGGTCCTTGACAAAGTCGGCTGATTCTTTCAGAAGATGATTTTCAACATTTAGAACTACCGCATAAATTGCAGTAATTTGAGGGTTGATTTCCGTTTCAAACATCTTTTTCTGTTCTGTATGAAAACTTGAAAACCAATCATTGTAGTTACTATTTGTTTTGGATGCCACAGTCATTTGAAGCATTTCAACTCTCTTTTTAAGATCATCCAAAAATCGTCTAGTTTCACTTGTATTAGAGTGTTCTTAGAGGACATTTGTTCGATGTTAGAAAGATGTTTGGAAACAACTTTTTGTTTTGCGACAGCCACTGGTTTTTTGAAAAACATTGGTGACTCTTTTTGAACAAGATGAATACCAGAAATTGTATTAAGCTTATTATAATCAATTGGTCTGATTTCTGGGTTCATTTGTCGCATTTTGTTTTCACTCTCTTCGGCAAGCTCAATCGTTTCATAAGAATCGCGAACTTCGAGAGGGTCATGATTATCATTTAGTACATTACCATTGTATAACACATTCTTTTCCTTCTAAGCTTTCTTGAGATTGTAAGGGTTTTCATTACCGATAGCCATTTTCTTCATTGTATGTAAAATCAGGTTAGGATCGTTAATTAGCAAATTAATTGTTTGTGAAGACTGACCCGTTTTTACAAGCAAATTTTCCAACTTTTTAATGGTTTCTTGTTTATTAATGATTTCATCAAGAAGATCATTTTCTCATTTTGAAAACCTTGCATTCAACTCTTCCTTCTCTTTTTCAAGATCCGAACAAGCGGATTTTTGTTTAGAAAGTTGGTTGGTTAATTCTGAAATTTCCGCTTTTAAGGATTTTATTTGCATGTTCAACTTAACATCAAGGGTGTCATATTTGATTTGCAAATGTTTTTACCTCAAAACAGAATCTCTATAACCTATTTCAAGTTCTGACTGTCGTTTGTTATTAAATTCAAAAGCTTGTTCATTCACCTTATATCTCTCAAGCTTAGCGGTCAATTTTTCATTCGAGGCCTTAACATCGCGATTGATCTTTTTGACCTTTTCAATTTCAATACTATAGTTATTCAATAATGATTCAAGTAAAGCACGTGTTTCCTCATCATTCTCAGTATGCTGTGACTCAAAACCACCATTAGGATCCATATCTGGAGTAGCCAAATTAGTGTTGCTACAACTTGGGGAGTCCATATATGTATCGTGAGTGAGAGTAGGAGTCACAGGATGCTGTTCATTTTGAGGTGACATATCAAACATTTCATTATTGTGACATGTAGCATATGGTGATACCTCAGAGATTCCATTGATATCATAAGCAGGGGGTGCTTTAGAATCCATGTCGTATTTAACCTCCTGAAGATTGGCCAGGAAAATGCAGTTGGCATCGATATCCTCAAGGTCTTCCATATCATCCATCAAAGCCATGAAATCATTCTCCTCAGCATTCAACTGAAACCCTGCCTTTTCCTTCTGAGCTAAGAGCACTGCTTTCTGAAGATACTCAAGATCTTTCTTCTTTGGCTTGGTGGGACAGTTCCTTGCCATGTGACCAATTCCTTGACAGTTAAAACACTTCAACACATTCCCTTGATTCATATTCCCAACATTCCCAACTATTGGAGCAACAACATTCCCAAACTGATTCCCCATATTCTGACCCCTCTGATTTCCATCAACTTAACACATCTGATTCTGATTACCCATGTACTGACCCATCTGATTTCCAACATACTGCCCTGCATTCTGATTACCCATCTGATATCGAGGAGCATATCCCTGTTGATTCCCATAACCTCCAACCATCTGTCATTGTTGACCCATGTTGAAACTCGGCTGTGCGATCTGCTTGTTGCGAGTATTCAATGAAATCCTTTGGTTGTTGTTAGTGGGTGTGGAATGGCGTTCTTGAAGTACCTTTGATAGAAGAGTAAATGCATGTGTCAAAGCAGCACTGTCATCATTTTCATCATATTCAGGTTCTGGGTATTGTGGGTATTGTGGTTGTGGAATGACTTGTTGTTGTAGGTAGAATGGTTGTTGTGGGACATATTGTTGTTGCATGATGTTCTGAGTGGAAGATGATGATGGTTGTGTGTTTACTGTTGTTGGTGTAGGTGTTTGAGCAATCAATGCTAGAGGATCATGTTGTTTGGCAAGCTTTTCTTTCCTAACTTCATCTGCCTCTTTCTGCTTTTGCTTCAAAAAGTCATAGAGCTGATAATAGTTCACCTCATGAAGGTTCTTTGTTTGGTTAACAATTGTGATATATCTTCCACATTCCTCTGGTAGGTTGTTAATGAACTTGATGTTTTGAACAATCTGCCTTGGTGTTAACTTGTTCCTGATGAGCTCATTCATGAGAGTGCAAAACCTAGTGTAGTAAGATTCAATTGGTTCAGCCGGAGGTGATGTAAACTTTTCCCATTCAGTCAGAAGCTTGTTTTCCATATCTTGTTGTCCAATTTCCGTTCCATGACATAGCCTTCTCACTCTCTCCCACATATCATAAGCTGTCTCACATCTGTCAACAGCAGCAAAGATCTCTCGTGGTAAACCGAGTTGAATTAAGTGCATGGCTAAGTCATCTGCTTCAATTTGCTTCCAATCCTCTGCTGTGTATTCCTCTTCTTTTAGTTCTCTCAAGGCTCTATATTAATCATTCGGTTTTAATCTTATACGCTACATACATCTGTATTCTCATCTTTACATATTCTAGTTGAGTGTCACACTTAGATATTAGATTAGTTGTAGGATAAGGTCGATTCACATAAGGTATAACAAGTGGTATCATCCACCAAACAAAGATCTAGGTATTAGTTGTGTCTCGTTTTTTGATCAAAATAAGTTAAAAGTTGCGTTTTTTTTTCAAAAAGCCGTGTACTTTTTTTCTTGTTTTTGATTTTTAATTGAGTTTCATTGAAAAAGGTTGTAACTTTTTACATTTAACGTGCGTTTAAGAGAAAAAGGTTCAAGCTTTTTAAGGATTAACGAGAGTTTTTGAGAAAAAGTTGAAGTTTTTGGGTTCTAACGTGAATATTGTTGGTTTGTACGAGTTTTTTAGTTGTTGTTGATCGAGAAAAAAAGGCTACAAGAAAGGTTGCGACTTCAATCCTCATTGCATTTGGTTTTTATCACTTTTCTTGTATAAGAATTCTGATAAAAAGGTTCTTCATCGACTTGGAAAAATCTAATTTCTTGTGTAAGAATTTAGATAAAAGAGGTCCCAAGATCGGAACCTGGCTCTGATACCACTTGTTATACCTTATGTGAATCGACCTTATACTACAACTAATCTAATATCTAAGCATGACACTCAACTAGAATATGTAAAGATGAGAATAGAGATGCATGTGGCGTATAAAATTAAAACCGAATGATTAATATAGAACCTTGAGAGAACAAAATACAAAACACACACACCTACACACTCTCACCTATACTAGCCAATGAGGAACCCTTGATTTGTGAGAGTGTGTGGGTATTTATAGCAAACATGCCACGCCATAAGTTACAATGGGTGGGCTTTTGATGGGCTTTCTGTTGGACTTGGATATTTAGATATTACATGGACTTTTCTAACACATTCTAGCAAGTCCAACACAAAGTCTCTTTACACTATTCTATTTCTAGTGATCGACACACACTCCAAATGTACATAAAAGATAAATGACCATCACTTTAATATAAATTAAATGCTAACAATGGCATAGATCTTTGGCTTCAAGTCCAAATCTTCTACGATCATGTCAATCAATGCACAAGGCAAACCATTAACCAAGCGGCCAATGGTAAGCTACGTGACAAGAATGCGGAAGAATCGTGGGGAATCATAGAAGATCTTGCTCTCTATGACAACGAATGTCGGAATGACCCCTGCAAGTTGAGCAAAATGGTCAAGGCGATATCCTTTCCTTCGAATAACTCAAGCATTCCCAGCCGTAGGATCATAGAACTTGAATACCAAGTCAAGTTTCTCATGAAATCCTACGAAGCTCCTAAACCTTCAAGTCAAGTGAACAAAATCACATCATTGTGAGTATTATATATTGGTCCCCATGACACTAGTGATTGCATGGAACTCCCCGAACAATCTTTTGCGGATTATGCATCCTCACATACCAACGAAGCGGGAGACAAGTGGTTCATTTTCAAACCCGAGCAAAACACTTATGCTGATTCATACAACTCATCTTGGAAGAATCATCCAAACTTTAGGTGGAAACAAAACCAAAATTCTTCTCAAAATAATTTTTCAAATCCACCTAGTCGTTTTCAATCAAACGGTTCATCCTCAAACAGTACCTTCAACAATAATCCTTCCAACAATTCCAATAATTTTGAAGGATTAATGTCTAATTTTATGGCATCTCAAGAAGCTCGATTGTCTAAGTTTGAAGCCGATTTCAAACAACAACAAAGCGAGATGACCAATAAAATTGAAAACATGTTAAAGGTTCTCAATGATCGAGTATTGGGAGTACTCCCAAGTGACAACATCAAGAACCCGAAACTAAACATTAACTCAATCTCATTGGATTCGTCTCCTAGTTCTTGTCCTCAATTTTAATCGGTCAATGCTATAAACTCGTGTTTTAAACAAACTCAAATTTTTCAAAAAGACCAAGAAGATAAAACATAAACTAACGTGTTGGTCAACCAAGTGATTGAAACACCATCCGAACAAGATCTCGATGAAGAATTCAAGGAACTTCACCTTGAACGTTCGGTTATTGATGTTTTTGACTCGTGCTCTTTACTACAATGCCCTTTTGGAAAAATATGAGGAGAGGCTTAAGTTGGATAAGAATGGAACCGCTTTTGTTCAAAATAAGTTGCTTAAAAAGTTAGATGATCCAGGCAGAAGCTTTTGATACGTTAGCTGATCTAGGATCAAGCGCGTGATGTGTCGTTGCGGTTTAGCAGTTTTAATGCCTACTCAAGTTTTAAATTTATATTTAGCCGACTTATCAATAACACACACACTTAACGAGCAGTGTACCCGGTCAGTATGAAGATAATGGTAAGTAGAGTGTCGATCACTAAGAGTGGAACGTATAATCTCGTTAATCTAATCAGTATTTTAATATCCTAACGCAAGGGGGTTTCAGCCTGAGAGACTGGCACAGTTTTGTTTGCAATTAAATAATGAAATAAACAAATAGGCACGAATCAGCAAGTAGCACACACGTACACAGATAGATACTTGAGACAATAAGAGGGCTGTCCTTATGATTAAGTAGATTGTCACTTGTTTTATTGATAGCTTTATATGAAGTGTATGTAATTAACCCTTTCTCGTTGGTCCTATTCTCATCGGCGAGTAAACCCTTAATGACGACTTATGTCTAAAAGTTATTCCTAAGTGATCAATTTAGAAACAACCGTGGGAGCCACACCTTGTCCCGCAGTCGGGTGCCCGCAAGCCACTAATAAACACAGAGGTGGTCAATGCACTAATAAGTAGTAACCAAAGACATCAACATATAAACTTTAATTGATGGGAAAGCAAGTATTAAAGGGAGTGCAATCTTTCCGTTGTCACATTACACAAGCCACCAATCCTGATGAATTAAAGTTTGCTAAAACAATAAAACAAAACTACTTAATGAATTAAATACATGCAGCACCTTCTTACAGCTCTTGTATCTTTGATTTGGGTGTGTCTTGTGCTGCCTTCTTGACTGAATTCGTCCTTCTCTTCTGTTCGGTCTTTAGGTTTTCGAACTTCCGAATCTCCGAACTTCTTAATGCGTCTGGTCTAAGGGGTATTTATAGTTTGTGTCTGAGGGAAGATGCGGCGCATCTACTTAAGTAGATGCGGCGCATGTACTTAACTTCGCGTGGGGTCCAAGATTATAATATTCAGGAATATTCGTACACCGCCAGAAGATGCGGCGTAACTCTTTATTAGATGCGGCGCATGTCCTCTTGTATCTTGGATCGTATCTGGTGATATCTTGATAGAGATGCGGCGCATGTTGATAGTGAGATGCGGCGCATCTGGAGCAGAATTGACTTGATCTTGTCCATGTCAGTAGACATCCACTTTATGTACGTTTTGCTCCATTATTAGTCCAAAATCGCCAAGTTTCACCAAATGCTTGTTTTTACCTGAGAATTACAAAAGTAAACGATTAAGTATCAATCCTCATACATAATATAGTAAAACAAGTCAAATAAATAGGATAAATGATAGTAATAAAATGTACTTATTTGAGTTCATCAAATATCCCCCCACTTGAACTTTACTTGTCCCCAAGTAAACCTTAGATTAAATCTCATGAAAATGTATCCTAAAAGATGTTAGGATTTATTTTTATATTTAAGCATGTATTCGTTCATTTCATAATCACACAACTAAACACTTAACGAATTAGAAGTAAAATAAAATAAGTCGATAAAAGCAAATCTAATCGTTTAACTGTCCAGTCGCGACGAATATTCTATCATAAGCTTGGCAAGTATACACATCTCCACCACTAAAGCTAAGGAATAACAAGTCTAAAGCGGTAAAAAGGGTTTTTAGGCTTAAGGGTTAATTATTCTTATTTACACTATCGATCTCAAATTCCAGAAAAGGCGACAAAATCACAAATACATGATCGAATCCACGAACACGATACTTGCAATTGCTCAAATCCTTAACTCGAATAGGCTAAAGATAGGTCCAAACTTCACCAATAATAATATATCAAAAAGGGCGACAAAATCATAAATACATAGCCGAATCCACGACTACGATACTTAAGATTGCTCAAATCCCTAATCTCAATAAATCAAAGGTTTGGTTGGATAAAGAATAGTAAAGGGTATGGATAATTTTTGGGATATAAATTGGTGTAAAAATAAAAAATAAACAAAAACAAATAAATTAAAATCCGAAGTGTGGTTAATCACTATCCCAACCATCCCATGAATAAGACTCATATCATTGAATAACTCACGCTTTAACACTTGAAACACACGCTTTAGGTAGACACGAATTATACTCAACAAAATCTTAATCAAAGAATAATCCTTAATTGGCATTCTCATAACTGCCAATTCCCATTCAACCCATAGATATAATACAACAAATAGTGGCCATATGAACCACTTACATAACTCTACATCGTTGGCTTAAAATAAACATCCAACTCTTTTTTCTTTCTTTTTCTTTTCTCATTTTTTCGATTTTTTTTTTTTTTTTTTTTTTTTTTTTTTTTTTTTTTTTTTTTTTTAACTTGAAACATAAACATAGATGTGTAAAATTTCACCACATCACTATAATTTTCTTTCCGGATAATTTTTCCATACTTTTCATAACTTCAGAAATAATGGTAAATAGTGAAAGTAGTAAACACACGAAAAATAAACTCCAAAATATACAATATTTACTTTCACTCCAATTGCATTGTGCAATTTCCCGACCTAACCATAGATAATGAATTACGCACGCGAACACAGGTAATGTAAGGAAACACACTCTGCCTATAGCAATTAACCAACCACGGATTCTAATCTACAGGGTAGGCTAAGGTTTAAGGTGTAACGAAACATTTTAAACATAGGTGTAAGAAACGAAAGGAATGGCTCTGAGTGTTTTTCTAGGGGTATCTTACTCTAAAAGTGAGAGTAACAAAAGGTTTTATACGGGGGTTAACTAACCAGTGTAGTTAGCTAATAACACATAACATATAAAGGCTTTTTGGGTGTAATCCTAGAATTTTACCAAGTTAGACAAGTCATTCCAATTAAATAAATAATACTCATTATGGTGGTCTCGAATAGTATACAAGCCAAGTTCTAAAGTTTACAAGTCACCGGCACACTCATAGATTTGTGAATTTTGGAAAATCACAATTTTTGAAAATAATGTCATGTGTGCAGTTATGCAACTTAGATCTTAAACAAAAACATGCTAAAAATTTTTAAGTTTGATATATTAAGCACATTTTAAGCATAATTTTTGAAAAAGTTTAGGACAAGTAAGTGTTAAGTGTTCTAATTCTCCTATCCCCCCACTTAAGTTAAACAACGTCCTCGTTGTTTGTATAAAAGGTTAAAAACTGGAAAATAAAAAGAATTAGAACAGAAAAACTCCCCTGAGATTTGCTCGGTATGATCCTCCATTTGTATATGAGCAAAAATCATCTTTCTTGTGGATTAGAACGTTAAAGCTTCATGCTTGATGTATCCACAGGAAATTCAGGAAACTATAATACCACCAACACTTTAAAACACACCTAAGATAAGAAAGGTTCAACTTGCATAATACATTAGTAGTTAGGTAAAAATAAAACTTAAAAATTAAAACTGAAAATCATCAGGTCAGTCGATGCGCCGTATCCTATTGAAGAAGATACGCCGTATCGAGCCTGGAATAAATACGGATCAGAATAAAGATGCGCCGCATCCTTAACCAGGGATGCGCCGCATTAAAATAACTGATAAAAAGTTTTAAAGTCGAAAATAAAAATGCAGAAAAATAAGATATGATATGACCATTGCAGAGGATGCGTCGCATCTCAGGACTGAGATGCGCCGTATCTTCGTGCGGCCTGGACTGACTCGACACAGAAAACAGAATAATAAAAGATAAATCCGGGTTGTCTCCCGGTCAGCACTTGTCTTTATTCCAGAGTCTTCAAGTTAGACTCACGTTCAGCTCTTTAGTATCGATCATTGATTCCTACATGGCCACGTAGGATCCATTTAGCAACCGAATCGTCTCGTATATATTCAGGTCCCAAATTCAAAACTCCTTTGTAGAATCCTTCCTTCAATTGATATGGGTACTCAATCCCTCTCTTATTGTCATCATCACTAACAAAAAGGAATGGAGAAAATTTGTAGCAAATCCTACTAGTAGCATATTTAAATCCAGGGTGAGTACGGGGCATCATATAAGTGATAATGTCGCTTCCACATTGGAAGGTGATCTTTCCTTCAAATCGTTTTGCATTAATAGTGATCTCTCTACAAAATGGTTTTCCAACAATTACTTCACCCATATTGCTGTCACAATAGGCATTCATGTCCTCAATAACTACGAATTCAGTAACAATAGTGAAGCGTCCAACGAAGATCGGGACATTAATGAAGGCTCCAACTACATTCTTTCCTTTATACTCCTTTTTATTTCTCATAATAGAATTGTAAAAGCTTCTTGACATGACATTGATCGATAAAATAGGAAAGAAATTGGCGTCAATACACTTGAACCCAATCATGCATGGGAATTGTAGATTGTAAGCACAATTGGTGTTGATCCTTTCACCGTAATCCCAAGAACCATCATATCCCTCAAATTCATCGTAGTTTCTAGTAGTAATAACGTTGACTCTTGGATTATCCACAATTTCTCCTTCTTCTAACTCAGATTCCGCATCATCCATGAATAGGTCATTAGATTCTAATGGTCTATTAAGGTCATCAAGTTCAATGTAGTCCCCATTGTAAGGTTCTGGTGATTTTCCATGTACTAATACATCGTTCATAAAATTGTCTTCGAACTCGATTAGTTCTCCGAATCCCTCCATTATCCTTCTGAAATAATTACAAAAGTATCAGTAGGATCTGTCCGCTAGAAGAGAAATTAATGAATATTGAAACGGATATAAGAATAAAAATAGCTGATATCTGCAGACGATGCGCCGTATCCAAAGAGTTGGATACGCCGTATCTTATGATCGTTAAAATTAAATCAGACTTTATCCAGAAAATAGATACGCCGCTTAGAATTTATGAATGCGCCGTATCGAATTAATTAATCAAAAATCAGTTTATCTAATTAAAATTAAATGCGTCGTATTAACGAAAGTTAATGCGCCGTATTTTCGTTACGTTTAAAAATAAAAGATTTTTGATTCAGTAAGATGCGCCGTATCGACGGAAATCGATACGCCGTATTTGTTTAATAATTCGCAAACTGTTTTTAATTAAAATAATAGATACGCCGTATCTTCAAAAGAAGATGCGTCGTATGGCGTTAACGTTTAGAAAAAATTTTATCAAAACAGATACGCCGTATCTACAAAAGCAGATGCGTCGTATTACTTTATCGCTTAGAAAAATTTTCTTGTTAAAAACAGATACGCCGTATCTTGGGGAAAAGATGCGTCGTATCGAATTAATTAAACGCGTTGTATTAAAAAATTAAACGCAATACGCCGTATCTGAGAGATCAGATGCGCCGTATCGTTTGATTTAGCACAGTACAACGATAGCAGATCAGAAAAATACGAAAAATAAAAATAAAAATTAAACACACCAAACAAAAAATAAAACACACAAAAATAAAAACAAAAGCAAACAAATAACACACAATACAACAAATATGCAAAATAGTACAATGATGCAATTTAATCTAATAAAAAGAAAAATAACCTAATTAAAATACTAATCAAATTAACAGAAAATAACAATTCACTCCCCGGCAGCGGCGCCAAAAACTTGATGCGCGTGATGTGTCGTTGCGGTTTAGCAGTTTTAATGCCTACTCAAGTTTTAAATTTATATTTAGCCGACTTATCAATAACACACACACTTAACGAGCAGTGTACCCGGTCAGTATGAAGATAATGGTAAGTAGAGTGTCGATCACTAAGAGTGGAACGTATAATCTCGTTAATCTAATCAGTATTTTAATATCCTAACGCAAGGGGGTTTCAGCCTGAGAGACTGGCACAGTTTTGTTTGCAATTAAATAATGAAATAAACAAATAGGCACGAATCAGCAAGTAGCACACACGTACACAGATAGATACTTGAGACAATAAGAGGGCTGTCCTTATGATTAAGTAGATTGTCACTTGTTTTATTGATAGCTTTATATGAAGTGTATGTAATTAACCCTTTCTCGTTGGTCCTATTCTCATCGGCGAGTAAACCCTTAATGACGACTTATGTCTAAAAGTTATTCCTAAGTGATCAATTTAGAAACAACCGTGGGAGCCACACCTTGTCCCGCAGTCGGGTGCCCGCAAGCCACTAATAAACACAGAGGTGGTCAATGCACTAATAAGTAGTAACCAAAGACATCAACATATAAACTTTAATTGATGGGAAAGCAAGTATTAAAGGGAGTGCAATCTTTCCGTTGTCACATTACACAAGCCACCAATCCTGATGAATTAAAGTTTGCTAAAACAATAAAACAAAACTACTTAATGAATTAAATACATGCAGCACCTTCTTACAGCTCTTGTATCTTTGATTTGGGTGTGTCTTGTGCTGCCTTCTTGACTGAATTCGTCCTTCTCTTCTGTTCGGTCTTTAGGTTTTCGAACTTCCGAATCTCCGAACTTCTTAATGCGTCTGGTCTAAGGGGTATTTATAGTTTGTGTCTGAGGGAAGATGCGGCGCATCTACTTAAGTAGATGCGGCGCATGTACTTAACTTCGCGTGGGGTCCAAGATTATAATATTCAGGAATATTCGTACACCGCCAGAAGATGCGGCGTAACTCTTTATTAGATGCGGCGCATGTCCTCTTGTATCTTGGATCGTATCTGGTGATATCTTGATAGAGATGCGGCGCATGTTGATAGTGAGATGCGGCGCATCTGGAGCAGAATTGACTTGATCTTGTCCATGTCAGTAGACATCCACTTTATGTACGTTTTGCTCCATTATTAGTCCAAAATCGCCAAGTTTCACCAAATGCTTGTTTTTACCTGAGAATTACAAAAGTAAACGATTAAGTATCAATCCTCATACATAATATAGTAAAACAAGTCAAATAAATAGGATAAATGATAGTAATAAAATGTACTTATTTGAGTTCATCATTAGCCGATCTAGGATCAAGCCTTAACTTACTTCCGTTATCCCTTTACACAATTCTCAAGTTAGGGAAATTAGAAGAAACGGAAGTGGTGATTGGTTTAGCGAATGGAAGTGTTGCTTACCCGGTTGGAATAATAAAGGACATGTTTGTTCATACAGGGAAATTAACTATTTTAGCGGATTTTCATGTCCTTGATATGGTTAGTGACACTACATGCCCATTGTTAGTAGGAAAAGGGTTCTTAGCTACCGCTAGTGCTATGATTGATTGTAAGACATTTAAAATAGTGGTAGGAGAAGGTGATACTAGGCCAATCTATGATGTTAAGAAATATGCTTATGATAATGATGAGGAACAAACACCTCATTGGGTAGATATGGATAGGAAACCATCAAGATATGGCCTTTGGATTAATGGAGATTTCATTGGACCTCAACGACCATTCTACTAAGAGGAAGAATTCGTGAACCGAACACACTCTATAGAACAACTTTTGGCTAGGGATACCGAATTGGACCCATTTGAGGATCCTTTAGTTTTTAGGCAGATGATTGAATTCCTAGGAGTCTTACCAATTAACTTTGGAATGAATAAGTGGAAGAGTGAGAGCTCAAAATATAAGTGGAATTGGAATAAGCCGCCAAAAGAAGGCAATGGATCATGGCACATAAAGATGACAATATATGATCCCGATGGAGAAAAGTTTGAAAAGTCAAACCGAACGAAACATACTAATAGGAAACTAAAAGGAAAATTCGACCCGAAAGATGTCCTTGATAAGGAACTCACTCACATAGGGTAATAGGCATGACTTTGAGTCTAGCTACAAGACTCGTTAATAAAGAAAAGCGCTACTTGAGAGGCAACCCATGATAATCGTGTCAAACGGGTCACAAGTCAAAACCTCTCACGAAGAAAAGTCAACTCGCGACGGTTTTAAACGAGACAGTCGATTGTAATAACCGGATAAGGAATTACCCGGGTCGTTTCCCTACGAGGCGTGAAATTGAGGATATCATTTTCGGTTTGGTATTAAAATGCTTGAAAAGACGAGGGTTGATTGGTTACTAATATCTACTAAAACGAAAATTAAAAATAACGTAAACTGAAACTAATAACGAGTAAAAACGTCAAATACTATAAAAACTAATCCTACGGGAACCAAAATAATTTTCCTACGTCCTAAATATAAAAAGAAAATTTTGGAAAAAAGAAAAATATTTTTTTGACTTTTTAATAATTTTTTATAAATTAAAAACTATTTAAAAGAAAATAATTGATTAAAAATACTAAATGGAAAAAGAAAATTCTGAAATTTTTTTCTAAAATACTTTAAACTGAAGTGAAGCTATGAAAAATACAAAAAGTGTCCCAGCTTATTTCAATAAGCTGAGAAAAAGCAAACAAGGGCGAATAAGCAAAAGGAAAATGAAGGCTAAAAAGAGGTTTTGAATTAAATATTGCAAAAGAGAACTAAGAAAAACAAAGAGTGCAGTGGTAAGGTTGTTGGGTTTGTGGGCTGACAGACCTGGGTTCGAATCCCAGGTATGTCAGTTTTTGCAATCTATTTTTTTTTTGATTTTCTTTTTAAATCTTAAGTATAAGCAGAAACATGAAAAATAGAACTGAATTAATTTTTTTTTCAAACCAAAAACAGGCTCAGATTAGCTTATTACTTTGGATCAGTTTTGAAAAAAAAAAAAAAAACAAGCCAAAAAGATCAATTCAAGCCATAAGCTACTCTAATAAGCTGCAAACTTAACTAATAAATAACAAGAAAAGCAAAGATAAGCAGACAATAAGCACAAAAGAAAACTAACTAGCTTAACAGACTGCTGAATAACTAAGTGTGCAGGGGAGATAGTGCCTAGTTTAAGGCTGTAAAAAACTGCTAAGGAAAAATTCTAAAAATAAAAGAAAATAGGCAGACACTAGATGAGCAACTGAAATAGAATAATACCAAAATGCAGCTAATTCTAACCTAAAATGAAGAAGCTAAAAATCCTCAAAGTTGACTGAAAAGAAGAAAAACTAAAAAAATGCAGACTGATCTAAACCTAGTGCAGACATTCAAGATGGGTAAAAATGGGAAGTTTGACTAATAACACCTAAGTACCAGATATGCAACAACTAAATTAAACCATGTTGAACCTATTTGAAGCAAATCTAACAAGCAAATAAGCCCCTAATCTAAATTCCAACCTAGGCTGCTATTGGGAATTTTAAAGCAACAAATAACACACAATTTCTTAACTATTTCTAAACTACCAAGAACTTAAAATAAGCAGTAACAAGCAACAAAAAGAAGAAAATAAGCAGAAATTAAGCAGTTGACCAAGTTTGACCAAGAACAAAAAAACTTGAAATTGCATTAGATATCAAACAGAAAGTAAATTACAACTTTAATTAAACATTACACTAAAAAAACATTAAATCAGACAACAATTAAAATGGTCTAAACTTTTCTAAATACATGAAAAGTGGACAAAAAACTATCTAGAGGAAAGACTGCTATTTATATGCCCTCAACTAGGGTTTTCTTGTGCTTTCTCTGTGAGGGGAGTCTCTCTATGCTTCTTGTGCTTTTTTTTTGGACCCTTGGATTAAACTTGCTGCCCACAACTTTAAACATCAGCCGTTGATCTTTCTTTTTGCAACCGGATTGATGAGGTGGAGTGGGGGGACCAAGACACACCCATGTGACTCACTTGTCTGGTAGTGGTGAGTGAAAGTGATGGTGAGGTTAGCAGGTGATTAGGGCGGGAATTTAGGGAAGAAGAAAGTGAATGGTGTTTTGCTTTAGGGATTTTGACCGAGTGTTATAAAAAAAAGGGTGTTTAACTGGGTTTAAGGATTGTTTGACCCGTCTTTTTGTTCCGTATTATTATAAAGTGTGGGTGGGCCAAGGTGGTTAGTGTATAGGATTGGGCCGAGGGTTGTTTTACGGGTTTGTTGGGCTGTGGGGATAGGGTTTAATAGTTTTTTAGATCCGGTTGGTGGTATGATTAGGATAGTATGGAATTTAAACCAAGGGCCAAAAGTGTAAATCATGCAAACATCAGGGACCAAATCTGCCAACATACCAAAGTTCTTCAAGGGTCCAATATTGCCAAATAAAAATAATCCAAGGGCCATTCTGGAATTCTTGAGCTCGAATAAAATCCGCATGAAAAACGTCTTTCCCGGCTTCGGTTTTTGGCTCTTTTCCAAATCACGCTCGGTTTTGTCCGTATTTGCCCCGTTTTCAATCCTTTTGTACCTGAAACACAAAAAACACAATCCAAGGATATTTGTAACATTATATGGTCCATTTGGGTGTTTTTGGTCATTTTCGTGGGGTTTTCGGGATATAAAATGATGAGTAAAAGGCCACTCATCAAGAGGCAACCCATGTTTTTAATTGTTTTTTTATATTTTGTTTGATTTCATATATATGATACATCTTTACTTGTTTATCTTTCATGTTTTGAATATAATTTGTGAAAATGGTTTATTTTGTTTTTAACCTCGTTTTAATTACACATAAAGGTATTTTACAAAAAGATAAGTGTAGGGAAGATCACATTTGTTTATAAGAACGAATTCAAACATGAAAGTTAACAATTATTGATTAGCATATATTTATGTGTTTGTTTGAGTCAAATGCTTGTATCGAGTCACAATGAATGTTTTACAGAATTTCCAGGTTTTATTTATCAGATTTTTCCAGAAATTTTCCAGAAACAAAACGCAAAATACTGTCAGGTCATTCCTGATGGCGTCAGGGTTTACACCCGACGGTGTCAGCTACTGTAGCAGCACAGTTTCTAGAATTTTGTTTTTTTGCTGGAACTTAAAAATTTTTGAAAATTTTTCAGAATTTTAAATTTCCAGGAATCTGTAGACATTTATTTTGCAAGCATTATATCTTAATTTGCTTTCTAGGATTTAATTTTTAAATATATATTGTTTACCACTGATTTTATGCGTGGTTTTGTGTTTCGTTTTCTTAGTGAATTACAGGTTATATTGGACAAGAAAATGAAAGGATACATTGGAAGTGAAGCTTATCAAGTTTGTTTTTTTGGAGGAAGATTTAACCATTTTTTCACATCGCCCATGCCGAGCAAATCAGGGGAGTACTAGTTTCTTTCTCTATTTTATTTTCCCCGTTATCATAACTTTGATACTTTTCAAAAACATTGTGGACAATGTTCAATTTAAGTGTAGGGAGGGTAAAATGGGATACCTTAGAAACTATAACTTCGCTTGATATTTGTTTTGTTTTAGAGTAAATGTGTAATAAAACTAAGATACTTGTTAGGGCAATTTTAGCACCAAATTTAAAAAAATTTACAACATTTAGGAGTGATATTTTAGTTTTAATAAGCATCTCATGGATAGAAATTTTTTACAAAATGTTGTTCACAAGAGCTACCTAATTGTAATTTATCAAATTCACTACTATAATTTGTTTTTATTGAAACAATAGAACAATCAAGTAGGTTTTCAAGCATCTTTCTTAATATATCAAAATTTCCTAAGACTCCATCCTTAGATGCTAAAAATAATACCCAAGTGTAATTTGAATAATCATTTACAATCATCAAAGTGTAGAAGTTTCCTCCATAGCTTTGGATTGGAGATGGACCATACAAATCCAAGTGTAGCAACTCTAAAACCCTATTAGTTGACACTTCTTTCCTATTCCTATTGTTTGCATGTCCTTGACTCCCTAGACTACAAGTATCACATTAATGTCTTTCAAAACTCAACTTTGGTAAATTCCTTACTATCTCATTGGAAGCTAAACTTTGGACTAACCTCATATTGGTGAGACCTAACCTCCTATGCGAAAGCGTTGAGATATCCACCATGGATGCAAGACATATGTGTTGATTGGAGTTATCTCCAACTAACAAGTATACAAGTTGTTTCTCCTATGACCTTTAGCTAATATGTTACCATTTTTAGTGATAGTACAATCCAAATTGATAAACACAATGCCACATTTATCATCACTTAAATTTCTCATACTAATTGTACCACCCCAACCCGATAAGGGTAGAAGTATTACGTTATGGTGACATATCAAAGCAAACACAAGCATATGACTAAATAATACAAAATGAATTTCAAATGTTACAAAGGAAGAATTGAAAATACAAGGTTACAAAGGGTACAATAATAATTTCTAAGTTCTACAATTGTAACTACTTCTAGTCATCTCTAATCCATACTAGCTATGAAGGTAATGTCCTCTAAGTCCCAAGTGCTCTCCACTCATAACCCAGCTTCCATCTAAAACCTGCCGCAGGAAAAGAAATGCGGCTGAGCTTAAAAAGCCTAGTGAACAGATATATATAACATAACATAATGGTGGATAAGCATAAGCAACGAAGGAATAAGAATACAAAACGAAAAGCATAATCATGATAGCCATACGAATTTAAAGAGAACTAAGAATTCAAGAATGCACGAGAACTGAATAAGAAATGAGACAAGGAATGAAATGAAAATAAAGAAAGGTTCATATAAGGATGTGCCATAAGAACTTCATATCATAATCCGTCAATTCATAACATATCATATCATATCATAATCCATATAAGTATACGAAGAGGGGAGACCTCTAAGTAATCATAATAAAAGTGTGAGAAGGAGTGTAAGGCACACACCACCTGGTCACCATATCATACACATACATAAACATAAACCTAGGATGCATCCATACGCTCCCATCATTAGTATTAATGCCAGTACTAGACTAGTCACACATATAAAGTTGGCCAATAGTGTACACAAAATCATATCATATCATAAGGGGGAACGCCGTAGATCTATCACACCTCTATGGAAGTGTCATGCCTAGGGTGTCATCCAAGACATGGTCCTGGTACCTCCAGAACTAGGTAAGCTCAGGCACGGATCTATCATAGCATACATAATAACAAAATAGTATGGCAAGAGAAACAAGATAGTAACTCAATAAGCATGGCAAAACATAAGCATAGCATAGCAGAGACATTTAAATAAATATCAGAATGGATCAATAAGAATTACAATCATACAACGAAAGTCATGAGTCGAATAAAGGAATCATATCAGGGTCAAATGTCAAGTCATCAAAGTATCCAAGGTTCATCGTCAAAGGTTCATAATCGAAGGTTCATAATCAAATGGTTTATTTAAAGAAGTCTTTATCAAATGATTTTCATAAAAATGATCTTTAATAACGGTTTTCATAAAGGTAGTCTTTAAAATTAATTTTCATAAAAGATAGCAAAATTCCATATAAAAGTAGTATCGCATCGTTCGTAAGACATTATTTTAAAATAGTTTTTCTCAAAAAATTTCCATGATATAGTTAAGAAAGCTTTTCACATCTAGTTACCAAAATCAAATGAACCTTCAAAGTATCAAGTGATTCGAATATTCATGTCATAGGGTAACGAACGAATTATATCAAGTATCGTACCATAGGGTTCACAATGAACGAATGTCAATGAATCATAATATCAACGAAACATATCAAACGAATGAATCAAAGAACAGGGAATCATAGCAATGGCTTAAGGGAATCCTAATGAATCAAGATCAAGAGAATCATGAGAACGAAAGCACCCTTACTGAAAAATGGTAGAATATCTGTACCTTAGACCGCACGTGAAAACACAACCGAAAACGAAAAGATCGAAAGTAAACTCCATCTTCAGCAAATCTACACGAATTCATGATCGTCTTATTAGTAACCTATTTTAAATCAGATTACTTATTTTAGTCGGCTTTCCATATTTAATAACTTTCCATATTTTAGTAAGTTAAGGTTCCTAATGCCATTTACATAACTTTAGGGTTCATAGTGTAGTTTTCATAAGTTTTAGGGTTTATTTTGCAAATATCATAAGTTTAGGGATTATAGAGTCATTATGGTAAGATTAGGGTATGGAATGTAATTATTCTAAAGTTACATATTTTGACAAGTTAAGCCCTTTAGTTTAGAAGAATGACAATTTAAACCCTTTAGTTTAAGAAATATAAACATAACACCTTTTTAATCCTTTTCAAACCCTTAACAGTTTTTATATACGAAATTGTTACGTTAAGACGAATTTATGAATCATATAAGAACTCAGAAATAAAATCCCCAAAATTTCCCAGAGATAATTCAATGTCTTAAGTATTTTATGTAATTTTTCCAGATTTTATTAAGTAGTATAAGTATGAATGAAAAATCAATTTCCACAACATGTTCCCGAATCGGATCTGATGAAACACCCGAAAAGTTTGTATTTCTTTTCCGCATCTAGAAAATTTAGAAAAATCTACAAAAATTTTAGTAATTACTAGACATATAAAATATGACTCAGTTAAACTGGTATCTTCTAATTCGACATGGCATGCAAATTAAAAATAAAAAACGCGGACTATTTTTCGAGACATACGAATTCAGTTTTAACACTTGAAATTGTAAAATCAAAAAGTGTATCTTCCCGACCTCTAAAAATTACAAGGATTATTTTTCCAGAAAGCTATTATCTTAAACTTACTTTTAGGCCCAAGAACCACTCAAAAACACGCTGGCATCATCAAGATAGACCCTAACCAATCCGACCCAAAAATCTGCACAGCAATAACTTTATAAAATCACACGCACGCATCACACACCTTACTCTTTAAACCCTAATCCGACGCCTAATGAATTTCTACGGTTTCCAGTTATTAACTCCTCATTACTTGAGTATTTAAATGATTAATTAAGGCTTACAAATCTTCAATAGGTCGACATACATATATATATATACACATTAACAGATTTTATGTGCATACTTGTTATGATTTCATGTGAGTTAATGGTTGTATAACATACAAGGCTCTATTTCATTTGATTCAAATATGATTCGTGAAACTTATTAAACAAATACATAACAGATTTAAAGAGAGGAATTGAAAAAGGATAGATACAAATACCCTTGATGCGTGAATACGAGAAGAGATTTATGACAAACAAGGGTAGAATTATCAACAAAGTTTCCAGCCACAAACCCTAGCAAGAAAACCCTTCGATAAGCTTTTGAAACCCACGATCACACTCCCACTTGGGGCTGCTGAAATACCACGACCAAGCCACCAAAAAGAGGCCTCATGAATCTCCTTTTTGTTGCTGCTACTGATCAATCAGGAGGGAAACACAAGGTAACAGCCGAGTTTTGTGTTTTTAGGGTTTTCAAAAGAAAGAAAATTGGTATAAAGGAGTTTAGGGAGACCGACACTTAGAGAAATAGGGAATGGGCCATGGTTTGTTTGGCATCTTCAAGTGTTTAGGCTCGAAGAAATTGTATTAGTGTGACAAGGTGAATTCGGCGCACGGAACACATAAAAGAAAGAAAAAGAAAACGTGTGAATGGTATTTAGTAGTAGCTTGTATAAGTTAAAGTTATGTATTTTCTTAATTGTGTCATAACTTAAAGTTTTAAACAAAAATCTTATTAGTGATTTAGGTATTTAATAATTTAGGTTTTTAATTTCATAATGTTCTTATAGATTCAAGGTTAGAGGGGCAATTTCAAAATTTCAAATGTTTTAGATTTTAGGGTTTTACACTAATCAACTTAGAATTTAAATTACTACCATACTTAACATTGGTAGTTTCTATAGAGTCATGAAGAGTGTTGTTTTGAGTACTTGCAAAAGGAGCTTGAGGGAAAATGGTTTTGCAAAAGTATTTAATGATGAACCAATTTTACTCAGACTTGATAAAATTAGATTCTTTACTTTGACCTTCTTTTATAAAAACTATGTGTTTGTTTAGACTTGTGGTTGTGTTTTTATTATTTTTAGAAAAACCAAGACCTTCTTTGTCATGGAAAGGATTTTGTTGACTTAACGTTATGTCTAAATCATTACTACTTTTCTTAAATTTAAGTAGCCTCAATTTTTGTTCAAGTTCACTAGTCTCTTTCTCAAGTTGATGTTTTCCCTTGAAAGGTTTTCAATATTTCTCAAAATATTTTCATAAAGTTCTATTAATTCCTCATTCTCCCTTTGCAATTTATAAATATCTAAATTATTATTAGAAGAGGAAGGGTTGGATGATACCTCATGTGTTCCAATTGTCGTGAGACAAGTAGCCTTTTCATCCGGTTGATCTCCATCTTCACTATCGCTCCAAGCACCTCCGATGAATGCCTTATCTTGACCATCGTTACTACCTAGTCCATAGCTTCTTCTAAATTTCTTTGCTATAACCATGACTTCTTCTTCATCTCCTTCGTCTTTATCAACACTTTCTCCTTGATCACTACTTTCATCACTAGTTTTATTTCTAGTGACTTTAGCTTTGAGAGCTAGTGATTTGGCTTTCTCTTTCATCTCCTTCAGAGTGACCTTGTCATCTTCCAAGATTGTCTCATATACTTTGAGATTACCACTGAGCTCATCAAGAGAATGTTCTTCCAAAATTTTGGCTTTTTTAATTGCCGTCTCTTTCGATCGCCACTTCATCGAAAGTGCATGAAGAAAATTTCTAACAAGATTCCTACTATTATAGCTTGGGTCTAAGGATATCAAGCTTGTAGTAATTCCATTGAATCTTGTGTAACCACTGTCAATGGTTTCTTCATTAGATATTAAAAACTCCTCATATTGTTGAGTTAGTAGTCCGATATTGTACTCCTTCACTTGTGAAATACCTTGATGGGTATTTTCAAGATTATCCCAAATCTCCTTTGCGGTTTCATATGCAACAACCTTTTCGAACTCCTTTCGAGGTAAGGCGTTATATATCATCATCTTGGCTTCATGATTCTTGTCAACCATCTTCTTTTCAATATCATCTAGATCCAAAAATGGCTTCTCCACCATCAAGTTTGTTTCGGGGTCTTGAACCATGAAAACAAAGTTGCCAGTCTGGATGACTTACCACAAGTCAATATCCTTAGACCTAACATAGGTCTCAAATAGGATTTTCCAAAAACGAAATCCTTTGGTATCAAACAAAGGTGGTCTTTGCGTAGAGTACACTCAACATAGTTCTCTTGAGCCAAAGATCTATACTCAACTTTTCCAAAAATTTCGTTAGGTATTTTAAATTTTTGAAAAAGAAGTTTTTGACTTAAAACAACTTCTCGAGAAGGTTTTAATGCTAAAAAACTTAAGTATACCGCCCTGATACCAATTGTAGAACCATAGAGGGGGTGAATACAGTATTTTTGGCTTTTCGGATGTTTAAAAACTTTCAAGCCTCAAAGAACAAGTTGTAGTTATACACCAACAAACACAACCACAAGCACAACCAAAGTATATAAAATAAGTAAAGAGACACCACGATATATACTGGTTCGGGATAGGGGGTTTAAACCATCCGTACATCCAGTTGCGAATCCACAACACTATACTATTCACTAAGTATAATACTTTCGGTTGACTATAAACCGTTACAACTTCACTCCACCGATATGCATAAAGATCGGCGCTCACTAAGATGAGCTACTCCCCAATGGTATTCCGCCCTCGGAAACCACCCTCAAGGCCTCGTGATTCGACTTAACCACAAAGACCACTAAGACCACAAAGACCACTAAGACTTGCCATCAGAAGTATCAAACCCCAACTAGATCCCCAATGATCTAGGCTTGGTCACCTCGACACAAGACTTCCCTTATAACCAAATCGAGTGAATGAATGTTTGATAGTTTAATCAAGCCCTAACCTAACCTAGAGACTCGATTCTAGTAGAAAGGGTAAAGATAAGAAGACCCTCGACATAATCACAAGAATGGATTAGGTTCTTGTGATTCTTCCCTTGCAAGGATATGTGTTCTTTCAAAGATTGTTATGTGAAAGATTAAGAACACAAGATAGAATTAGAGGATTGAGAGAAAAGAAATAAGAGAGAAATAATAATGGAAAGGGGTGAGGAATACAAGAGGCAAGGGTGGGTATTTATAGGCCAAGACCCAAAAGTGAGAATATAACTTAAGTGTTTGGCTCGCTGTTGGCGTGTTGGAGCGCCAGCAACGCGCCAGGATAACTGGTGTTTTCTCTTTTGGGTTTTGGTCTTTAAATACCCAACCTTGCTAAACCCCCAATTGTACTTCACACATTTAGACCTTTACATTATTTAACCTCAAGGTCTACCAACTCAAATAGCCATTTTGTAAAAATGTTTTGTGAAGTGTTTAAGTGAAACCAATTATCAAAGAGAGAAGGGTAGAAGGGATAATTGGATAGGGGTAGTTTGGGTATTCCTCACATGACATAGAAAAGAGAGAAAGAATGTGCCATGGTATATTACTTTGCTTGGAAAGGAAGTGTGCATGTTAGAGATAGAGAGAGGGAAGATTTGAATTTGAAATTCAAATGTGTGAGTGGGAAGTAAGAGAGTAAGGTTGGTTTAAGGTGAACCATGGTTGAGTTAGAAGAGAGAGTGTGGTTAGGTTAAGAGGATATCTAAGGGAATATTCCAAACTTGGAGAGGAGGGTGAGATGGAGGGTTAAGATGAGTTTGGATGAGTTGGAAGTGATGTGATGGAAGGGAGCGTTAGTTTGAAATTCAAAAATGAATTTGAATGTTGGAGTGTGAAGGAGAATTCCCCATGTGATGAAATGAGAGTGTGAGAGAGTGAAGAGATAAGATTGAGTTGTCATGTGCAAGAAGGATGTGATGGGGAGCTTAAGAGAGGATTCAAATTTGAATTGTGAGAGTTGTATGTGTGTAAGAGTGAGTTGGATAAGGATGTGATGTTGATTAGATGGGGAGCCTTTGGCTTAAATTCAAATTTTGAATTTTTAATGTTGGAGATGAGAATGAAGGTGGTTTGTGGTGAAGATTTATTTGTGTTTTGAAATTGATGGTTGGATGAAGCAGATGATGAGGTGTTAAAATCTAAGTGGTTAGATTGGAATGTTGAGAAGGGAATGTTTGGAAGATTTGGTGTGGGAATGTAGGTGACAAGAAGTACATGGAAGTACTAAAGGTCTAAGGGAATATTAAGAGAATGTTGGGGATAAGATTTGGGATGATTTTGAAATGGTTGGAGGATTAGTTTGGTGTAGAGAATAATCAAAGGATTGATCATGGCTTAATCATTTTGTAATTAAGGAAGAAAAGAATTGACAAAGATGATTATGGGTTGAGAAAATCAAAGGTTACTTATAATCCCATGTAACTCAACGTCGAGTATTCATAATTTCATAATACGTGAATTTCCATGACTCGACATATTCAATAATCACCTTGATGCAAACAAGCTAAGTGCTTTGTATCATTGTAAAGCATATCCCATAGCGGGAAAGGATACGTTTACACAAAGGGACCTTTGACTTAGTTTGACCAATAAGGGAGTAAACCCGTTACATGATTAGAGAAGACATAAACACGGATTATGGCCATATGAATACTTTCACTTGATGTCACGTGAAATATATAAGTTCCCTAGGTTTAGAAAAGCCTTGGCTATAGGTGTTTATGAAAATACTTGAGTTGGCATTTTGCGAAAAAAATGGGAGGTTGTAAATTTGGATCTCTCTAATTTCATAACTCGTTTCGTGTGTTCCCAATGAAGCACATAATATATTCATACCTGTATTAAAAGATCCACATTTGTCGGGTAAGGGGAAAGCCAACTTTTAAATTTCGTCCCGACCAATATAGTAGGCTGGCGCGTCGGAGCGCCGGTAGCGCGCCAGGCCCAGTTCTTGGGTCGGGAATATTTTGACTAACGTTTGTGCTTTATGTGTTTCGAAGGTTTATTTGTGATCATTAAAACATAAGGAGATCTAACTAATGTTGTCCCAATATAAGCGATTAAGTACCAATTCTCATATGAAATAATATAAAACAAGCGATCAACATTGGATAAATGATGTCAATAAAATGTAGTTATTTGATATCATCAAATATCCCCCCACTTGAACTTTACTTGTCCTCAAGTAAACCTTATATTTAAACCTTTGAAAATGTATCCTAAATACAGTTTAGGATTTATTTTTCTTGTTTTAATCACTCATTCGTTTTAATCATAATTGCACAACCAAACACCTCACGAAGTAGGAAAATAAAATCACTCAAATCAATCAACTAATCTATGTGGTAAGATTTAAGTAATTCGCTCAATTGCTCGGTCATGACGAATTTTCTATCATAAGCTTGGCAAGGATACACATCTCCACCACTAAAGCCAAGGAGTGACAAGTCTAAAGCGATAAATTGGGTTATGATAAGGCTTAAGGGTTAAACCTAGCTTCGTTTAAACATCTCCTGCACAAACTTAGTAGATTGCTGGTACGAGCCCTCGATTCCTCAAACAACGGACGGTCACTAGTGTGTATCCCAGTTCAGTGGTTCGTTATTTTCATAATGGATGGTCACCAAGACACACTCTAGATCGCTAGCGCGTCATTCGATTACTCTAAAACTCGGATGGTCTCTACCTTATTCATGCTTTTGACATTCTTACTAAGCCACTACCATATTCAGATGCTCGAAAGCTAACAACGAATACAGTAACTTGGTAAAGGGTAGGGACTAAACACTGGGAAATACATAAATTGGTGGAAAATAAAACAAATAGGTAGATTAAGTCCTAACAAATGTGGTTAATTACTTCCCAACCATCCCATGAATAAGACACAAATCATAGACTAACTCACGCTTTAACACGGAAACTCATGATTTAGGTAGACAAGAATTAGACTCAATAATATCTCATCAAAGAATAAACCTTAGTTGGCGTTCCCATAACGGCCAACTCCCTTGCACTCCATAAATATAATACAACAAGCAATAGCGATATCTCTACTAGTACATAACTATACATTGTTGGTTTATCAAATATACCAACATCTTATATATATATATATATATATATATATATATATATATATATATATATATATATATATATATACTACTTATAATGGAAAAATGGTCAACAAGTCAATAAGTGAAAAAACTAAAATTAATGTATTCCCCAAACTACCCTTTGAAACAAACACCCATATTCCAATGTCTTTCACTTCCGCTTTATATCTTAAAAAAAACACACACACACATACACACAAAAAACACACACAAATACACCTCTCATCTCACAACAAAAACACACACAAACACTCCCAACCTCAACTAACAAAAACACACACAAACACCACCACCACAGAAACCGACGCCACAACCGCCCGACGCCACCACCATATAAATCGACGCCACTACGAAAACCCGCCATGTTCTGCCGCTTCCGGAACCACCAAGATTCAAAAGGGTTTTACAAGTTTTGAGGTATTTTTTTGCGTTTTCTAATAGATCTATGCATATTAATAAACTTTTGAAAGTTTTTTTAAAGATCTATAGATTTTATTCGTAGATCTATAGATTTTATTTTAGATCTATAAGTCTTTTTTTTATAGATCGATGTATATTAACTTTTGTGGTAATTTTTTTGTTAGTGTTGTCTATTGCCGCCGCTGTAGCCGTCATTAGCTTGCCGGAGAAGTCGATACCGCCGGCACCGGAAAGTGGTATGCCGTCGTTATCATTTTTTTTATTATTTTTTTTTGGTAAATTTGTAAATACTGTGTAGTATTTTTTATAAATTTGTTTTGAATATTTTGCCGTGTAGTTTGCATCAATCACTGGAAAATTTGTACCGGTGCCGGAAATAGTTGATATAGCCGGAAATAGTATGCTTTATTATTAAATTGTGGTTAATATATGTTATAATGGTTTTCATGTTTTGAGGTTTCTTTATTATTTATCTCTTCATAGATATTAAACAAGTTTTTCTTGTAGATTGAACATTTTTAATAGATTTGTAGATATTTATTTTAGATATGAATTTCTATAACATTTTTGGGCTTATATTATTTCAGCCACCGCCTGCCGCCACTTACCGCCGCCATCGCTGATGTAGTAGCCGAAAACTGCAGCTGTCCGCCGCTATCTAAAATGTTGTGGTGACCGAAAAATGTGTGGTTTACTTTTAAAGTTGGTGTGTATTTTTTTTTTAGATATTTTAAGTAAGTTTTTTTTTTTTTTTTTTTTTTTTTTTTTTTTTTTTTTTTTTAATGGTAATATTTGGAGTGCTAGGGTGGTTTAGGGGTGTTGGCTGTGTTCGGATCAAACCTAAGGGTTTAACTGGTTTTGAACATTTTTACTTTAGATCTATAAATCTTTTTAGCCTTTGTAGCTTTTGTGTTTGTGGAAATGAGTTATTTGTCATCCATGAACATACAAAAATATATTATATTATTAAATTGAAAAGTACATAATTTATGATCTTGAGAGTTGGAAATAAAATGGGACTAAAAGTACATAATTTATGATCTCGAGGTTTAGGGCATCAAATTTGCATTTGCATTGGAATTTGAAATGTTTTAATGAGCCACACAAAATAGTTTTTCGAAAGATGTATAGATGATAGAGACTTGACATAATTGGATAAACGAAGACCCGAAATTTGACAGCTTAGTGCATAGAAAATACCAACTTAAAAGAAGAAGCTATTAATTAAGAATATGGGGACTACTTTAAATTCAACTAGACAAGCAAATTTGAAAGATATAAAAGTGGTATAATTTGTTCTTTCTTGTAGAGTTATTCTTAACTATTCTTTGCAGCCAATGACAAAGTCTGAGCCAAATTTCAAATTTCTAAATGTTGAAAATTTAACCTTTTTTGAAAATTTGAACATTTGAAAAAATTAAAATTTTGAACTGTTCGAATAAATTTCAGTTCAAATTTTAAATTTTTTGAAAAATTAAACTTTTCAAGCATTAATAAAAAAAAAAAAAATGGTATTTAAATTTGAAAAGTTGTAATCTCAATCTTAAAAAGTTAGAAATTTTTAGATGTTGAGGTTCTAAAATTTTAAAACATTAAAGTAAGAAGAAGATAAAAATTGTATAATTAAAAATTTTATGTTAGAAAAGGACAACTCATTTATCTTTGATTATATAAATATTGTTATAAATTGTTGTTAGTTTTGTGTTTCTATATATTTATTTATTATTTTTTATTTTTTGGCAACAAGAAATGGGAAACTATATTGAAACAAGCATATTAAAACCGTGTATAAGAGATAAGTTCCAAATAGATAATCTCAAATCAATTAGCAATTAGCCTTGATTAGTGGTGATTAGTGGGGATTGGGAGTGGACTCGGCATAAGCTCGGCAATGATCGGCAAATCTCGGTAAAACCATTGCCGGCATTCGGCAAAACTCGGCAAGTGAAATTTTCGGCTATATTTGCCGATGGAAATTGTGGAGCAGAAAACGCATAACGGTCAACAAAATTTGAAATATGACCGTTTGGCTTTATGTAAAAATAAAAAATAAAAAAAAATAAAAAAAAAAAAATAAAAAAATTCCCTTATTTTTTACTTATATATACATAAGTTTTCTACAATTTCACATACAATCTTCTTCCCCAAACAAAAAATTCTACCATTTCACATACCATTTTACCTATGGATTCTAGGAAGTCAAAAAAAATAGCTAACCACGAACAAACTCGTTTGGTATATTTTCTTTCCTTTATTTTTTCATGTCTCGTATTTTTTTTTTCTCGTATATTTTTTTTTTGTCTCGTAATTTTTATTTTTTTTTTGTCTCGGATTTTTTTTTTATGTCTCGTAATTTATTTTTTTTTATTTTTTTTTTATGTCTTGTTTTTATAATTTGTTACAATTTATACTTTATTAGAAATGGAAGACGAAGACGACGACGAAGAAGTTCAAGAAGTGGATGCAAGGGGCAAGAAAAATGTTAGTACAAAAAAGTCGCGTGAAACTTGGACGCAAGAGCAAGAGGTTGCATTGGCGAAAGCATGGGTTCAAGTATCCGAATGTAAAAAATTCGGTAATGATCAAAAGGGCGATAGTTTTTGGAACCGGATTTTGGAGCATTACACGGCAACTCTTGGATCAACTACACGGACATTTCATGGCTTGTATACCAAGTGGAAGAATATGAACGCGGCCATGGGACTTTTTAACGGCTTTTACCAACAAGCGGTATTTTTTTTTACTAGTTCGGATTTTTTTTTTACATGCCTCGTATTTTTTTTTAAATGTCTAGTATTTTTTTTTTAACATGTCAATTATCTTTTACATGAAGGATCGTGCTAAGGCTAGCGGGTGTAACGACTTGGATGTAATGAAGGTTGCATTCGCCGATTACCGAACAAAAAAAAAAAAAAAAGAGTTCGGTCATGTTGCTTCGTGGGATGTTGTGAAAGGGCATGACAAGTGGCTCGAGCAAGATTGTTTTCAACAAGTTAGCGGTTCGAGGACAAGCGGAAAAGAAAGTCGGGAGAGTATGAATCCGCAAGCAACGAGAATATCTTGCCCGACATGAATGAAGACCCCATCCCTGCTTATGATTCAAGGAAGTCAAAGAAAAAGCAACCCGCATCCTTCACTTCGATCTCAAGTGCCGCGGAAGACATTAGCTCGTACGCAAAAAGAAAGCAACAATTTTTGCACGAGAAACGCGAGAAGGACAAGTTGGCGGCGGATTTGTTGGCGACGCAACTCGACGGGGCAAAGTTCAAGAACCGACAACGCGAGATGAAGTTTTTTTACGAGCCCCATGATCACATTACCAACGAAGAGCACTTGAAAGCCGTTCTTGATGACAAGCGGGAAATTGCGAAGAAGAACGGATGGAAAATTTGGTTTTAGATTGTATTGTATGAACTTTTTTTAATTTCAATGAAATGTGTGTTTTAATTTTATGTAGTTTGTGTTTTATGTATTAAAAATATATTTAAAAAAAAAGATTTGGTAAACTTTGGTGACCGCCGCCACCATTTTGGTAAAGTTTGGTAAACTTTGAGTTGGAAGGTTGTGATTGGTAGATGATGATGTGGCAATTTGGCAAAAGTTGGTAAACTTTCGACCACTCCCTCCCCCCTTAGTGGGTGATTGATAGTTTCCCTAGATAGCTATGTAATTGTACCTATTTATTCATCATATCTTTTGTAATTAAGACACACAAGAATTATCCCAACCAATCTTAATTTTAATCTTAACCACATAAATGGTCAAACCTTGAAAGTGAAAACTTGAATTTGGTCAAACCTTGAAATTGGCGTTTTGAAAGTTAGAAACTAGACAAAATTTGGCGTTTGGAAAGAAATGTTATTTTGGAAAGTATTCACTGAAGATAACAAGGAAGATATTGATTGGTGTAACACCTTCCAAACACTGGACATTGATTGAAAGGATAAGAAAGTTGACATATTCTATGTTAGGAAACGATTTCTAAAACATTGTTGGACAAAACTTTTCGATTTCAAACACATATACTACACATACACGGTTGACTTATAATCTATCTATGGCCTTTGAAACTAATTTGGGGAACTTATGAAACTTATGAAACACACTTCGGATTTCATAAGTATTAAATTTATGAAACTGAATATAATAATGACTCGGTGCTGCATTACTGGATTAGGAGCTTATGTCCAAGAAGTCGAGGGATATTTTTTAGACATTAATGAGTTTTATTGAAAGTTAGAATCAATCTGGTACCATTTTCGTTCAATATCAAGTTGGTTTTTTGAAGTTATAATTGTTCCAAAGTTTTAAGCTTTTAAAAGTGATGATTTTAGTTGCTATTGTGCAGCGTAAAAGAAAAACTCGGAATATCAAGACTTGGCAAGGATTCTAAACCATATTTTTTGTAAGCAAAAAGAAAGACTCATATCTTGGCAGGAATTTGTAAAATGACCACGACAATATGGCCTTTTCAGGGAACATGGCACCACAAGTGTTTTAAGTAGGAACCATGCTATTACTCTTATCTTATTTGACTGTTAATGATACTTTAATACTACTTCCTAAATATTTATATGATCTACTTTAAATATTTGTTACATTTTCAATATACAAGTATTCATCAATCATCATGACATGTATGTGGTTAGTATCTAATAATTTATGTAATGTTTTACTTTTCAATCTCACTAAATATTTTATATGTTGTTTGATACATCTTAACAATTGATGTTACTATTAATTATGAATTATGATACCACTTGATGTTACTATTAATTATGAATTAAGCTACTAAGATTAACCACTAATAAGCCCTAGATCTAGAGAGAGAAAATCTAGAGAGAGAAAATATAGAGAGAGTGGAAGATGATATTAACATAATAAGGAAATGATTAGTGCATTCATCAACCAACCCTCTCCCTAAGGTGG
This sequence comes from Artemisia tridentata subsp. tridentata, assembly GCA_021014915.2. Classification (NCBI taxonomy): domain Eukaryota; kingdom Viridiplantae; phylum Streptophyta; class Magnoliopsida; order Asterales; family Asteraceae; genus Artemisia; species Artemisia tridentata. The sequence goes on from CP139507.1 coordinate 368,585,238, forward strand.
GTGGGGGTATTTATAGTTTTTACATGACATGGGCTTGTAGCCCTAAATACTTAAATAATACATCATTAAACATAAATAAATAAATAAACGACATAGCCTATGGGCCTTCTACACGGGCTGGGCCTAATAATAAACCTAAAGGCCTAAGCAACCTTAATACAATATGATCAATACTTGAATAATACAAAACGTGTTCCCAACAATCTCCCCCTAAGTATTTGTCAGCAAGGTTGCTTGACGTCGTCTTTGCTTCTTTTGGCTTTGACGTCTTCATAATCTTTGTTCTTTGTTCTTGATAGTGATGTGATATGATAAGGTAGTGATCTGCCGTTCTCCAACGATCTTTGCTTCTGGTATCTTCAAGTCTTCTCCACCATGCTCATATGACTTTTGACTTTTGTTCTTATCACTTCAATCTTTAACTGGTGAAAGGTTGTGGTGCTTTGAACTTTGACTTTTCTTTGACAATTCTGAACTTTTGATATTTCTGAGTCTTTGTGACAACATCTCTTTGGAATTTGAGCATGATGGAGTCTTGATGGTGGTTGAACTCCAGGTCTCCAAGCTCCTCCGCAGCACCAGCACGAGCCAACCGGCACATACAGGCTCAGACTTCGAGATCGTCAACAGCATAGCGTGAAGACTTTCTCTAATCCTTGCCCAGGCTGTTCTGAACCGGATACCCCCGAAAGGGCTTACACGGACACACCGAAGTGCACCCACGAATCAGTGAGTTGCTGGAGATCACCCCACGACTGTAGACCGTTTGGAACCAACACTAAGCGTAACCCACAAGGAGTTACCGAAGTGACCTGCTGTCAGGGCTATTTGATGTTGACCCTGGCAGGATTTCCATTCTATCACTGAGACTCACAATTGTGAATTTTCTCAAGAATGTTCTTGGCAGATTGCTAAGATCTGCGAAGGACTCTTTCTTAATTTTACAACTGCTGCCCATGATGTAGAACAGCAGAGTAATACTAAGTGTTCCTAATAGATTTTTGACATATCTCATGGCTCTAGACTCAATTAGTGCACATTTGTTTGGTCGTCGGAGGCGTGGAGCAGAGTGCCTCCTTTTCAATATCAACACCCTCGTAGTGAGAGGTCGATAGATGATGAAGGGTTCTCCGTGAAAATGAAACAAGTGCCTTTTGAGAGACACCAGAGTGGCTTAGAAGGTTTAGTGCAGTGCGTCACTGGGTCCATGACGTCTTTGTTCTTCAATACTGGTGATGCTCAGTCAACCAGTAGATTATGTATTGAACCCGGTGTCTGCCCTAAGGTTGAACAAATGGAGGGCTATTTCTTTTCACCCTTTTCTTTGCTTTTCTTTGCTTTTCTTTTTAATTCTTCAACCCCTTCTTTCTCCTTTCATTTCATTTCTCCTTTTTTTTTATATCATACCTAGGACTTTCTAGTTCTAACTATGGGATTGTCCTTGGGTAAATCCCTCCGGCTCTGGCGGATCATAGGACGGTTTTTTCCTAAACCTTAGTCACCTTATAACTTCATGATTATCCTAATGATGATGCCATAAACCAAACCATTGAAAGTCTCACAAAGTGTCGATGATTGTGAAAACATTTTATTGACACCTTGAGAGTCTTGTGTTTTTCAGAGAGATTCCCCCTTAACATGTGCTCATAAGTAATTAAATGAAATTTGCACATGTCGGGAAGAGTTGACACTTTTGAATTGATTGATTTTCAATGAACATGATCATCGCGAGACACTCTTACATCACTAGTAAACTAGGTTGAAATTATTACCCGTCCAAATCACATTCAAGGAAAATCGCTTGAAATCGGTACATTCTACTCAGATATATCCTTTGTGAGACATGCTTACATCACCAGATAAACTGGCTTGAAATTATTACCCGTCCAGGATATATCTTTTCGATTACTGACTTTTGTTGTCGTCAATTCGAGGGTCAATTCTTGAGTCTTACACTCATGAGATAACATCGTTACTTGCACCATATTTTAATCGCATTTTCATTTTCCCCCTCAAAAATAGCATAATTATGTTGTTTTTGATAAACTTTTTGATTAAAATATGCTCTTTTTGAGGTGTTTGTGGAAGAATGTCAAGAACATTTGTATATTTGAACAAAGATTTTTCAAATACTCCCCCTTGACGAGGGAATACTTGTCCTTATGAGCAAAATTTTTGAAAACTTAGAAAACATTCAGGTTTAATTCTGCTCATAAGTAAGAAGCTTTCGCTCCTTTGATTAGGATTGAGGCACTGAAGCGTACCTCAGGGTCCTTTCTTTACAAGTGCGGGTTGTACACTGTTATGTGTGCACAAGCCGTAATAATATATAAGAAAATGATGAGATAATGACAAAATTTTGACAATTAATACCATTGAGTTTACTCAGGATGGAGGAAAGTGAGAATGTTTGGAATTCTAGCTCGTCCTCCCGTGTAACTCTCTAGTCTTCTCATCATTCAAGCGAACCATATTTCAACCAAGTTCATCATAGCAATTTGCTTCTCGATTATAGACACTTGATCAACTTAGAAACAAATCAACCAAAGTAGAGAAACTCGACTAAGTAAGATAACTTGACTAAATCAGTTACTTAACTAAGACACAGTTACTCAGCTAAGTTAGTTACTTGATCAAATCAAAGTAACTCGACTAAGTCAAAGTTACTTGACTAAACAGAGTTACTCGACTAGTCTGAGTTACTCGACTAGTCTGAGTAACTCGACTAGTCTGAGTTACTCGACTAGACTGAGTAACTCGACTAGACTGAGTAACTGGGCTAAATCAAAGTAACTAGGCTAAATCAAAGTAACTAGGCTAAATCAAAGTAACTTGGCTAAATCAAAGTAACTTGGCTAAATCAAAGTAACTTGGCTAAATCAAAGTAACTTGGCTAAATCAAAGTATCTTGGCTAAATCAAAGTAACTTGGCTAAATCAAAGTAACTTGGCTAAATCAAAGTAACTCGACTAAATCAAGGTTACTCGACTATTCACAGTTACTCGACTAAATCAAGTTACTTGATTGTATCAAGTTACTTGACTAAGTCAAGTTACTCGACTATATCAAGTTACTTGACTAAGTCAAGTTACTCGACTAGGAGTATCTCGACTAGGTTGACTATTATCTCCTAACTCGGAGATAAAGTCGATCAAATACAACAATCTCGATCATTTTATCATTCATGACCAGTTATTCAAACATCAAGAAATTCGTCAATCACATTTGATTACACACTTTTGCAAATATGGTATTCAAATCTTTTCCGGTATAACAAAGTATCTACACATTCATCTCTTTGATAAAGCATTGAAAAAATACTCATATAACAGCAAAAAAGCAATCACAAACCATCATTATTTTTCACAGTTTCATAAGGTCGACTGCCATATACCCTAATTATGTGCAAATTCAGCCTCATTGATGATAATAATCTAATTAACAAATGGTAACATACTCAGAAACATGAAGTGAATCTATCCCACTAACAAAGTTAACTCAGAATTCATCAAACAAGAAATCCCCAAATCTAATGATAAACCCTAATTCGAAAATCTTAAACAATCAAATAATATGGAAACGTTCTCAAGTATGAGTACCAAATTAATTGAAATAAAAGACTTACAAAATAGATTTTAACAATCAGATTCAAGAGCTTTTAATCGATATGATGAAACAGAGAAAAGAAATTCGCGCGTTCGTAGTGAGAGGGAAAGAGTGGGAAAACTGTATATGGAGATAAATTTTGACCTTGGTCAGCCCTAATGATTTTATTAAGTATAGATTGCTCACTTGTCAATTATGATCCTCTAACTTGAGTCCTCTTTGATTTTAAGTCCTAAAGTTAACACATATCATAATATTACAAGTTCAACTTATTAACTTTAGACTTATTTTCTTTGATGATCCTGAGGCAACATTATCTAGCATGATCGTTTTTTTAAATTACAATGAAGATTAGATGAAGATACGTGATGGTAGATGTGCAAAAATTTCTCCCCCTCAAAATATGAACGATGTTTGAAATTACTGAAAATTTGAAAGATGAGATCATATTTTGATGCGGATCTGCTTTTGCACACCTAAAGTGATACATCGTATATATATATATATATATATATATATATATATATATATATATATATATATATATATATATATATATATATATATATATATATATATATATATATATATATATATATTTACATGATAGTGTGAATGCTTGACTTGGTCAGTTGTTTGTGAGAAATTTTGCCAAGTCGTCAGGAGTCAAGCATCTCATCCCAATCTGATGAACCAAATTCACAAAGCATTCGTGAGGTAAGGCTTTGGTGAATAGATCCGCCAACTGATGTTCTATACCCACGAAGTACAATTCAACCGTACCCTTCTCCACATGCTCTTTTATGAAATGTTATCGAAGAGCAATATGCTTCGACTTTGAACGTTGGACAGTGTTGCATGAAATAGCGATGGCACTCTTGGAGTCGCAGTACATGGGAATCTTGTTGAAAATGTATCCATAATCCATCAACTGAGATCTCATCCAAATGACTTGAGCACAGCAGGCGGACATGGCGACATATTCTGATTCTGTAGACGATAGTGAAGTGCAATCTTGTTTCTTTGACTTCCAAGAGACGAGCTTATCACCCAGAAATTGTACTCCCCCTGATGTGCTTTTTCTCGTGTCTAAACACCCTGCATGGTCAGCGTCCGAAAATGCAACAAGTTCAAAGCCAGAATCCTTCAGATACCAGATTCCCAAATGAATGGTTCCCTTAATGTATCGAAGGATTCTCTTAACGGCAGATAAATGCCGCTCAGTTGGTCTTGACTGATATCGGGAGCATAGATACGTAGCAAATATAACATCTGGTCTGCTAGCTGTGAGATACATGATCGACCCAATGATACTACGGTAATTGGTAGGATCAATGGGTGTCCCATTTATGTCAGCATCTAGCTTTGGAGATGAGGAAGACATTGGTGTATTATAGGTGTCACAGCTGGTCATACCATGCTTTTTCAGGATTTCCTGAGCATATTTGGACTGACTAAGGAATATAGCATGGGGTGATTGATGAGCTTGCAGTCCTAAGAAGAACTTCAGTTCACCCATCATGGACATCTCAAAGTTATTCTTCATTAGTTTTGCGAAAGCATTTGAGTACTTTTTATGTGTTGATCCAAAAATGATATCGTCTACATAAATTTGTACGATGAGAATGTCCTCCCCGTGTTTTTGTATAAACAAATTCGTGTCCACAGTACCTTTAGTAAAGTGATTAGCAAGCAAGAATGCAGATAATTTGTCGTACCAGGCCCTTGGGGCTTGTTTAAGGCCGTAAAGGGCTTTATTTAGCCGATATACATGATTCAGTTGTTCTTGGTCCACGAAGCCTTCTGGTTGAGAAACGTACACTTCTTCCCGGAGTTGTCCATTGAGGAATGCCGTCTTCACATCCATTTGGTAAACAATTATGTTCTTGTGGGCCGCGTATGCCAGAAACATTCGAACTGCCTCGAGCCTTGCAACTGGAGCAAACGATTCTTCAAAGTCGATACCTTCTTCTAGACTGAATCCTTTTGCTACTAGCCTGGACTTGTTACGAATAATGGTACCATCTGCATCTAGCTTGTTCTTCCAAATCCATTTCAATCCAATGACATAAACTCCGTCTGGTCTTTCAACTAATTCCCAAACTTCCAAACGTTTGAATTGATCCAACTCTTCTTGCATGGATTCAATCCAGTTTTCATATGTTAAGGCTTCTTTGATGTTTTTAGGCTCAGATTAACAAACGGTGAGTGCATAAATGCATGTTTCACCGTCTGTATGGAGTCTTTGTCTTGTCATGACTGGGTTGTCAGGATTTCCAATCACGTTTACTAATGGATGATCCCTTGTCCATTTGTGAGTGGATGGGTAGTGTTGATGAGTATTTTGCAGATTTGACGGTTCCATGTTGCGTGTAGAAGATTCTGCAATATCAGGAATGGTTGGTGCAGGAGCAAATTGATTGAAAAATGCATCGCCGTCATAATCTGGTGGTGTGGGTACATTAGAAGAATGATGAGGAGAATCTTCAGCTGTGGGTGTAGATGAAGAAGGTGTTAGATCTACTGATGATGATGGTTCAGGTTGTGGTGCATCGTTAGCAATTGTTGTGGAAGTAGCTGCTGGTGTATCAGGTGCTTGATTGGTGACGGTTGGAGCAGCGGAATTGTTGGATACATTAGGTGCACGATTATCAAGAGTGTCATCAAACAGTGGAGCAAACAAATCTTCTAAATCTTTTTTGTTAAATGGTAAGGAATCAGCTGAAGATTCAGGAAAGTTGAGACGGTTGTGAGCGGGTTCTAAGCTGTTTTGCTCAGAAGCCATTTCCGTGAGTTCATCAAAATTTGCGTGTATAGTTTCTTGAATTTCCCTGGTCCGACGGTTCCAAATTCTAAAACCCTTGGAGTTTTCACAATAGCCAACGAATATCCCAATGTCTGCTTTTGCCTTTAATTTACCATGATCATCTCGATCATTTTTCGGGTAACAAAGTGCTCCAAAGACATGAAAGTAGTTGATGTTTGGTTTTCTGCCTTGAATAATATCATATGGAGTTTTGTTGTGTCGTTTGTTGATCATGCATCGGTTCTGGGTATAACAGGCAGTATTAACAGCTTCAGCCAAAAGGTAGTCTGGTAATTGGGCATTGATCAACATTGTTCTAGCTGCTTCCATAAGCGTACGGTTTCATCTTTCAACTACACCATTCTGTTCGGGAGTGCGAGCAATTGAATATTGATGAACAATCCCATGTTTCTCTGTGTATTCCCGAAGGGTTTGATTCTTAAATTCAGTGCCGTTATCTGTTCTGATTATCCTGACAGTGTTACGGACTTGCACTTGAATCTTCGTGAGAAACATGATGACCATTGAAGGAACTTGGTCTTTTGTCCGAAGAAAGTAGACCCATGTCCATCGTGAGTAGTCATCCACTATTACCAAGATATACCTTTTCCCATTTATAGTCTGAACCCGCATCGAACCACACAAATCCATATGAAGCAGCTGTAGGACATGGTCTGTGATGTGTTCTGCTTTGGGAGGAAAGTGAGCACGGTGACTTTTCCCTTGTTCACATGCAGAACACAAATGATCTTTGGCATATCTGAACTTTGGTAATCCGTCAACCAATTTATTCTTTGCAAGGTCAGTCATGGTTTTGAAATTGAGATGTGACAATCGTTTATGCCATAACCAAGCCTTTGTGGGATGAGCCCTGGAAAGTAAGCAGATGGGAGAGGAAGTTGTCATGCCTTCAAAGGATATGGTGTATAGACTGGTTCCCCATTTTCCTTTCATCAAATCATTTCCTTGAAGATCACAAATGAAGCAAGTTTTCTCCCGAAATGCTACTTCTATGTCTCCGTCACAGAATTGTCCCACTGAGAATAAATTGTGACCAAGGCCTTCAACATAATACACACGGCTGATTTCGATGTTCCCATTCACATAGTCTCCATAGCCCATTATTGCAGCAAAGTGATCATTCCTGAATCTGAACGTTCCTATGAACTTTGCGATAAAGTTTGTGAGAAGCTTGAGGTTGCCGCTCATGTTTTGGGAACACCCGCTATCAACAATCCAGAGGACAATTTGTATCACCTGCATCACAAATATTAGGAACAGGTGGAGAATTGGTAACGGTTGGACCCGTTGGGTTAGTAACACAAGATTCAAATATTTTTGGTACCCATTTAAAGCTTGATGTGTTTTGCAGCCAACGTTGCCATGTCCAACTAGTCTCAGCCTTTTTCCAAATAAATGCACTAGGTGATTTGGGTTTGGCTATGGGCTTTTGTATGGTTTTCTCAGAAACTGCTAGTGGTGGTTTTCCTAATATGGACTTGGCAACAGGTTTTAACCTAGAGGAAGAGCCACTAGTTCGTTACTTTTTATGAGACAATAGAGTTTTAGCAATGCATTTCTGATGATTACCAATTAATATACTAGCATGACAGAACACACAAGAAGCATCAACATTAACATCATTCATAACTTTCAAAGATCCAGCATTCATTACATCATTCTTAGAATTACACTTAGACAAGCTAGATTCTATGTTTGACATAACATGCGTCTTATTCACAATACTAGCATTAGTTTCTTGAAATTATTATCCGTCCAGGATATATCTTTTCGATTACTGACTTTTGTTGCCATAAATTCGAGGGTCAATTCTTGAGTCTTACACTCATGAGGGTCAATTATTGTCTTGGATCTTCTACTCCTAGGAGTGTTGACTAATCCTATGGAAGTGGAAGTATTTGCATTAGTGATTTGTGATGATACTTTCTTGGGTGCCTTGTCTACTTTGTAACTCCATGATGCAATCTCATGAATCTTTGCTTTGCCTTTTTCTAAAACTCTGAGTTTCTTTTTCAAATCAATAATGATGTGTTGAAATTCCTGAGTTTGTGAATCCAGAATTCTATTGAGACGTACTGTTGCATTTCTATTTTGAATGATCTCATCAATTTCTTTTTCATATTCAAATAGTTGATGTCTTAAAACATCATTTTCATTTGATTTTTGACTTTCAGAATCGTGACTGTTTTGAAATGACACAGACGTTTTTAGATTTTGGAACTCCATTTCAAATTTAGCACTTTGACTTTGACACCAGTCAAGTCGTTTTTGAAGTTCGAACACTTTATTTTCCACATCATTGTTGATTTGACGAAGACTCTCATTCTCTTTTACCAAATTTTCTATCTCCATTTGCAACATCTCAACATTAACAACATGATCATTCACAAGAAACTCATTGCAAGATTTGTAAATCGAATTCATCATCACAGAAATAACGTCATAACTCAGAACATTTTCTAAGAGTCGATCAACCTCTTTTTCTAAAGCTTTCTTTTCATGTTTTTGTTTTTGAATTTTTTTGTCTTTAGCTTTGAAAATGCTCTTCATATATACAACTTCCGTTTGTAAGTCTTGTTCCCATTGTGTTGCACATTTCTTCAGATGTTTGACACGTGGTAGAATTTTCTTTTGAAAAATGTCTCGCTTTTCTTTTTCTATTGGAGAAAGAAAAGTAGAGACAATAATTTGAGAATTAAATTCTATCTCATTTTCCAAGAGTTTAATGTCATCCATAAATGTCTCAAAATGTCAAAAAATTCGAAATTCTTGTGGCATTTTTGGATCAACATCATCCTCTGTCAAAGAATCCTTGATTTGTGCAGCAGTTTTGGAAATAGGAGTTACTTGAGAAGAACCATGTATGTTGGTATTTAACAATGTTTGTTCTGGTTTGTCCTTTGGAGGGACAAATGATTTACTGATATGAGGTCTTGCGTTATAATCATAATGAACTTTTGTAAAATCTTTGTCTGTTTTTGATCGACTCTCGTGTTCGTTTTGACGTTCGAGAATTTCAAGTTCTTCATCATTACTAAGCACAACAACTCTTTGAACGGCATCATCAAGTAATAATTCTGCATTGTATAACTTGGGATTGTTGCAGTGTGCTTTAGAAAGAAAATGTGGTTGGTCACAGCCAATAGCAAATCCATATCCTTGCGGATTTGGTTTTGCCGTTAGCCTTTGAATTTGAGTTATGGATCCACCATTTTTGTATACAATATTTTGAAACTCTTTTAGTTTGGTTTCCAAAGCAACGATTTCTTCAAGATATGAGTTGACACGTTTACTTATGGCTTGCTTTTCTTCAAAAAGATTATTTTGAGATGTTGAAAGCTCTGATTGAGTTTTTAACAACTCAGAATTTAAAGTGTCAATTTGTTTTTTGAATTCAAATTGATCCTTTTCTTTTTGAGAGATGAGCTCAGCCTTGGAAATGGTTAACTCACGAAATTGATTTTCTAAATCTTGAACTTTTACGTACTCTTTTTGGAAAGCAATCTCAAAACCTTTTTCACGTTTATCTTGTTTTTGATAACCTGAAAGTTGTAGTTTATAGCACTCATTGTCCTTCGTTAACAATGCAATTTTTGCTTTTAGATTTTGATTGATTTCATTGCATTTCTCAATTTGTGATTGGGTGGTCAGCAATAAGGCCTGAAGCTCTTAATCTTGATCAGGCAAAGGATCATTTTGTTCAAGATGATCATAATTTTCATCTTCAATAGAGTCATCAAATGAAACAACTGTTTTATCATCATCAAATAATACAACAGTGTTTATTTGATTATCTGTTGGAGATGAGAATGGTGAGTCATTTTGAACAGAATTCTCTTTTGTAAATGAAGATGCAGATGGTGTAGCAATTTCATGTATAAGACATTGTGAATCAGGTACCTGAGATAGACCATCGGTATCATAAACCGGGCCTGTCTCGGATGTGTTCATCTCCTGCATGTTTTCCATGAGCATCACTGCAACATTTGCTTCAAGATCTTCCATCTCATCATCTGAATCAGCATTAGCCATGAAACTCTGTTCTTTCATATTCATTGTGCCCCCTGCTTCATCTTTCAATGCCATCAATAGAGCTTCCTTGTGGTATGCACTGCCCATAGTACGAGGCTTTGGACATGCATTTGCCATATGACCACTCCCACCACAATTGTAACACGTGATCGAAGTGTTTGCAATGCCTCTCTATTCATTTCCAGCCATCTGATTCCTTCTTTGATTAGTCCCCATACTGTTCCTGTTACCCCCTACAGAATTAAACCTTTGTCCTCCTGACTGAAACCTCTGAGACCCATAGTTTCCTGTGTTCCCTGAACCATATCTTCCCGAAGATCTATTCTGAATTTCCACTCTTCCATCGTTGATAACAGACTGATTCCTGGTATTGGAAGATGAACGAAGACGGTTGTTGGATTTGTTGGTGAACTTGCCAAGTGCCTTAGCAATTAATCCAAATGCTTCATTGAGAGAGTTGAAGGCATCCTCTTCTTCATCAAAGTCAGTGTTTGAGTACATCATGGAATCTGTGTTGTTATAAGAGACCATTTGATTTTCAGAATATTGGGATGGTGCTTCGTATGGAACAATTTGGTTTGGAGGTTGTGGTTGAAAGCTTTGTTGTGAAGATGATTGTCCAAATTCCTGGTTCGGTAGTGAGAAGTTTGGTTGAGCAATGAGAGCAAGCGAGTTGGATGTTGGTGTCGATGAGAAACCACCTCATGCTGTAACTTCCTTATCTACCTCAGATTGATGTTGTCTCAGAAAGTCATACATTAGTCCATACTTGACTTCACCAATCTTCTTAGTTTGCCTGACAAAGGTTGCATATTTTTGCCATTCTGGTCCAAGGCATCCCAGGAATTTTGCATTGATAGCAATCTTAGGTAACTTGATGTTATGACGATCGAGGTCATTGACAACGTTTGCGAAATGGTGGTAGTACGATTCAATTGTTTCCCCTGGTTCCATGATGAAATTGTTGTATTCCATGTACAGTTTGGATTCAAGGTCCTCTTGATTTAACTCAGTCCCTTCCATTAGAAGGTGCACATGCTCCCACATGTCTTTGGCTGTCTTCTGAGCATCAATACTTCGGAAGATTGGGTTTGGAATTCCCTGAAGTATGAAAGACATTGCCAGATCATTAGCTTCTTGTTGCAAGGTTTGTTCAGTTGTGTAATTAGAGACAAGAATTGGAGTTGACGTTTCTTCTCTTTCTGAATTTTCTGGAACAACAGTTACTGGAAGTGGAAAGGGTCCTTCAATGATAGCTTGCTTTAGATATTTCCCATGTGGTTTTCTGAGTTCAATGAAACGAAGGAATCGACTAGCCCATTGCACATAGTTACCAGGTGTCAGCATGGGTGGAGTTTCCTGATTTTCAGCCTCATGTCGAGATTGCTGACTGCTGATTGCTTCACACATCTTGGTAAACCAATGTGGTTCTCTGGACGGAGGTGCATAATTCTGCATGTGATTATGTTGCATGATTAGTTGTGGAGGTATTTTTTGTTGTGGAGTGAGAAACTGATGTTGTTGAACGAATGCTTGTTGTTGTTAATATTGGGGATGAAATTGCTATTGTTGTGGATGTTGCTGTGGTTGTAGTTGATAATAGAAATAGTGATTGTATGGTGGTTGAGACATTGTGAAGTAGCTTGTTATGGTTAAGGATCTTTAAAGGATAATAACGGTTGTTCACTAGTTGAAGATTAGATTAGTTTAACGTAGAAAAAACGTGAAGAAACTATGAGGATTTTACTCTAGAAACTCGGAGATTACAATCGTTGAAACTCGGAGGATTTTACACTAGAAACTTGAATTGTTGTAATACCCGAAAATCCTAAACATGTAAAATGACCAAATTGCCCCTGAGAATTTAAAATCTAAATAAAACATATGTAAAGCATCAAATAAATTCCAAACTTCTGGCAATGAACAAATTATGATCCCAAATAATTTTAACAACTTCATTTAACTTTTATACAAGCCATGAAAATTACTAAAATACCCTTGGGCGCCTAATATAGTTTAAATTCAAATTATGATTTAATTAAGTGTAATTAAATGGAATTAAAGGGCAATTAAATTTGAGATCAATCACATTAAGACTTCCTAATCAAAACCCCTGGATTATGGGCCATTAACCCTCCCCTTTTGACCGGTCCATATCTTTAAAATCCAATCACCACATTTTATTCCAAAACCCTATTTCCGATTAAATCAATAACACACAAAATAAATCACCACACCTCAATCCGATTTTTCGGAAGCAAGGAGGTAATTTTCTGGAGTTTTTAGAGGTGCAAAGGAGGTGGGAAAAATAGCTACACATTCCTAGAGTCGATCGTTTGGGCGTGGCAAAATATTTTGGGTCGCAAAGTGGAACCGAGTAGCTAAAATTCATAGCGTGAGATCCGATCACTCTATAATCAATTTGGTATTTTCTAGCCTTCTCCCAATCATATATAACATGTGAAAATTATTGGAATTGAACCATGCAATGTGTTTTGATCGAATGAAAAATAATGAGACATAAACCCTAATTTCGTATAACCGGATATAATTAATTCATGCGATTTTTATTGAGCTTGTACATATTTTTCGTGGGTCATATATTAATCATATAACATGATAAAAATAGTATCTTGAATTGTGGATGTCGAATTCGTGGGTTTTGGGATTTATGTTATAATCGGTTTTAAAGAAATAAAAGGAAAAGTTTGGGAAAAATACTAGGCCGATTGATCTAGGGTTTATAAGGAAGAAATCTGGAAATGTGCATGTTGTAATGATGATGGAATGATGATAAAATGATTGGGGAATTATAGGGTTCGATTTGATGAGTATTATGTAAACCGATTCATAAATAATTAGTTAAGGGTGTATTTTGTAATTTCTAAAACTTGTGGGTCAGTTTTAAAACTTAATTTAGATCATGTACTTGCTGGGAAAAATATAAAAGGAAGGGGGTCTAATGTCATTTTTGTATTTTAGAGGGTTAAAATGTTTTTAGGGTTTTATTTTGATTTGAATCGTAAAATAATTAATCTAGAGGGACTAAACTTGTAATTTTGGGAAACTTATGGGTCATTCGTGTATTTAATCATAATTATAGTGCCATGTGTCATTTTGATAATTTAAGGGACTATTATGAAATTGTTATAAATTAAAGTTTGATTTATATAAAGTAAGGACTAAATATGTAACTTTGTAAACTAGAGGGACCTATTGTGTAAATTCTGTAAAATTGAGGATACATTCTTATAATATGATAAAATAAGTGACCATTGTGAAACTTTGATAAATTAAGGGTCTGAAGTGTAACTTTTGAAACTAAAGGGATATAAAGTGTAAATTATGAAACCTAAAGGACTAAAAGAGTAACTTGAGGAATCTAAAAGCTAAAATGGAAAGTTACTTAAAAAGGAAGGGTTTGTAATTCATGTCGTTACTCCTCTAGGTGTGAAGAGGGAGTAGTCTTGTGCTCTTGATCATCTTTCCAGTATTTTCCGTTATCAGCAATAAGGTACAGATATTCTGCCCTTCTCTAGTAAGGTGCCTTCGTCTTATTTTCTGATTTCTGGTTCATTTTTATGTTTCCTTGTTCCGTGAACCTTGCTTGTTTTCTTATAATGATTTGTCATGAACCTTACTATAGACCCTGACTTGAACTTTGAAAAATTTTATATGAACCATTCAACTTGAACCCTTGTTTGAACTCCTGTCCTGATCCTTTGTTCTAAACCATGTCTTGAACCCTGATATAAATCATGACCTGGACCACCTGACACCTGATACTTGAACCTGACACCTGATACTTGAACCTGACACCTGATACTTGAACCTGACACCTGATACTTGAACCTGACACCCGATACTTGAACCTGATACCTAGTACATGATACTGACACCCGATACGTGATACTGATTCCTGATGCATGACACCTGACACATGATACATGATACCTGACCTTAACCCACAGTTTGATACTACGAGCCACTCACTAGGCATGAGGGTTTCATGTCCATGTCAGTCGATGCACCGATGGCATGACTCTAGGGTAGGAGAGTGATGACCTATCCCGTCCCTGTTATGATTATGATTTACGTAGAGGCAGACTCTGGCCACCTGGGGCGTATGGATGCATCCTAGACTTGACCTGACCTGACCTGACCTGTTACATGATATATTATTTATGGTGACTGATGGTGTGTGCGATACACGTCTTTCACACTCTGGGAGCTAGCTACTCCATTTCTGATTCCTGGGATTAGTGAGAGGAACATCTCTCTGCATGGTGGTATGATTATGATTTCATGTTCATGTTTCTGGGCTCGTAGAGGATTACTGTTTTCCATGCACCTTTTAGACTTATGACCTTTACCTTTCATCACTGACACCCTATGACATGATACTGGACTTATCTCTGTACTGGGCTTGGTATGTTGGGCTTGTTGGGATCTTTTGATTACTTCACCATTACTCATGATATTATCCAAACTTTCTAATCTCTCTGTATAAACTTTATATTTCTTCTCATTTATTATTACATCATGTACGATTCTTTCTATTCTCCCTATGTCATTATATTTGTTTGTTACTGTTATATCTGTTCACTGAGCTCGTGTAGCTCAGCCGCGTTTCTTTTCTCGCGGCAGGTATTAAGCTAGGAGCTGGGTTATGGATTTTGGGAAGAGTGTTCACGAGTGAAGTCTTGTTTCGTTGGTTTATTCTTCATTTGTATTATGTTTTGTATTTCATGTATTTTTCTGTCTCATGTTACATTGTATTTCCGCTGTTTAATTATGGATGTTATGTATGATCTGATGTGAAACCATGTACTTGTGACATCTTTACCCTTGTCGGGTCGGGGTGTTACAATTTATGGTATCAGAGATACAGGCACCCGAAAACCTTCGGCTTAGGCCATTTGACCTGTGAGGATCTGGGTAGACATTAGGTTTCCGTCCGCGCACTCTCTTCCGTTGCTTCTGTTATCCTACTTGCTCATGTCGACACCTTTCGTATTCTATATACTCCTTCTGATCGTTCCGCTAATCGTGTAGATGGTGTCCACGCGCGCTCGAGAGTACCTCACACGGAAAAAGCAACGATGGACTATCGTTTATCCTACCGGCAACAGGAAGATTGGGAAGATATGGAGAACGGCAAGGAGGAAGTTAATTCCTGCTAGTATATGGCCGTGTTATATCGAGGAGGAGCTGACCATAGTGAACAAAGATGGAGCAGAAGTGCTAGAGTACTCCACCCAGGTGATCTACAAAGATGGAGCGGCCATTCGGTACGCAGGCAAGTGCCCCAAATTCATTGAGGAGAATGGAGTGGTACGAATCCAGCCCCGCAACGTGGACAACCTCGAGGATGACAAGAAGGACCCTGCCGATGCGACTCCTGCCTCAGCCTGAAGAGATCGCCTGCATGATTTGTTTCCTTCTGTTTGTTTGAATGATTTGATACGCATGTTTCCTTTCCGTTTATGACGCATTGACTTTCTCTTGATTTTCGTACGAATATTTTGGATTTTGATCTAATAATTCCATTCCAAGTTGAATTCTGAGATTTGGCTTGATCTGTTTATTCTGAGTATTTTATAATCATGATCCGATGGAAGAAACCAGGTATGTACTTCATTCTGCTCTACCTTAAGAGAATTTACTCCATCCGTTTATCTCCGTTATCTTATGTTAAGATCCATTCTGCTAAACTATTCCAAATCTGCTGCAAGTAACGCTTATCTGATCCGGCATGTTCTGTCTCGTTTCTGTCATGTTCGCTCTTCTATGTCCCTGCAAATTTCGAGGACGAAATTTTTTTGTTAGTGGGGAAGAGTTGTAATACCCGAAAATCCTAAACATGTAAAATGACCAAATTGCCCCTGAGAATTTAAAATCTAAATAAAACATATGTAAAGCATCAAATAAATTCCAAACTTCTGGCAATGAACAAGTTATGATCCCAAATAATTTTAACAACTTCATTTAACTTTTATACAAGCCATGAAAATTACTAAAATACCCTTGGGCGCCTAATATAGTTTAAATTCAAAGTATGATTTAATTAAGTGTAATTAAATGGAATTAAAGGGCAATTAAATTTGAGATCAATCACATTAAGACTTCCTAATCAAAACCCCTGATTTATGGGCCATTAACCCTCCCCTTTTGACCGGTCCTTATCTTTAAAATCCAATCACCACATTTTATTCCAAAACCCTATTTCCGATTAAATCAATAACACACAAAATAAATCACCACACCTCAATCCGATTTTTCGGAAGCAAGGAGGTAATTTTCTGGAGTTTTTAGAGGTGCAAAGGAGGTGGGAAAAATAGCTACACATTCCTAGAGTCGATCGTTTGGGCGTGGCAAAATATTTTTGGTCGCAAAGTGGAACCGAGTAACTAAAATTCATAGCGTGAGATCCGATCACTCTATAATCAATTTGGTATTTTCTAGCCTTCTCCCAATCATATATAACATGTGAAAATTATTGGAATTGAACCATGCAATGTGTTTTGATCGAATGAAAAATAATGAGACATAAACCCTAATTTCGTATAACCGGATATAATTAATTCATGCGATTTTTATTGAGCTTGTACATATTTTTCGTGGGTCATATATTAATCATATAACATGATAAAAATAGTATCTTGAATTGTGGATGTCGAATTCATGGGTTTTGGGATTTATGTTATAATCGGTTTTAAAGAAATAAAAGGAAAAGTTTGGGAAAAATACTAGGCCGATTGATCTAGGGTTTATAAGGAAGAAATCTGGAAATGTGCATGTTGTAATGATGATGGAATGATGATAAAATGATTGGGGAATTATAGGGTTCGATTTGATGAGTATTATGTAAACCGATTCATAAATAATTAGTTAAGGGTGTATTTTGTAATTTCTAAAACTTGTGGGTCAGTTTTAAAACTTAATTTAGATCATGTACTTGCTGGGAAAAATATAAAAGGAAGGGGGTCTAATGTCATTTTTGTATTTTAGAGGGTTAAAATGTTTTTAGGGTTTTATTATGGCTCGAATTGTAAAATAATTAATCTAGAGGGACTAAACTTGTAATTTTGGGAAACTTATGGGTCATTCATGTATTTAATCATATTTAAAGTGCCATGTGTCATTTTGATAATTTAAGGGACTATTATGAAATTGTTATAAATTAAAGTTTGATTTATATAAAGTAAGGACTAAATATGTAACTTTGTAAACTAGAGGGACCTATTGTGTAAATTCTGTAAAATTGAGGATACATTTTTATAATATGATAAAATAAGTGACCATTGTGAAACTTTGATAAATTAAGGGTCTGAAGTGTAACTTTTGAAACTAAAGGGATATAAAGTGTAAATTATGAAACCTAAAGGACTAAAAGAGTAACTTGAGGAATCTAAAAGCTAAAATGGAAAGTTACTTAAAAAGGAAGGGTTTGTAATTCATGTCGTTACTCCTCTAGGTGTGAAGAGGGAGTAGTCTTGTGCTCTTGATCATCTTTCCAGTATTTTCCGTTATCAGCAATAAGGTACAGATATTCTGCCCTTCTCTAGTAAGGTGCCTTCGTCTCATTTTCTGATTTCTGGTTCATTTTTATGTTTCCTTGTTCCGTGAACCTTGCTTGTTTTCTTATAATGATTTTTCATGAACCTTACTATAGACCCTGACTTGAACTTTGAAATATTTTATATGAACCATTCAACTTGAACCCTTGTTTGAACTCCTGTCCTGATCCTTTGTTCTAAACCATGTCTTGAACCCTGATATAAATCATGACCTGGACCACCTGACACCTGATACTTGAACCTGACACCTGATACTTGAACCTGACACCTGATACTTGAACCTGACACCTGATACTTGAACCTGACACCCGATACTTGAACCTGATACCTAGTACATGATACTGACACCTGATACATGATACTGATTCCTGATGCATGACACCTGACACATGATACATGATACCTGACCTTAACCCACAGTTTGATACTACGAGCCACTCACTAGGCATGAGGGTTTCATGTCCATGTCAGTCGATGCACCGATGGCATGACTCTAGGGTAGGAGAGTGATGACCTATCCCGTCCCTGTTATGATTATGATTTACGTAGAGGCAGACTCTGGCCACCTGGGGCGTATGGATGCATCCTAGACTTGACCTGACCTGACCTGTTACATGATATATTATTTATGGTGACTGATGGTGTGTGCGATACACGTCTTTCACACTCTGGGAGCTAGCTACTCCATTTCTGATTCCTGGGATTAGTGAGAGGAACATCTCTCTGCATGGTGGTATGATTATGATTTCATGTTCATGTTTCTGGGCTCGTAGAGGATTACTGTTTTCCATGCACCTTTTAGACTTATGACCTTTACCTTTCATCACTGACACCCTATGACATGATACTGGACTTATCTCTGTACTGGGCTTGGTATGTTGGGCTTGTTGGGATCTTTTGATTACTTCACCATTACTCATGATATTATCCAAACTTTCTAATCTCTCTGTATAAACTTTATATTTCTTCTCATTTATTATTACATCATGTACGATTCTTTCTATTCTCCCTATGTCATTATATTTGTTTGTTACCGTTATATCTGTTCACTGAGCTCGTGTAGCTCAGCCGCGTTTCTTCTCTCGCGGCAGGTATTAAGCTAGGAGCTGGGTTATGGATTTTGGGAAGAGTGTTCACGAGTGAAGTCTTGTTTCGTTGGTTTATTCTTCATTTGTATTATGTTTTGTATTTCATGTATTTTTCTGTCTTATGTTACATTGTATTTCCGCTGTTTATTTATGGATGTTATGTATGATCTGATGTGAAACCATGTACTTGTGACATCTTTACCCTTGTCGGGTCGGGGTGTTACAATTGTCTTCTTAAGAAATCCAGTTACTCAATCAAACTGAAGTAACTTGATCAATTGAGGTAACTTGATCAATCTGAAGTAACTTGATCAAACTGAAGTAACATGATCAATCTGAAGTAACTTGATCAATCTGAAGTAACTTGATCGAACTGAAGTAACTTGATCAATCTGAAGTAACTTGATCAAACTGAAGTAACTTGATCAAACTGAAGTAACTTGATCAATCTGAAGTAACTTGATCAAACTGAAGTAACTTGATCAATCTGAAGTAACTTGATCAAATTGAAGTAACTTGATCAATCTATCTCGACTACTTAATCTAACTCGATTAAATAATCTATCTCAATCAAATGAAAAGTTACTCGATCAAACTATCTCGACTACTTAATCTAACTCGATTAAGTAATCTATCTCAATCAACTGAAAAGTTACTCGATCAAACTATCTCGACTACTTAATCTAACTCGATTAAGTAATCTATCTTGATCAAAGTTACTACGCTAAAGCAGTTACTCGATCAAACTTGTTGTAACTAGACTAAAGCAGTAACTCGATCAATGTTAGAAACTCGATCAAGTTTCTCGGTTAATGAACAGTGCAAAATTTGATGAACAGTAACATGTCAGTTTTTTAATTTTTTCTTTAGATCTAATCTTTTAACAACCTAAATTACCCCTAGGTGAATGATACCACTTGATGTTACTATTAATTATGAATTATGATACCACTTGATGTTACTATTAATTATTAATTAAGCTACTAAGATTAACCACTAATAAGCCCTAGATCTAGAGAGAGAAAATGTAGAGAGAGAAAGAGAGAGTGGAAGATGATATTAACATAATAAGGAAATGATTAGTGCATTCATCAACCAACCCTCTCCCTAAGGTGGGAGGGGGTATTTATAGTTTTTACATGACATGGGCTTGTAGCCCTAAATACTTAAATAATACATCATTAAACATAAATAAATAAATAAACGACACAGCCCATGGGCCTTCTACACGGGCTGGGCCTAATAACAAACCTAAAGGCCTAAGCAACCTTAATACAATATGATCAATACTTGAATAATACAAAACGTGTTCCCAACAACAATTTTTGCTAGAGTTGAATATGTTACAATCGTTTGCAATTTCATTTTGATATTTTCACGTTCTATTTTGAACGTTATACGAAACACTTACCACATTACACATATCGTTAATTGTCTACCGCTAGGAACCGCTGCCACTAGGTGTGGGTACTCGTCTAGTATATATATATATATATATATATATATATATATATATATATATATATATATATATATATATATATATATATATATATATATATATATATATATATATATATATATATAATATATATATATATATATAACATCAAATACTAAATGGTGTAAAATTTCACCACATCACCATCACAATAAATCTGGATAATTTTTCTCCATACTTTTCATAACTTCAGAAATAAAAGTAATAATGAAAGTAGAAAACACACAAAAATCAAAAATACAATATCTACTTTCACCCCATTGCATTGTGCAATTCCCGACCTAACCAAATATAATAATTTACGCACACGAACACAGAAAATGCAGGGAATACACATTTTTACCAAAAGCAACTAACCACAGACTTAAATCTACAGGGTAGGCTAAGGTGTAAAGGTGTAATGAACCATTTAAATTGGTGTAAGAAATGAAAGGAATGGCTATGAGTGTTTTTCTAGGGGTATCTTACTCTAAAAATGAGAGTAACAAAAGGGTTTATATGGGGGTTACCTAACTAGTGTAGTTAGTTAATCACACATAACATATAAAGGCTATTTGGGTGTAATCCTAGAAATTTACCTAGTTAGACAAGTCACTACAATTATATCAATAATACTCATTATGGTGGTCTCGAATAGTATACAAGCAAAGTTCTAAAGTTTACTACAAGTCACCGGCACACTCATATTTTTTTGTGGAATTTGGGTAAAATATTGGGAAATGGATAAGCTTAATTCTCACAATTTGGAAATAAGAGTTATGTGTGCGATCATGCAACTTAGATTTAACAAAAACATGCTAGAAAAATTTTAAATTTAAGCATAGTAAGCACGTATTAAGCAAATTTTTGAAAAATAAGGATAAGTGACGTTTTAATTCTCCATCCCCCCACTTAAGATAAACAACATCCTCGTTGTTTAAAATTGAAATTAAAAATAGGAAATAAAAAGAATTACAACCGAAAACTCCCCTGAGATTTGCTCGGTATGATCCTCCATTATGCATTTGTGAGCAACTTTTATTTTCTGTGTGAAATGGCGTCTGAATGCCAACATGGCTACAACACACAGAAATTCAGAATGTATGTAAATCACCACTTCCTCGTAAACAACCTGTGTTAATTTGAAAATCACAGCTAGTGCATATCTTGTTAATCGATGGTTAGTAAAAATAATCCTAAATATTAAAAATAAAAACTGGAAATTTTATCAGGTCAGTCGATACGCCGCATCCATGTTAAGGGATGCGCCGTATCGAGCCTGGAATAAAATATTAAATAACAATAAAAAAAAAATAATAATAATATATATGCCGTATCTATTTTACTAGTTACGCTGTACTGTGTTACCAAACAGACTGAAAAAGTCTGTGCATCAGACTTTTGTTTTTTTTTTCCGGTTCATCACATGTATATTCTTCAATTGCTGAACTGAATGCCAGACTTTGGACAAACACCTATCTCAAAATATGGACTGAAACCATAGAAAACATAGCAAAATAATAATTATGTTAAGTACATAACCGTAAGAATGTAAGTGTCAAATAACATGTCCATAAAATCAAAATAGGGAGATCTAGATGGGTGATCAGGTGGCAGGCTGGTCATTGGTCTGATCATCAGAGTGAGTGCCTGAGGTGCTGGCTCCGTCTGTCCTCTGACGGACTCTACGCTATGGAAGTCAGAAGTATGTGATCATGCCTATAACGTAAACACCATCCGGACGATGGTGGTTAATCCCCCGATGCTCCATCATCCAGCTAATACTACTAACTACCCAACCAAAGTCTCTCCTAATACCAGCAAGCTCTACCCTCTGACCCTCAGCAACACCCCTCAACTGCCTAAGCTCCTCCTAGACCCTCTCTAGCCTCTGAACCATAGTATGTGAAGCTGCTGGTGGTGGTGGCTATTGTGGATCCTCCTGAGCAGCAGGGGCAGTAGCCGGGGCCTCCTAAGCATCCCCCTGCCCCTCAACAGTACCAACTGGCGGTCTAGGTGGTCCCATAGCCACCCAGCCATACGCCCCCATGATCCTCTCACAAATACCTAATCTCCTGTCAAAATGGTCTGGATCAATAACGAGTAGCTCCTCTAACTCAACCTCTAAACCGGGAGGTATCACATCCGTAATCACCCCAAAATGTACCGCTAACCTAGCAATAAAGTGCCCCCCCCCGGTCATCATGCTCCTTGGCTGCCTCCCAGGAGCAACCCTATGCAAATACTGGGTTAGAAAGTGGGGGACATTCACCACGGCCCCCTCGTCCATACTCCTCAAAAGGAAAAGGTCTGTAGTGGTCACCTTGTCAGGTGACTGACCTCTCCCAGCGATAGTCAAGGCTATCAGCCTGTGGCACAAATGCCGCATCGGCTCACTGATCAGTGTGTAAGATGGGGAGGAGGTAGTGGAGTCCCTACTATAAGAGATCCTCTCCCAATAATCTCTTAACTCAGCCCTGTCAGGAACCTCACGTAAACCCATGGCCCAGTATGCCGCAAAACCATCAGAACCTAACTCCTCCTAAATCAAAGTATCAACAACCGTCAGATCAGTGTTTGTCTCCCTGTAATGTACAGTGCTAAAGAACTCCAGCATCAGCTCCCTAATCAATGGCCCTTGAATACCAAACAATCTCCTCCACACATGAGATCTAAACAAAATCTCTCCATCATCTCCTCTATGTATAATCTCCAGCCTATCCTTCATAATAGTCACAACATCACCTCCATCAATCTGCTCTAAACTATCAAAATCCAAAACAGGTACCCTAAAAATCAACCTATATTACAGAGCCCTAAGTCTCCTCAAATACTCTCCCTTAGTCTTGGGAGTGAGTCCCATCAACTCGAACCTGAGCCATGGGTGTCTACGTGCCAAAGCTGGAAGAGCCATCTGAAAAGATTTAAAAGTTAGTAAAACTATCTGTATAAAAAAAACGATACGGCGTATGGAATAAAGTAATACGCCGTATCTCCATTGCAGCATAATAGTATAACAGATACGGAGCATATATAATGGTAAGTTTAATATGAGGCACCAAAAGAGGCCAGTAGGGCGTACTAGTGATACTCCGTATCAAATAAGGTTATAGGCAGTATTAAAGGTGTGATAAAATTAGTATCTAATACTCCGTATCTAGTTTTGCATCAGTATAAATGGACTGGTCAATAACTTTTCCCAAGAATCCGTAAACGTGGCGCTAACCAAAAGTTGAGGTAATATCCACATTTTATCAAATGCCTCACTCAAAGTTTTTACCTCAAAATCCCCACACTCTTTACCCTGACTTCCACTAATTTTCGAAACCATAAACCCTAATTTCAATTCGAGCCCAATTAGGGTCAATAATTTGATTCTAATACAACTAACCATGGGGGAATCCTATATAATCCTAATCTAAACATAACTCCTAAATCAATTCGCTCTCAAATTAATTAAAACATGTAAACCCTAATTTTCTCAAAAATGTGAATAACTTGAAATAATCTAGATTAGGGTTGTTACCTTATTGAATAGCACGAGTTTGATCCAAGAAATTGATTAACAAACATGATTACGAATTTCGTAACGAGTGGGAGATTTGCGTGTGTTTTTACTGTGTGAGAATTTGAGTGGTAAAACCTAATGCAGCGTATCTCAGTCTTATTTATAGGGTTAAATCGATATGCCTTATCAAGTAATCTAATATGCGCCATATTAACTAAAGAATAGTTGACTAGTCAAATGGGTTAAGAAGGTAGATATGCGGCGCAGTAAATTAGTGAAGTGCGCAGTATCATGATGATTGTGACAATTTCAAAAAGGGTGAATAAAATTAAAAGAGAGAAGTACATTGGCATCAACAGTATTTTTCCTTATAAACCAACTTGGGATCAAATGGTATGCCAGATGGTATATATAAATTCTTAATTGTATCAATTGGTATATCCATTTTAAAGTGCCATAGAATCAATTAAGTCTGATCAAGTAGTGAACAAGACCCTAACTCAACGATTAACAGATTGCTAATACAAGTAAACGTGTTTTTCTATGAATTAAAATACTAGCATGACCTTCTTACTGCTCTGAATTCGTCCTTTAGGTTTTGTCTTGTGCTGCCAATTCGTCTGGTTTTCTCCCTTGTTATGTGTATATCGAGTGTGGCTGTCGAATGGGGTATTTATACTTTCTGATAACAGGATCGATACGGCGTATTCATTAAGTTGATACGTCGTATCTAGGTAACTTCGTGTGGGGTCCAAGATTATTATATTCTGGAATATTCGTACACTGTCATAAGATATGGCGTACCTTCAATATTCGTACAGTGCATTGTCTTTCAATATCTTGGATTATCTGGTGAAGTCTTGAGATTAATATGCCGCATATCTGGAATATAATACGGCGTATATGTAGTAAAACAAGTCAAATCTTCTCGTTGACCAAGGTTTCATATACGGCGTATAGGATAATTTCATACGGCATATGCTTCAAAGTCAGGCACTGCTCTTCATAATCGTCTAAGTCTTTATGTACGGCGTATTTGTCTAGAATGATATGGCATATCTTCCTTCAGTTCAATAGACTTTTCAAACTTGATCTATTTTGCTCCAATTTACGTCCAAAATAGCTAACTTTCACAAAATGCTTATTTATAACTGAGATTTACAAAAGTAAGCGATTAAGTATCAATTCTCATATGAAATAATATAAAACAATGGATAAATATAGGATAAATGATGTCAATAAAAAGTAGTTATTTGATATCATCGGCTATTCTCGCTGACTTATATCAGAGACATACTAAATTAGGCTATTTTATGTTTAAATACATTGCCAGATTCAATTAGGTCAAAAATCAGACCCAACTCATGACAGTTCCCTTTCAAGGGGTTGTGAGATTTAGTAAGAATCCACTAACTAAAGGTCACGTGAAGGCTAAGCTCGAGAATGGAAAAGTTGACCGTCAAATCTAACCACGAGGACGAACATCAGTAGAGCGAACGAACCGAATCTTGAGGACGAGATTCCTTTTAAGGTTGGCATACTATAACAACCTGTAAATTTTCAGGCCATTATTTTAATGATAATATTGTAATAGGTTATCTCACTTTTACACAGACTGACACCACACGCAAACCAGAAATAAAATATAAAGTTCAGAAAATTTTAGTGAATATTTAAGGACTCCAAAATATATTCAAGTATCACATAACGACTTTAAAAGATATAACATCTCATATTGGAAACGGTTCCAGGATGGATCTGAATTTGAGACAGTTTGACGAAACACATGTATAAAAATTTCATTCTTTAAGGGTGGAGGGAGTGGAAACACTTTAATCCTCCAACCCTCCCAAAATTACCCAATCAAATTCCTCCACCTCATTTCAACCCTCCAACCCTCCATTCAACCTTTTTTAGTGGCGCCCATCATTCTCAACCCTTCCAAATCGTTTCTACCCTTAAACGGTCAAATGAACGTTGTTTCTTCTCCAACTCGGAGCGAGTTCAAATCCCGCAAACCCAACCAGCATGCCAAGCTCGCTGCAGCGGCAGAGGTGTTCCAGCCGAGCTCGCCAGCTCGCAACCCAACCCGCTGCTCCACTCCCTCCTCCCAAACAACTAAACAACACAACTTGAAATAAATATACTCTCCTTCACTCACACAAAGACCGAAACATTTCAACTCTTATCTTCTTTTACTGCTTTCTCCTCCCCCAAAGATTTCGAAACATCACCATCTCCCAACTAGGCGCCATTAACTTCATTGACCAGAAACTTTGTCCTCTTCAGTAGTCACGAGCCAACATACGTTGAGAAGCCATAGAAAAAGAGATGACACCCAAATGGTAAGATTATCTCTTCCACAAACTGAAATAACCCATGGATCTACTCTCCGAAACCCTCATTTAAACCGCACCTCCAAACAGATTCGAATCACAAAAATTTATTTCAATACACAAAGAAATCTGAGAAGTTCTCATGAGAAGGGTTGTGTTGTGATTCGATTGGAGGATAGGGTTTGGGTCTCGGATTGAAGATCGTCCCAGTGTTCATCCATCGAGGAATAGTTGAAAGGTTTGATGTTAATTTAGATTCGATCTACCTATTTACTTAAGGTTATTCATGTCATAATTAATTAGGTCGAACGAAATAATCTAAGGATTGGTGTTACAATATTTTTTTTTCTGTCAATTAGAAACCTAGGAACCGATAATAAATTTGAGAAAATCTAAGTAAAATGGTGATTAATTGTTCGAATAAGATTATTGTGAAGAAGTGTTGTGTTGTTGTAGTTAAGTTGGCTTAAGGATTCTAAGAGTTGAGACTAGGTCGAGTACTAAACTATTAGTTCTAAGAGGTTGCTACGAAAATAGGATTATTTTTGTGATATGATGTTAGTTGATTCGAGGAGGATTTGTAAGAAAGTTGTTAATTGTTTTTGTATGGTAAGTGTGGCATAAGAGGTAGGAATTATTGAACTCGATTCGTGTATTGAGAATCGATAAGCCTTGCGACTGCTCTGCGTTTAAAGAGCTCTAGAAAACCCACGGGTTCATGGGTTGAACCTGGATATAAGGTGACTAGCATAGAGAGGATAGATAGGATGAAATCAAGCTGCGGTTGATAAGTGTTTTCCAGTAACCACGAAGCTTTGTTGTGGAAATTATTATTAGATGTTGTCGAGGTGGTGTGGCCTAGGACATTGTAAACTTGGAACTCGGTTACCATGATAAAAGTCTTGTTGAACAAAAATCCGTGACACGAGTCAATGACCCAGAAATTCATAGGTTCGAATATTTCATAGGTTTTAGTAATAGCAGAAGATGATTTGAGTAATAGTAGAAGATAAAATCGAGTGTTACACAGGTTTTGATTATACCATTTAAACCCGAAAAGTTAACTAGGACGTAAGTCTCTAAGCCCTTTTTTTTGAGGTCGAGTAGAAGCCCCAGCATCCCAGGTTACATACACAATCAAGGAGACTTGAATGAGTGTTAATGTATACTCTTTTGTGTACCAGGCCGAACCAAAAACCAAAGATAGCCCACTAGGTCTAGCAAAACAGCCCAAATAAGAGCCCATCTGTTAGCCCACTTGACAGCCCTTAAACTCAGCCCCCTTTGTAACCAGATTTCCCCACTTCAAACCCTTAGGCCGCAGACCATTAGTATCTCTTTAAGGATTAAAAATGCATGACAGGTAAAAGGATATTGACATGAATCCTTAAAATGAAAATGAGCCGTTACGAAAATAAAAAGTGTTAGTTAAATTATAGAAACCTTAAACTAATATAGTGTGAGAGTTCATAAAAGGAACTAAATAAGTTACCCAAGTTAACAGTATATAGATAATAAACGTCACTTGTGATAGCATGAATATAATATCAAGCTAAACTAGAACAAATTAGGCAAAATATATATTCTAAATTTAAAAATGAGTCGTAATAAATTAACTATACTAACACAAACTCAAATTCTAAGTTAATCCAAAAATTAACAATATATAGATCAACTACTAGTTAGGTGATAAACACCACAAATGTTTTGTCAAAATCAACATTTACAGACACATGAAATAGGTTACACAATTATAGAATATGTAGATACATATCATAACTAGACTTAAGTTAAATTCGTACCTAGACTATTAGAGATTCCAACCCCTGACCACCATACCAGTAGGATCACATCTCACCATATCCTTAGGAGACCTTAGTGACTACGCTTAAGTGACAATGACTTAAACACTAAAACAATTAAAATTAATATCCGAAAAGAACTGAATTTAATACTTGAACTAAGACGTGATTATCTAATCTAGTTTACGTGTTGGTGTCGTGCACAGCGTTCACTGTTCAGAATATTGAAGGTGAATATTCAGAACCCCCCCCCCCTTTTTTTTACCGTTTTATTGTTTGGGGTGGAATGCATGACTTAAAATTTTATTTGAACTTATGACATATATTTTTACCTGAACCCTTTGAAAATTGACTTTGACCTTTAAAATATTGTTTTGGCTTATGACTTGTTTTGAACTGTTGACGTATCGTACGCACTTAAATTTTAGTCTCTCATGTCTACGGAGCAGGTCTGATTTAATTTGTATATAATAGTTGGTATGATGTATCGTTCGTACATTCGCATTGTTAGTCCCCGATTGGTTTGCCGTTCGCACTCCAATTTAGACGTATCGTTCGTACGGCTCCCTTGTGCGGAGCAGTAGGTAGTATGGGTAGCGCTATTAGAGGTCGGCCAGCCTCTCATTCCCCTGTCTACGGAATGCATATTATTTATTTCAGATGCTTTGCCGCATACATTATTATATACTTAGTCATTTAATGTGAACCTAATTGAGCATGTGTGTTTGACTATAAGACGTAAAATGTTCTATATAATGGTTGTGAAACCATAAGTTACAAGTCTTGTATGGGCAGGACTTGTAACTGAATGGTTTGACACGGTCTCTACCAAATGGAGTTTTTCTCAAAAACTTTGGACTTCCTTTGAATGTGAACCTAATTGAGCATGTGTGTTTGACTATAAGACGTAAAATGTTCTATTTAATGATTGTGAAATCGTAGGTTACATGTCTTGTATGGGCAAGACATGTAACTGAATGATTTGATATTTGGACCTTTTAAAAGACCTTAGACTCCTTTTGAATAAAAACCTGTATACTCACCAACTATTTTCATAGTTGACCCGTTTTCTCATGCATTTCAAGTGATCGCTAGTAGGTATTTTTATGAAGACAATAACATAAAGGAGTCGTCACATTTTTCATTAAGTTGTCAAGGAAATATCTTTCAAGAATTTAAACTTATTTTTCTTTGCCGATGTCGGCCAAGACAATGTTGTATTAATGTACGGTTTCCTTAAATTTCAGTTATGACATTTTACTATATCTCTTTTGCGATGTATATTGATTTCGTAGCATCCCTGGACCCGAAAGCTTCCGCAAAGTCAAATTTTGGGGGTGTTACAGATTGGTATCAGAGCCTAACGTTACAGAGGATGTCGGTTTTTTCAAAAATAAAAATCGCAACTATAACCAGAATAAAGTTTTTCTTAAACACCAAACATCATACAAGTTGACTATTCCGAGCATTGCATCATTTCTCCTCAATTATGTGTAACACCCCCATTTTCGATATACGCAGCGGAATATAAGTTTGGGGTATTACTTCATGGTTCACAGTCACGTTAATAGAAAATGACTCAAAAAGAGACGTTTTAAATAAAATTGTTATCATTCATTTATTTATCAGAGTACATAATATAGGTCCTAGCAGGAAGTTTTTAAAATACATCATAAAATACATTATTCTTTGAATGATAACAAAGTGGACACTCTTGTTTTAAGAAGAAAGTCCACAGCCACTCCGTGCCAAGTCATGCCTTTAGTCACCTGAGATAAACATGCTAAAAAAGTCAACACAAAGGTTGAGTGAATCCATAGTGCTTTTAATTATAATAGATTTGAACACAAGATAGTAAAAAGTATTAGTAGTACTGCAGTGTAAAATATGTATATATTGCACTAAGTCTCATGGCACGCAAAACGTTAACAGGTTATCTCCATAGTTATAAGCTATGGGATATAAATTACCCCATAATTAAATGTAGGTAACCTTGCCCCCGAGTAGGAGATTGCCAGTCTCTTTATTAAACTCAAATAAAATGCATTTTGTTACGTTACGGTAACACAATGGGGCTGTCAAACCCAATAGATCTATCCATTATATTTGCGCTCACCCGCAGGTGATTAGAGGTCCATGATATAGGGGTCTTTTTGGCAATAGCTAACTTAGGCAAAATAAATCAGGAAAGCATCCTAAAAATACTTGTGTTCGGTTTGTAGCATGTATCTCCCCACAAATTTATAAAAATGTAGTAAAAAGTGGGACTATGAACTCACCTGAGTAGTCTGGATGGATTACAAAGTTAAGTGAAGTTGATAAACATCTCCGGCACGCTACCTGGGTTGGTGTGTCAAGTTCTCAGTAATTGTTTTCGAATATTTAAGTTTTTATTCCTTTCGTTATGTTTTTGGTAAATGTTAGATTTTAAGACAACATGAAGTTTCTCCAAAAGTTATAAGATTTTATCTTATTTCTTATTTGTAAATTTTGGTTCTGTTCGTTCATTATATAGATACTTCGTTCGTTAGTTATTGTAGAAAACGTATATTAGGTTTTAATTAATAATAATAATAATAATAATAATAATAATAATAATAATAATAATAATAATAATTTATTAATAATATTATTATATTATGAATTAAGGTTTTATAAACATATTTTCACTTTAAACCTTTAAGTATTTAGGGTTGGCAACTTTTACCCTCGAACTATATGAAAATGACAATTTTTACCCTTCGACTTTTAGAAATATATAGTTTTTACCCCTGGATTTTCGTTAATTGACACTGTCTACCCTTAAGTTTCAAAATTGACAGTTTTCACCCCTAGGGTTTCACTCAGCTGCGTTTTTAGTCCATCCCATGAAACTTACTAGAGTCTTGGCAGAAATGGCCCTTGAGACTTCTAGTGGGTTTCATTCTAAGTCCTTACTACACAAAAATGATTTATTTCATACGATTTGAGATGTGACCTTTTACGACTCCTTAGCAAAAATGTTTATTAGTGTTTTAAGAGTATTCTTGCAAAATATTATACCATGATTCGAACACACGACCTTGAAAATAATTTTACAAGGGTGCGGTTTTACAGTTTTGTCGAGACAGAAACAACTCGACAATAATGAGTTGGTTCTCACTCGTTTCTTGACCAATTTACTTGATTCTTTTTCCTACAATTAGCTATCTTAGTGGTCTTTAAGCATGCAAAAATCTAGAATTTCAGAACCTCGTTTACTAGTCGAATTTTAACAAACAAATCCATAGTCTGCTGTTGGTCGCGACAGCAAGAAAAGAAAGAAAATATTTTAGTTTTCGATTTTCGACCTTATTAACTAGTAAACTTAGATTATTTACAGTATCTTAAACATATTTATATAATTTCTAAACAATATCAAAGGTCCTAGGGTTTTTAGAAAAATTATTTAAGAGTGTGTTTGTTTTTGCTACTCGATAAGAACAAAAGAAAATAAAAAATTCGATTCTGCTATCTTTAGGTCATGACATGTTTTAATGAGTGTTTGTATATGTTATTAGGAGTAATTAAAGTATTGAAAAAGAATTGAAAAGAGATAGAACATACCTTATGAATTTTAGATCGATTAGGGCAATATTGTGAGCTAGGGTTCACGAAATGAGTTCTAAGCCTTTAACCTTCCTTCCTTGGCTTCCTTAGGGTTCTTAGGTTCTATCTTAGGGCTGTGGTTTACAGAAATGGTGATGTATGTGGCTGTGAGGGTGAATTCGATAGGTGGTGATGGTGGATTAGGGTTTTGTATTGCTTTCTATTTATAGGGAAGTCATTAGGGTTTCTAATAGGTTCTAGTGAGATTATTGGAGAGTGTGTGATGAAGTGTATGGCTGTTTTAGGCACCACATAGGTTTAGGAGGGGGAAAAGTGAAGTGTAAGTACACTAACCATCTACATAGTCCATTTTCTAGAAGAAGGAGATGTGGCTAATTAGGGTTTCTACATATGGAAGCTTAGGGTTTAAGGTTTTCTAGGGTTTGGTTGGTTGTGGTTGAATTCGAACTAACTAAGTGAACTAGGGTGGTTTTGGTTCGTTAGATGCATAGGGGGTTTGTACATAGGGCTTAGTTAACTAGTACTCTAGGGTTTAAGGTAAGATTAGGGTTTCTAGGTTTAGGGTTTAGTTAGTTTATGATTTTTAGATTTCTAGGAAACATTTATATGTATCTCGAATTTCATATATATGTGAGAAAATGATTTTGGGCATTATGAAGTTGTACTATAGCTTTAACAAGGTTGTACTAGGGTTAGGAAAATAAGAAAAATATAATTTTAATTATTTCTTAACTTTATATAATTTTTATGTAATTTTTATTAAACTTTAAATATATATTAATTAGTTTTTATGATTTTATGCATTAGAGGGTTGTACATTGAGTTTAAGAGACTTGTACTTAATATTTTATAAAAATATTAACTAGGGTTTGTAAATAAAATAATAGTTTCTATGAAATTGAGGTTTTATCGGGAGTTATAGTGAATTTAGGGTTTTCGTGCTTTAGTGACTTGGACATTACCTAGGTAACTTATACTTTAGTATTTCTAGGGTTTCGTTAGTTATATTTGGTATTACAGTGGTTTAGAGTCTTATAGAAACTATATCGGGTAAGAATAGTTTAACTAAACTAGTACGTTAACGAATTAATGTAAAATGGCAAATGGTCATTTGTAAAGTGTTAAACTTGACATAGGAGAATGTTTATATAAATAGACATTAAATAGGTTGAGGTTAGGTTGCGTGTGAGCACATTTATCAAGGATGTGAGTTACGTCACATAAGATAGTGGTTATACTCAGGTAAGTAAATAAAAAAAAAATTATATTCAGAAAATGGTTAAGTATAATGTGTTACCAGATGAGATTTTTCGCAGTGGTTACATAATGCATAGCCTGATCACCTATGCCTAATTTAGGAAAAATCATGCAATGATGGGAGTAGTAGTCTCGGATCATGTTTTGGTTGTGTCCTAAGAGTCTGATCACCTGAAATTGCATTAGTTGTGTGTGTATGCATATCATGTCAGAGCAGCCCTGTTTATATGCCATGTTTATATTATTATACTTTATGTAGATATATATGCCTTTCCCCATTGTTGTATTACGACCTGATAGACTAAGCACGTCTTTGTTTTCGTCACGTCACAATCACTACGTCTCCAAAGCCACCACTGCCCCGCGACGCCATCCGCCATCGTCCACATATAACTCAAGGTTTTTTTTTTTTTTTTTTTTTTTTTTTTTGCCTATTGAAGGATCATGACTACAAGGAAAACCCGCTCAGGAAGCATCAACAATGAAGCCCCAAGAGACAGTGTTGCTGGGTTGGTGGAGCTTCTAACTCAGATCGCCTCACACACTGGTGCAGGACGAACAAATAAAGGAGCTGGTACCTCGACCAACGGCCATGGATGCATCTATAAGACTTTTATGGCATGCAAGCCAAAAAAGTTTTATGGCACCAAGGGTGCCATTGGCCTGCTATCGTGGTTCGAGAATGTTGAGTCAAAACTCAGCATCACTAAATGTGCTGAGGGAGATAAGGTTGAGTTCTCATCCGGTCTGCTCCAAGGTCGAGCATTGACTCGGTGGAACAACCAGCTACAGACCAGAGGGAGAGAAGCTGCAAATGGGTTACCTTGCACAGAATTCAAGAAATTACTAACCGAGGAGTACTGCAGAAAAGACGAAGTGCAGAGATTGGAGGAAGAATTTTGGAACCATTTGATGGTGGGAGTAGAAGTTGACAAATACACGGCCCATTTCCATGAGCTGACCAGAATGGTCCCTCACATGGTCTCTATTGTAGAGAAGCTGATTGATCGGTATATTTGGGGTTTGATCCCTGAAATCAGGAGAGACGTCACGTCATCCAAACCAACCACACTTCAAGAAGTTGTAGGCATGGTATACTGCTTGACAAATGATGTGATCAGGTCTGGTGGACTACTAAAAGGAAACGACCATGGACAAAAATGACAGGAGGATCAGCAGGGAAGCCGAGACCAGAGCCAGCAGGATAAGCGGCAACTAGTAGCCAGGAATTTTGGAGCAACAACCCAGGAGCGTAGAGGGTATGTAGGCCCATACCCTAACTGCACACGATGTAACCTCCATCACTTAGGAGACTGCCCGAGGTGCAACAGATGCCGACAGACTGATCATCTTAGTCGAAATTGCCCAAACAGAAATGGGAACCAAGAGCGAAAGCGGACATGCTACGAGTGTGGAAGTCTAGATCACCTCCGGAATGTGTGTCCTAAGCTGAATAGGGCACCGAGGCCAGTGCAGAATAACCTAACCCTCGCTGCAGCAATCGATGGAAATGACCCAAACCGTGGAGGCAATATCAGCCCAGCTCGGGGTCAAGTATACCTGCTAGGCAACAACGAAGCTCGCTAGGACCCAGCCATCGTGACGGGTACATCCTTTTATGTTCGATGTAGGATTTACTTTTGTTCCCTATCAAGTTAACGACGACGACTAATATAAGACCTGACGTCATAAGCCTTAATTGAACGCCAAACCTTTATTCGTTGTTTAGATTTGGCTTAGACAATTCCAAACTTGAGCCGAACCTTCCAGAGGCCTTCATGTAAGATGTAAAAATCTTCCCTTCTAGCAACTTGTTTCCAGCTTGATCTAGCGACAGTTCTTGTTTGATGAGTTGCAGAAATCAATATGGAGATCAAGTTGTTACTCAAACTCATGACAGTTCCCTTTCAAGGGGTTGTAAGATTTAGTAAGAATCCACTAACTAAAGGTCACGTGAAGGCTAAGCTCGAGAATGGAAAAGTTGACCGTCAAATCTAACCACGAGGACGAACATCAGTAGAGCGAACGAACTGAATCTTGAGGACGAGATTCCTTTTAAGTTTGGCTGACTATAACAACCCATAAATTTTCAGGCCATTATTTTAACGATAATATTGTAATAGGTTATCTCACTTTCACACAGACTGACACCACATGCAAACCAGAAATAAAATATAAAGTTCAGAAAATTTTAGTGAATATTTAAGGACTCTAAAATATATTCAAGTATCACATAACGACTTTAAAAGATATATCTCATATTGGAAATGGTTCCAGGACGGATCTGAATTTGAGACAGTTTGACGAAACACGGGTATAAAAATATCATTCTTTAACAACTAAACAACACAACTTGAAATAAATATACTCTTCTCCACTCACACAAAGACCGAAACATTTCAACTCTTATCTTCTTTTACTGCTTTCTCCTCCCCCAAAGATTTCGAAACATCACCATCTCCCAACTAGGCGCCATTAACTTCATTGACCAGAAACTATGTCCTCTTCAGTAGTCACGAGCCAACATAGGTTGAGAAGCCATAGAAAAAGAGATGACACCCAAATGGTAAGATTATCTCTTCCACAAACCGAAATAACCCATGGATCTACTCTCCGAAACCCCTCATTTAAACCGCACCTCCAAACAGATTCGAATCACAAAAATTTATTTCAATACACAAAGAAATCTGAGAAGTTCTCATGAGAAGGGTTGTGTTGTGATTCGATTGGAGGATAGGGTTTGGGTCTCGGATTGAAGATCGTCCCAGTGTTCATCCAAGGGGGGAAAATTGATCAGGATGCTGAACATGATGATGCGTCAAGGTCTTTGCTTATGGCTGAGTCTTTCAAATCAAATGATATGGTTGAAAAGGAAGTTTATAATGAACTTTCAAACAGATTTTTACAGCTTGAAAATCATTGTATTTCACTTGAAATTGCAATTCAACGAAAGGAAGAAAGTTTGAAAACTAACCTTCCATGTAAAAATCCAGAACTCCCTGATTTCCGTGAATTCTTTATGATAAATGATTTGAAAGCTCAGCTAGAAGCCAAAAACTTAACGATCAACAACCTGAAAAAACGTGTTGCTGAGATGTGTGATATGTGTAATGAAGTTAAGGCTAAACATGACAATGATGTTATTGCAACAAAAAATGCTGAATTAGAACATAAAGTGGTTGAATTACTTAATGAAAATGAGACTTTGAAAATTCATTGCAAAGAACTGTGTGACTCAATCAAAGAAGCGAAAACTAAGACTGTAGAGCAGACAACCTCTTTGATTGCCAAAAATGATGAATTCAAAGCTCAACTTCAGGAAAATGGTTTTGCAAAAAATAAGCTAAGAAAATTGACAGGAAATGATGTGAACACTAAGTTTGCAAAACCATCAATCTTAGGGAAACCAGTTTTACAACCACTTAGAAACCAATCAGTTGTTAGACAACCGACTGCGTTTAAATCTGAATGACCAAAATCTTCAAAACCACGGTTTGCCTCCCAAGTTGATTCGAAACAAGTTTTGTCAAAACCAGTCACTTCACAGTCTAGACCTAATGAAAAGGAATATACGTTTGCAAAACCTCATCATATGAGTGCCTCTAGTTCTTCTAGGATTAGTTCAAAGCGTGTGTCATTTGTGACACCAAAGGAACATGTTAGACATAAAAACAGTGTTCAGAATCACAACCTAGAGGATGCTAAGAAAAACACACATGAAAAGACTAGGAATTTGCCTATTTCTAAGAGTAGTTGTGTATCGATTAAAGCGATTCCTGTAGTAGATCACTCTAAGAATTCTAGATCTTTTTCTAAATCCAAACACTCTGTTTGCTCAACTTGTCAGAAAAGTGTTTTTAATGCAAACCATGATAATTGTATAACAAAATTCCTGAAGGAAGTGAATGCTCGTGCTAAGGTTCAATCCTCTAAGACTAGAAACAACAACAAGCCCGTAGAACCAAAAAGTTATACTCAGAAACCTGGTAGGCAGATTGCTAGAGGACAAAGGTTTTCTCTCAACAAGTCTTCCACTGTGCATGAGAAACCAAACACTCCTAGATCTTGTCTTAGGTGGATACCGACGGGTAGAATTTTTAAGATTGCTAGTCTTAGATGGATACCTATTAGAAAGATGTTCACTGAGTGCAAAACCAAGTTTGACAGTGAAACCCCAAATGGTCTAGATGCTGATATCACTAACCCATATAAATGCAAACAAAATCTTAATGTCAGTGCAGGTAGTCTTTACTTAAGTGCAGGTACATCGTTCACTCCTATTAAGGAAAGACTCAGGGTTTGGTTGCCGAAAAGACTGATATCTCATGAATTAGGGGTTCAAGAAATTCAAGCTTGATGAACATCGACAATGACGTCTGTTCACATCAGTTCAGGCCTCGATCTTCATCGACATATGACGTTTGAACACTGCAGTTCAAGCCTCGAGCCTCAATGTCAACATAATGGTGTCTGCTGAAAACACTCCAGGCCCCGTTCCTCAAAGAAAAGAAAGGCGTACGCTTGAGTGCGCTTTATCTTCGGAAGAAGTGAAATCTTCTAGTTTTTTTACTATTCTCATCAACAAGCTTCACACTTGTTTCATGCTCGTTCAGTCATCAAGTGGATCTACTTTCTTTTGATTGGATTTTTATTCACTCGATCAAAAATGGCAACTTCAAATGCAATTTTTGAGGGGGAGAAGTGTGAACAGTGGATCAACCTCATATGCACTTGTTCAATCAAAAATTGCAATCTCATATGCAATTTTTGAGGGGGAGAAGTGTGAACAGTGGATCGACGTACATTTGATTGTATGTTCACTCACTTGTTAGACATGTGACTCTAATTGTGACTACGGAGTTGATCAAGTATCACTCATTCGAGATTGAAGTTGACTTTCACAAAGGCGTGATCTTATTTTGTCTTGAAGTCAGGGTTGGTTGGATGCATGACTTTCAATGATAACTTGCTCGTGCTTAAGATTTAAGTTGAAGACTTAGTTTATCTAGTTACCAGCAGTCGGGGTAAATGTTTGAAGACCTGGTTAACTATCACTTTAAGGAGTTATGTTGTTGTACTCAGTGTCACATGCCGATGACGTTGTGGATAATCGCAAGAGGTTGTCTCATACTTTGGTTGGGTATTGAGTACTTAGAGATTTGCTTGGAGCATAAACTCTCTACACAGTTCTTCCAACATTAGTGCAAGCTTAAGTCACGAGAACGGGGAATTCTACTTCAGTTTCAAGTTTGGTATATCGGGTTTGCTCCATCAGTTGTCACTTCAAATAGCCTTCTTAAGGGTTGGTAAAGATAGTCAGAGAGCATTTCGGTAGCGGTTGAGTCTCACTAGATACATTTGAGCCAACTTTGTTCTTCTCACAAGATTTCAAGTATATGTGCGTAAAATGTGTTGCTGATTCTGAGGTATCAAAACTTGTAAGGGGGAAGGAGACATACATCTGAACACACAACGAGTACACGTGATGAACTTTATACTTCTTCTTAATTGAAGTTATTCCGGGAAGACAAATGTCATAACCGCAGAGAAAATCAGTGTATTAACTCGTGGCTTTTGGGTGTATTATTCCAACTACGTGGGGGAAGAGATGTAAGAAACAGTTTCTGATGATTAAAGAGGTACACAATTTTATGATGATTTCTCTGGTTAGTCGCTATCCTACTGAAGGAAATGTGTTCATCCGGGACTTACTTGATTGTTACGGTACTGTTTTGGTGTTATCATTTCGACTACATCCGGTACTCAGTTGCTTTTATGGTATTGTCTTGGTGTTATCATTTCGACTACATACGGGATAAATTGCTTACATTCGGGACTTAGTTGACTTTGGTGTAACAATTCTTATCTGCAATTTCCTGAAGGGAGAAAAGTTCATTTCCGAGTCTTAATTGATTTTGATGTTACGTTTTCGACGTCATTAATGGGATTGAGTGTATACTTCGGGTTTTTGAGCTTCATACAATGAGACTGATTGCATCACTTCAACTACTTGGGGGAAGTGGTCTCTGGATACTTTTGGTATGCATTACTTCAGACTTCTGCGGGAAGAAATGTGAGAAGAATTATTCAAGTGTGAGAAGATACACTGCTGATCTATTTGATGATCCCCCGAATGGAGAATCACGATGATTATTCTTAAAAGGAGCAGCAATATTTGATGTGGTTTGCTACGATTTCCGCTGTACACTTACCTTATGTAAGGTTGAAAGAGAGCTTTGAAACTGCTCAAAAAGAAGATTGTCAGTTTAGGGGGAAGCTATCAAAGCTTCACAATTGAGAAGGCTCAAGTTCAGACGATTATTCAGGAGCCTCGAAAGCTTTGGTGGTGAAAGTTTAAGAGATGTTGACTACTGACTTCTACAACGTACAGAATGATATCCTTATTTCGGTATTCATGTCAACATTATCTTAAATTGAATTATATAGTTTGTACATATCTTAAACCAAATTGTAAACAGAAAATTATAAAACCAACAAAATGTAAATAGAAAATTATAAAACCTATAAAAACCATAAAAATCAGAAAAACATAAAAAATACCAAAAATAGTTGTTCTAGGCATGTCTTCTGTTTATCGATAACATTTACGGACATAGAAATGTCATTCAATAATGAGACAGGACTTTAAATGAAGCTTGAGCAGAAGTTAAATTGAATGGTTAAAACATGTCATGATGGCTTGCTATTACTTCAGATATGCAACCCATTTTTCAAAATGAGGAAAGCACGTCGCCAAAAAGACGGCTGTTCCTAACAACGGGTGAAGTTCACCCTGGCATAGATTACGTCATATCCGTGCATCCCCGATTTAGTGCATGCTTCAGTGCACTATTTATGGTATAAGAAGAGAAGTCTTCTTTTTATACAGATAATTTTCCTTCTATGAAACTCCTGAAAATTATTTGTGAGAGACATGGTGGTAACGTGCTTTTTGAAATTCTTCCAGCCTTGGATTGTTCATAAAATTTGTCACTCAATCAATGACTACAGCTCTTTAACTAGAATACGGGTCATTGATTGAGGGGGAGAGTGATTTCAAATTTTATATCATCAAACGGGTTTCTTGGTTAACTCATAATTGTTAGAAAAAGTTTTGTAGTTAATGGGGTATTAGTTGAAGAGGAACTTACTAAGCTTTATATCTAATGGCCAAATGTGTTAGTTGTTAGAAAGATTAGGGCATTATGTGCAATTTGCATGTAGTTTCCTAGCTTATGTAACTAGAAGGCCCATTTGTGTCACTTTGGAATCCTCGTTTAATCACCTAAATACTTTAAAACTAAAAATCTAAAAGAAGTTAGAAAACCCATTGTGTTTGATGTTCTTGAATACTCCACAGATATTTGTATGATATAACTGAATGAGTTTCAAATGTTGATTGACTTTTGTTATTCGATAGCTGTTTAATTGTTGTTGATTTATTGCTTGTGCACTTAGAATATGCTTAGGTATGTAGCTATCGTGTTAGAATCATGTCCCTAAGATCCTGATTTGAATGTTGAAATATGTGTGAATTGCCATGATCATGATTAATGGTTGATCTTCATGCTAAATAGTGGTTGGATTAGGATATGAATATGGTATCATGAGTAGGCAAGCTGCTACGTGGTAGCGAGTAATGAAGAGTGAATCTGTATGTATGTATATCTGTGTTGATATTC
The DNA here is from genome assembly GCA_021014915.2 of Artemisia tridentata subsp. tridentata. Taxonomy (NCBI): domain Eukaryota; kingdom Viridiplantae; phylum Streptophyta; class Magnoliopsida; order Asterales; family Asteraceae; genus Artemisia; species Artemisia tridentata. The sequence continues at coordinate 368,626,024 of CP139507.1, forward strand.
TTATGCAGATTCCATGGCCGATATGAATGTACCTGCTCCCGCTCTAACCATTTGATCAGTTGTTCAAACTCTATTGACTGGCTCTGAATTCACCACAACAACAACATCGGCAGCTATAACAACACCACCTTCACCACCACCACCACCTTCACTTCAACAAAGCATCACTAATTCTGGTCTCGCCGAGTGGGGATCTACAATACTTGGGAAGTTTTGTTGGTAGATGGATAATTGATGTAGACTACTGACTCCCTCAGGGAAGCGAATGATCACATCATCTGTGCATAAAAGGTCAACATCATTTGTGTCGTAACAATTATCTCGTACATTATAAGTAGTGAATAAAATATCAAATGTTATGTGTCATAGTATGAATTTTTCATGAGTTTCGAGTTAAACTCCAAATCATTTATAAACTCATCATAGCTAACACTAACATTCTCCCTCATTGATTGGGGGGGGGAGCATTGTATCATACAATTATTAGCACATACTAAATCTGACCACATTTTCTCCCAGATTTTCCAACTTATTTAAATCAATTGCGATCCCAAATCTCAAAAGTTTGAAATTTGTGATCGGGGGAGAGAATGTGATTTAAATATGAAATCTGATAATAATGTGATATTTTGGACTCAAGTGTTGGCCCTCTCATGTGTGCTAAACTCTTTCGTATATCGATGCACATATTGAGGGGGAGCGAATGGATGAAAATGGATGGGGCATCTCATGTGAGCACGACTCAGACTTCACCAATGAATTGACGAAACAAAAACTGTCATTAATCGAAAGGACATGTCCTGGCCGGGTAATAATTTCAAGCTGGGCTAACCAGTGATGTAAGCGTGTCTCGAAGAGAATGTGTCTGAGTAGAGTATACCATTTCGAGAAACTTTCTGTGGACTTGACCAGGCCGGGTAATAATTTCAAGCTTGTCTAACTAGTGATGTAAGCGTGTCTCGAATCGGTCATGTTCACTGAAAGTGGATCAATTCAAAAAGTGCAAACTCCACCCAACATGTGCGAATTTATAATAAAATCATCTGAGCACATGTTTAGGGGGAGCATTTGAAAAATATAAAACTCTCAAAGTGTTAGTAAAAATGTGTTTCATAGTCATAAACACTTTGAGAGATTTTTCAAGGATTTGGTTAATGGCAACATAGAATAGTCATGAAGTTATAAGGTGGCTAAGGTTAGGAAAACCGTCCTATGATCCGCCAGATCCGGAGGGATCTACCCAAGGACAATACCGAATAGTTAGTATTAGAAAATCCTTAGGTATGATTATGAAAAAAGGAGTAATATGAGAAAGGAGAAAGAAGGGGTTGAAGAATTAAAACGAAAAGTAATGAGAAAGGGTGAAAAGAATCAGCTCTCCAATTATTCAACCTTAGGGCAGAAACCGGGTTCAATTCATATGCTTGATGAACTCAAATAAGTACATTTTATTATCATCATTTGTCCTATTTATTTGACTTGTTTTATTATATTATATATGAGAATTGATACGTTAATGTTTACTTTTGTAATTCTCAGTTAAAATCAAGTATTATGTGAAACTTGGCGATTTTGGACTAATTATGGAGCAAAACAAGCAAGATGTTAAGAGTCTACTGAAATGTACAAGATCAAGATCATTCTGCTCCAGATATGCCACAACATACTTCTTACATACGGCGTATCACTATCAAGATTTCACCAGTTACAATCCAAGACAGCAAAGGACATGCGCCGCATAGAGAAATAGAGTTACGCCGCATCTTAAAGTGGTGTACGAATATTCCTGAATATATTAATCTTGGACCCCACGCGAAGTTAAGTCAATGCGCCGCATCTACTTATCCTGTGCGCCGCATCTAACCCTCAGACAAAAACTATAAATACCACAAGGTCAGACGAATTTCAGAGGTTGGACAGTGTGCAAGATACCATACGTACGAGTACCAAACCAGAGACGAATTCAGACGTATTAGCAGCACAAGACACACCCTAAACGAAGATACAAGAGCTGTAAGAAGGTCCTGCATGTATTCAATTCATTAAGTAGTTTTGTTTTATTGTATTAGTACACTTTAATTCATCAGGATTGATGGGCTTGTGTCATGTGACTACGGAAAATCATGCACTTCAACTCCCCTTAATATTGCTTTCCCATTAATTAAAGTTTATATGTTGATGTCTTTGGTGACTTTTATTAGTGCATTGATAACCTCTGTGTCTAGCTGAGCATTGCTTGGGTCGCCATGCCCCTTCCTCGCCTATTTATTCTATCGTTTCTAGGATAGTGGGATAGACATAAGTGATCATTAAGGGTTTACTCGCCGATAAGATTAGAGCCAACGAGAAAGGGTTAATTATATACACTTCATATAAAACTAGCAATAAAACAAGTGACAAGCTACTTAATTATCAGGACAGGTCTTCTTATTGTCTCAAGTATCTATCTGTGTACGTGTGTGCTAATCGCTGATTCGTGCTCATTAGTTTAGTTTTTATTTAATCATAACCAAACCGTGCCAGTCTCTCAGGCTGAACCCCCCTTGTGTTAGATTAGGTTGTATAGCTAACTTAGGATATTAAAATACTGATTAGAATAACTAGATAATATGTTCCACTCTTAGTGATCGACACTCTACTTACCATTATATTCATACTGACCGGGTACACTGCTCGTTAAGTGTGTGTGTTATTGATAAGTCGGCTAAATATAAATTTAAAACTTGAGTAGGCATTAATACTGCTAAACCGCAACGACACATCACGCGCATCAAGTTTTTGGCGCCGCTGCCGGGGAGTGAATTGTTATTATCTGTTAATTAGATTAGTATTTTAATTAGGTTTTTCTTTTCAGTTTTTTTTTTTAGATTCTAACCACTAACCCTGTTATATATTAGATAAATTGCATTCATTGTATAAGTTTAAATATTTTCTGTTTTTGTGTGTTTTTGTTTTCTTTAATTTTTGTTTCTTTTTGTTTATTTTTATTTTAGTTTTTTGTTTTTCTATTTTTCTGCATTCTGCTATCGTTGTATTGTGCTGATACAAGCGATACGGCGCATCTGTTTTCACAGATATGGCGTATTGCGTTTAATTTTTATAAAATACAACGCGTTTAATAAATTTGAGTACAACGCATCTTTCCCCAGATACGGCGTATTCTGTTTTTAATAAAAAAATTTTCTAAACCCTAACGCCATACGACGCATCTGTTTTAACAGATACGGCGTATTTTCTATTTAAATTAAAAACAGTTTTCGAATTATTAAACAGATACGACGCATCGATCTTTATCGATACGGCGCATCTTCTAAATCAAAAATCTTGTATTTTGAAACGTAACGAAAATACGGCGCATTAGCTTTTGAAACGTAACGAAAATACGGCGCATTAGCGGCGTATCTGTTTTCTGAATAAAAGTCTGATTAAATTTTAACGTAACAAGATACGGTGCATCCTATTTATAGGATACAGCGCATCAACTGCAGATATCAGCAAAATTTTATTTATCCCGAACTGAGAAATTCTAATCAACTTTCCTGTCTCTTAGAAAATTTTTACTTCGAAGCCTATTTGTTCTATGTTTCAGGAATGATGATTGATCTTTTCCCAAGCTGGTTCGGAGGATCAAGGATCAAACTTACAATCGACGAGATTATATCAAAGTTTGCCCAAGAAAGCGGAAAGGAACTATTGCTGAAAGAACAAAACAATATGATTAGAGAAGTGACGATTGAAGTGCACCAATTGTCAAGGGTGATTAAAGGAGTTTTGTTCCAAAGGCATGACCTAAAGGGAAATACCTTGATAATTACATCGACAACGCTGATAACGAAGTTGTCGAGTTTGAACCAGAACTACTGGAATAGGAGCTGAACGTGAGTCTAACTTGAAGACTCTGGAATAAAGACAAGTGCTGACCGGGAGACAACCCGGATAAATTTTTACATTCTGTTCTGTGTCGAGTCTGTCAGACCTGCAGAAGATACGGCGCATCTCAATCATGAGATGCGGCGCATCACCTGCACTGGTCATATCTTATTTTATTTTCTGCATTTTTTATTTTTGACTTTAAAACTTTCTGTCAGTTTATTTAATGCGGCGCATCCCTGGTTAAGGATGCGACGCATCTTTTATTCTGATTCGTATTTATTCCAGGCTCGATACGGCGTATCGACTGACCTGATGATTTTCATTTTAATTTTTTAAGTTTTATTTTTACTAACTACTAATGTATTATGCAAGTTTGAACCTTCTTAACTCAGGTGTGTTAAAGTCTTAATGGTATTATAGATTCCTGCATTTTTTTTTTTTGATACATCATCTATGAAGCTTAAACGTTCTCATCCACAAGGAAGTTGATTTTTGCTCTTATACGAATAATGGAGGATCATACCGAGCAAATCTCAGGGGAGTTTTTCTATTCTAATTCTTTTATTTTCCAGTTTTTAACCTTTGACACAAACAACGAGGACGTTGTTTAACTTAAGTGGGGGGATGGAGAATTAGAACACTTACTTGTCCTAAACTTTTCAAAATATGCTTAAAAATGCGCTTAATATATCAAAATTTAAAATTTTTTAGCATGTTTTTGTTTAAAGTCTAAATTACATAACCGCACACATAACGCTATTCTTTCAAAAATATTAAAACTTTAGTGTGTCGGTGACTTGTAAACTTTAGAATTTGGCTTGTATACTATTCGAGACCACCATAATTAGTATTATTTATATAATTGGAGTGACTTGTCTAAAATTGGTAAATTTCTAGGATTACACCCAAATAGCCTTTATATGTTATGTGATATTAACTAACTACACTGGTTAGTTAAGCCCCGTATAAACCCTTTGTTACTCTCACTTTTAGAGTAAGATACCCCTAGAAAAACCCTCAGTGTCATTCCTTTCGTTTCTTACACCTTTGTTATAATGTTTCGATACACCCTTACACCTTAGTCTACCCTGTAGATTGAAATCCGTGGTTAATTGCTTTAGGCAAAGTGTGTTTCCTTACATTACCTGTGTTCGCGTGCGTAATTCATTATTTTTTGGTTAGGTCGGGAAATTGCACAATGCAATTGGTATGAAAGTAAATATTGTATAACTTTGAGTTTATTTTTCGTGTGTTTACTACTTTCACTATTACAGTTATTTCTGAAAGTATGAAGAGTATGGAAAAATTATCCAGAAAAATAGTGATAGAAAAGTTGTGAAATTTTACACATATATGTTGATGTCAAAAAAAAAAAAAAAAAAAAAAAAAAAAAAAAAAAAAAAAAAAAAGTCGAAAAAAAATAGAAAAGAAAAAGAAAAAGGAAAAGTTGGAAGTTTGTTTTAACCAACTTTTGTAAAGTTTTGTATTAAGTGGGAGATATCACCACTAATTGTTGTTGTATATTATATTTATGGATTGAATGGGAGTTGGCCGTTATGGGAACGCCAACTAGGATTATTCTTTGATTAAGATATTGTTGAGTATAATTCGTGTCTACCTAAAGCGTGTGTTTCAAGTGTTAAAGCGTGAGTTATTCAATGATATGAGTCTTATCCATGGGATGGTTGGGAAAGTAATTTACCACACTTAGGATTTTAATTTATCTATTTTGTTTATTTTTCATTTTACACCAATTTGTATCCCAAATATTATCCATACCCTATATCATTCTTTATCCAAACCTTTGATTTATTGAGATTAGGGATTTGAGCAATCTTAAGTATCGTAGTCGTGGATTCGGCTATGTATTTATGATTTTGTCGCCCTTTTTGATATAATATTATTGGTGAAGATTACTTGGTCCTATCTTTAGCCTATTCGAGTTAAGGATTTGAGCAATTGCAAGTATCGTGGTCGTGGATTCGATCATGTATTTGTGATTTTGTCGCCTTTTCTGGAATATGAGATCGATAGAGATTAAAAAGGATGATCAACCCTTAACCAACAAACCCTTTTTACCGCTTTAGACTTGCTATTCCTTGGCTTTAGTGGGGGAGATGCGTATACTTGCCAAGCTTATGATAGAATATTCGTCACGACTGGACAGTTAAATGATTAGATTTGCTTTTATCGAAATATTTTATTTTATTTCTAATTCGTTAAGTGTTTGGTTGTGCCATTATGACAAAACGAATACATGCTTAAATATAAAAATAAATCCTAATATCTTTTAGGATACATTTTCATAAGATTAATTCTAAGGTTTACTTAGGGACAAGTAAAGTTCAAGTGGGAGGATATTTGATGAACTCAAATAAGTACATTTTATTATCATCATTTGTCCTATTTATTTGACTTGTTTTATTATATTATATATGAGAATTGATACGTTAATGTTTACTTTTGTAATTCTCAGGTAAAAACAAGTATTATGTGAAACTTGGCGATTTTGGACTAATTATGGAGCAAAACAAGCAAGATGTTAAGAGTCTACTGAAATGTACAAGATCAAGATCATTCTGCTCCAGATACGCCGCAACATACTTCTTACATACGGCGTATCACTATCAAGATTTCACAAGTTACAATCCAAGACAGCAAAGGACATGCGCCGCATAGTGAAATGGAGTTACGTCGCATCTTAAGGCGGTGTACGAATATTACTGAATATATTAATCTTGGACCCCACGTGAAGTTAAGTCAATGCGCCGCATCTACTTATCCTATGCGCCGCATCTAACCCTCAGACAGAAACTATAAATACCCCAAGGTCAGACGAATTTCGGAGGTTGGACAGTGTGCAAGATACCATACGTACGAGTACCAAACCAGAGACGAATTCAGACGTATTAGCAGCACAAGACACACCCTAAACGAAGATACAAGAGCTGTAAGAAGGTCCTGCATGTATTCAATTCATTAAGTAGTTTTGTTTTATTGTATTAGTACACTTTAATTCATCAGGATTGATGGGCTTGTGTCATATGACTACGAAAAATCATGCACTTCAACTCCCCTTAATATTGCTTTCCCATTAATTAAAGTTTATATGTTGATGTCTTTGGTGACTTTTATTTGTGCATTGATAACCTCTGTGTCTAGCTGAGCATTGCTTGGGTCGCCATGCCCCTTCCTCGCCTATTTATTCTATCGTTTCTAGGATAGTGGGAAAGACATAAGTGATCATTAAGGGTTTACTCGCCGATAAGATTAGAGCCAACGAGAAAGGGTTAATTATATACACTTCATATAAAACTAGCAATAAAACAAGTGACAAGCTACTTAATTATCAGGACAGGTCTTCTTATTGTCTCAAGTATCTATCTGTGTACGTGTGTGCTAATCGCTGATTCGTGCTCATTAGTTTAGTTTTTATTTAATCATAACCAAACCGTGCCAGTCTCTCAGGCTGAACCCCCCTTGTGTTAGATTAGGTTGTATAGCTAACTTAGGATATTAAAATACTGATTAGAATAACTAGATAATACGTTCCACTCTTAGTGATCGACACTCTACTTACCATTATATTCATACTGACCGGGTACACTGCTCGTTAAGTGTGTGTGTTATTGATAAGTCGGCTAAATATAAATTTAAAACTTGTGTAGGCACTAATACTGCTAAACCGCAATGACACATCACGCGCATCAATGCTACTGGTTGTTACTAAGGTGACGCCGGTATTGAAGACAAGACGTCATGGACCCAGTGACGCACTGCACTAAACCTTCTAAGCCACTCAAGTACTCTTAAAAGGACTTGTTTCATTCTCACGGGGAAACCTGCATAATCTATTGACTGCTCATTACGAGTTATGTTGATATTGAAACAGGAGACACCGCTCCAGTCTCCGACTACCAAAAAATGCACTTATCGAGTCTAGAGCCACGAGATGCATCATAAGATCTCATAGGAACACATGTTACTTCTACACTAGTTGTTCAACATTAAGGACACCAGTTGTAAATTTATGAGTCCTACGCAGATCTTAGCAATCTGCCAGAACATTCATGAGGGAATTTACAAATGTAATTTTCAGTGATTGAATGGAAACTCCTGCCAGGGTCAACATCAAACAGCCCTGAAAGCAGGTCACTTCGGTAATTCCTTGTGAATTAGGCTTAGTGGTCGCGACGGTTTCAAACGGTCTACAGTCGTGGAGTAAACTCCAGCGACTCACTTAATCGTTGATGTACTTCGGTAGATCTTGTAAGCCCTCTCGGGGGTATCCGATTTAGGAACGGCCTTGGTAAGGATTAGAGAAAGTTTTCACACTATGCTGTTAACAATCTCGAAGTCCGAACCTGTAAGTACCAGACGTTTTATTTCTAACTGTCGTATACAGGAATCCCTGACGGTTGCAGCTGATTGCCTAAAAGATGCCAATCCATCACCACAAGCTCATACCTCATCATCATATTCAAAGAAATCATGATAATTAAAAGACCTTCAACACTGCTTCCGCAACTCTGATGCTGAAAATCATGATCCAGAAAAGTGTGAGCATGTCGGTCCAAAGATCACAACATCACATGGAGATGATACTACAAAAGGATGACTTGGAGACGTACGTTGGATGATGACCTCAAAGAATCCTCAAAGATCATCCAAGGCAAAAGATCAGTCATCAAAAGTTCACTGTTGAATGTACAAAGACTAATGACTTTGAAGAATCAAAGACTACGAGCTAGGAATTCAAATTCATGTAATAGAATGCTAGAATTCAAAATGTAATTTCTGGGTGACCTCCCTTAGGGGGAGATTGTTAGGAATATAAATATTCATATGAAAGACTCGGTCACCCCGAGTATGGATTAGCATTAAGTAGCTCGTAGGATTTATCATATTAGTTTAGTTATCATATTATTTGTGGAGTTGGGTCGGGTCTTTACCCACTGTCAGCTCACTCCACGGCTCAAGTGGGGGCGTTTATGTTTGTACTATAAATACCCTCTTCCCGCCAAGGGAGAGGGTTGGAGCTTCTTTCAATCTAATAGATTACAAGTTTCTTTCTCTCTCTAGAACTCCCATTCTCTCTCACTCTCTCTCTAGATTCGATCTATCATTAATCTTGTGTTTGTGTTATGATTTCTAGTATTTTACATATGCCGACTCAGATCATGCCGGTGACTATGTTGATAGAAAAAGTACAAGTGGTATATGTACTTTTGTTGGACATTGTCTCACCTCATGGTTTTCAAAGAAACAAACGGCTCTTGCCATCCCAACAACAGAAGCCGAATATGTATTAGTAGGAAAAGCATGTCAACAAGCTCTGTGGATGAAGCAAGCTCTTGTTGACTATGGAATTCAACTTAATGACATCTCTATCCTTTGTGACAACAAAGGAGCTATCGACCTCAGTAAAAATCCAGTTCAACATGCTCAAACTAAACACATTGAAATCCGCCATCATTTCCTTCACGACAATGTTCAAAAAGGAAATTATGCTCAGAAGATAACATTGCCGATATTCTAACTAAACGTCTTAAACGAGAGCCATTTAATCTCCTTAGAATTGGACTAGGACTAGTGGAACTTAATTTATAGTTTTAATCATAGCTTAAACCTTCGTTTAACCAAAACGAAAAAATTGACTAAATTCAACTCTGGTCCCAAAGAACCCTTCAACAACACGGATGGAACCAAAAATTTGGTTCTGCCCTATCCGTGGGTTCCTGGGTCAGATTCTATGGCAGTTTTAACAAACACCCCCTCTCACAAATCAAAACACATAAACGACTCAAACTCATTCCACACCATATCACTCTCAAAATTAAGGCATCTCCTTCTACTAATCTCGGCTCAAATCAACATTGTAAGCTTCCTTACTACCTTTTCTCTTAATTCTGAGTCTAGAGTTTCTAATTTATGCACAAAACCAAAACTTGGGGATTATGCATTTTCTTAGATAGTTCATTAAGTACATTTGTAAATTACAAAGCTAACCATGTTTCCCTTAGTTAGGAATTGTATCTTATAAGACATTATCATGATTTACTAAAAACCCCATGTCAAAATTTTGTAAAAGCTTCTCACTTTTAGGACAAACAATTTCTCATTGTTCATACAAATAAAAACGTTATGTTTAAAATATCACTTGCATAATGTCTCTTGAATGCTAAAGGAAGTACATAACTAATATGTATTTTCAGGTACATTCAATCTAAGCTACATTGAATTAGGAGCGTTTGGGTTATCTCTTGTTTTTGTTACAAAATTATTAAAGAATTTCTTTTAATGCATTAAAAGGAGGCGAGATAACCGCACCTCCACATTGTCCTCATATAGGCACACACTAGAACATCATATCAAAATTCTCATTAGTTTTGACTAAAGTGTGAAATTTTTCTATCTAGGATCAAACATGCCTCCCACAACCTTCTATGACCACAAAGACACTCTCAACTACATCCCCAAACACCATAAAGACTAAGGGACTCACCCTGGCTCAAGTCAAAATCTTCAAAGCTCTAGAGAAACGCTATTTTCATGAGGGTAGAACCATTGAACCATCCTTTCTAGAAGGCACTAACATTCGTCATGAACTTGCAACCATTCACCTTGAATGCCTCCTAGACATCAACGAACCTATTTGTCCTAGAGTTCTATGCTAGTGTAATTCTCGCAAGTAATGATGATGGACTCATGTCAATACAATTCAAAGTAAACCAACATGACTTCAACATTCCTCTCCATCAATTTGCCGAAGTCCTTAGACTTCCATGTGAAGGTGCATGCCTTTACTCGGATAAATGGTCTTTTTCAATCCTTGTTCGTATGCCTCCATACGACACTCCTCTAGTTGCCAAATAAATCATCCAAGAACATATTTTCCTTCCAAGAACCTCAACCACAAAGACAACCCGTTTGGGTAATGAGGTTAACCGAGATCAATTTGGCATGGAACTAAATGAACTCAAACCCCAATTTAAGAAATGGGAAGAAGTCCTTAGGGGAAATGTCTTGTGGACCATAGGTAATCGCGATCATATCAATGCTTGTCTTAGCTACATGCTTTATAGTTTGTCAATCCGCCAACCTTTCAACTTAGCCTACTACATTGCCAAAAGGATGGCCGGCATACCTATGCTAGGAACCACCGATCTTCCCTACGGGATGCTTCTCACCCGTCTCTATAGAGCATTTGCACACATTCCACCCAATCCTAAAGGGTTTTGTCCTGACTACTCTCTTGTCTTCCATTAAGTGACAAAAGAGTAGCTAAGACTCAAGGGAAACGTCGTCATCCTCCAAGTTCCTCATCATCATCATCAATGAGCGAGGATGATATTCTCCCCAACTCTAGGCTTCCTCCTCGTGACTAATTTCAACAACTTCCAGTTCTTGAAAACCCATCGGAAGAGTTCAAGCTGACAAGAGGAATGTTCAGGTGCATTGGAAGGTTCCTCACCAAGATCAATAAGAAATTGGATAGGCAATAAGAGGTTTTATGAGTGTTTGGTACATTTGCTCCAAAACAATGATGTATGATGATAACTTGACTTTGAACAATTATGTGAACTAACCTTGTCTTGCAGGTAGATATCATCTTGATGTTATCATTTTTTCCATTTTTTCACAATATTAGTGAAATTATTAGCCCCTGCTTGATCTATACCTGTACATGTGTTAATACCTTTTTTGTTTTCATTTACTAATCACATTGAATTAATTACACATGTTTTTTAAAAACATATGGAATTTGAACGGATTTCGAGGGTCGAAAAATGCTCACTGTTAAGGTTTTTGGACTGGCGGATGGGGCGGAACCAAAAATTTGGTTCCGCCTTCTTGTTTTTTGGGTACTCCCAAAAACATACCCGCGGATGAAGCGGAACCAAAATATTGGTTCCGCCTGTTATGTCGCAAGGTAACTCAATCCTGCAGTTATATATTTTCAAATTCGCTAAATCCCGCACTATAGATCACTAGTTTTAATTACTAGAACACTTTTTACTGATACTCACTCATATAAGGATCATATTATCTCACACACACCAATAGGATAAATATTTCCGACCAAAATTCAAAATTTCTCAAAAACCACTCAAGGAACCTTTCTCTTGTAGCCACTGTAAAAATTTCACTCTGTAATAAACTATTTCATATTCTATATAAAGAATACTTATACTTTTTCTACGTATAATTTTTTTTCCTGATCATTACTACTATCTAATGTGACGCAACTCACATCCTCGATAAACGTGCTCTTACGCGGACCGACACCAACCTACTTAATGTTTATTTCATATAAACATTTTCATATGTCAAGTACAAAACTTTACGATATTGCATTTGCCACTTTACGTTAATTCGTTAACGTACGATTAATAAATGTTCAAACTAAACATTTCTTATTTATTAGAGTTTCTATGAAACCCTACCATTATAACCGTGATTATGAATAACTAAAACCTAAAAACACTAAAGTACCACTCATTCAAAACTAATGTACAAGTTTCTAAAGTACAGAAACCCTAAATTCACTTTAACTCCCAATACAAACCCTAAATTCACCAAACTATGATTTTATGTAATAAAATCACAAACCCTAATTAATGTATATATGATTTTTATAAAATATAAATGTACAAGTCTTTCAAGACAATGTACAAGCTAGTAAAGCATAAAAATCTAATATTAATATAAATCTCATTATAAACCTCAATGCACTTATTTTAAAACATACTATACAAGTCTCATATGCACCAACCTTAAAAATAGATTTCTTATACTTACTAAATTTAAGTACAAGTCCCTAAACCTAATGTACAAGTCATTTATGCATAAAAACTAAAAACTACATTTATATACTTTAAAACCAAATTAAACGAATATATAATTAATTAAACTTAACCAAATATTAAAAATACATTTTCTATATTACTTAAACCCTAGTACAACCCTAATAAGCCTATGGTACCACCCTTTAAGCATAATCCAATTTCCTTTTCTTTTTCTACACAAATTGACACAAACATAAACATATAAACCCTAGATTATTTTCTATCCAATAAATACCCAAACCAAACTCTAAACCAAGTATGTTACTTCACTAAAACCCTATGTACCACATTTCATAGCCTATGTACAAACACTTAAAGCTATTCGATCCATATAAGACTTACTTAGTTCGATCCTAGCTACAAGTAAACCAAACCATTACCTCACTTAATCCTAAGCAATTCTTACACCATACATCTCCTTCTAATTCCCAAATACTTCCACATAATCAAGTCTCCTAGATTTTTACCCTATTCAAATGTTGTAGGTAAGTTTCTTGGTTAGGGATTTAACCACATCACACCATCCTTCCCCCTCCTTACATTTGGCATCCAAGTAGCTAGTACTATCTCACCATGTCTCCCTCACATACAACATGGTAACTAGAAAAATCAAGAAACCCTAAACCTTTTACCCTATATAAATCGAACCACATATTTCCATATTCATCCCATTTTTTGAACCACACAAAAATAGAAACACACCCATTTATCTACTGATAAAGAAGCCTATATAGAAGCTAAGAAGAAGTTTGGAAAAGCCTAGGAGGAGGAGAGACCTTGGTGTTCATTTTCAAAAATCCCCATTAATCGAATTACAAAGCTAGTAAGTAATCTAGACCCTTTTCATTTCTTTTATAAGCTTTAAATACTCTTAAAATTGATACAAAATAAGTTGTAATAACAAACTAGGTTTAAAATCATGAGTTTCTTTCTTTTCTTTCTTTTGTCAAGCCAAACAAAACACCCTATTTATTTTTTTTAAGCATTACTAATCAAGAAGCTTTAAAACACTCAAGGGATAGATTAGATATGTTTATAATCATGATAACATGCATTAAAAATAATGACGTGAACTTAAAAATCAAAAACCAACTCAATTCCTTTTTTTTTCTTTTTCTTACCGAGAACTGTCCCAAGTGGCTAACTTGGGACAATTGTTTCCACCATCAAACAACACCCATAAAATCTGGAAATTGGCCAACTTAAAGACCTCACAGCAAGGTAATTGAAGGATCAAAAGCGTCGTAAAAATCTTGCCTCATTTTTATTCGAGTCTCTTTTGGCCTTGTCGCAAACTGAAACCATACGCCCCATTTTAATTAATTCGAGCTCATAAGCTCGAATTATAAGCTAATAAGCTGTAAAAATGATGTTTACAAACTTATTATAACTTACATAAACGAGTCGTAGCAAGTCGTGCCTTTCTCTAAGCTTAAAACACGTTAAAATGAATTAAGAACATCGAGTGAAACAATATAAATGCTTGGAGGGCCAAAACTGCCAAAACTCTAACTATTTTTATAACTAGGACTTAATTTGATATCGACCTGAAGTTTAAGTGTATAAAGTGTCATGTTTAAAACTATAGGGTAGAAACTGTCATTTCACCATAGTTGAGGGATAAAAATTATCATTTTATAAAAGTTGAAGGGTAAAAATTGTCATTTCATGAAAGTTCAGGGGTATAAACTGTCAATATATGAAACTATAAGGGTAAAAGGCGTAACATTTTAGAAATATTACGGGAAATATATATATTGGCTCGGTTTATAATAAAAACTAACAAACGAGATATATTTAATAAACAAACGAAATATAAACATAAAATATGAAATAAGATAAAATCTTATCTAACTTTTGAAGAGACCTCATGTTGTCTGATTTTAACATTTATCTGTCAACCAAAAAGTCATGATACGAATATTAAAACTTACATATGTTTGAATGCAATTACTAAAACTTGACATACCAATCCAGGTCGCGTGCCGGAGACGTTTATCAACTCTATTTGAATTGTTTACCATCCAGACTAATAAGGTGAGTTCATAGTCCCACTTTTTATACGTTTTTCAAACTTGTGGGGAGATACATGCTACAAATCTAACACAAGTATTTTTTTCTATATGCTATCCTGATTGATATTGCCTAAATTTACCTGTTGCCCCTAAAAGACCCTCAATCATGAACCATTAATCACTTACGGGTGAACGCGAATATAGTGAATAGATCTATTGGAATTGATGACCCATTTGTGTTACAGGAAAACTAACCAAATGCACTTTATTTGAGATCAATAAAGAGACTGGCAAACTCCTACTCGAGGGCTTAATTACTACATTTAATTATGTAGTAATTTACATCAATAGTTCATGACTATGATGTCCATCCTGTTAACGTTTTGCATGTCATGAGACTTAGGGCAATATACTGAACTGCAATATTACTGATTTACTTTCTACTTAGTTTGTGTTCAACTGATTATTACTATAAACACTATGGATTCACTCAACCTTTGTGTTGACATTTTAGCATGTTTTATATCAGGTAAACTAAAAGCACAACTTGGCATGGAGTGGCAATGGACTTTCTTCTTATAAAAAGAGGGTACATTTTGTTATCATTCAACAAATAATGTATCTTTTATAATATATTTCAGAACTTCCCGCTGGGACCTCTATTATGTAACTCTGATTTAAATAAATGAATGATAACAATTTTATCTAAAACGTCTTTTTTCGAGTCGTTTTCTGTTTTCATGACTATGATACCTGAAGTAATACCCCAACTTATATTCCGCTGCGTATATCGAAAATGAGGGTGTTACTGATTGGTATCAGAGCCATGGTTATAGAGAACAAGGTTCAAACCTAAACTATAACCAATTTTCACAAACTTAACTAAAGTCCTCCGTGCCACAACGCCACTAAAACGCTACTTATACATGTTTATGCTGATTATTTAGTTACATAGTGAAATATTTATAATTACCGGGTGGTTACAGAGTCATGATTTCCTCTATCCACTCTATCACTCACTTATCGGACTCGGATATCGAGGATATCGCGACAGTACCTGACGTCACTCTAGCACCGAGACGCGCTACGGAGTCAGACCCATCGGGAGATGTTTCCATAGTACCTGAGGTCTCTTCAGTATTTGGGCATGATATGGAGTCAGACCCTTTAGAGGAGTCATCTGCGGACACTTTGATGCATGATATCGTTCCATTTCCTGATGATCCGTATATGCTAGCCAGAAAGCGGTCTCTCACTTTTGCAGATGCAGAGCCATCTGAGCCAGACTTTCATTCATCTACGGAGTCACTACCACCCATATCATCGTCGGAGATCCCACCAGTTTATCCTAGGAGAATCCGTAGGACAGCACGGATAAGGACACTTCCTGTGTCATCACGTCCACATCCTTACATGTTATCTACTTATGAGCCACCATCAGTCCCGACCTCTTCACCACCACCACCATCATCTACAAGTTTCATTCCCCCATCTATACCATTTGAACTTAGTGAAGAAGCTAGGGCCATTATCGCTCGATATCACGCTTTACCACGATCATCCACTCCTGATTTCCCTACTCCACCACGAGTCTTTGAAGTAGGTGAAAGCTCACAGGCAGCACATGATCGACAACCGACCGTTTCCACCCTTCTGACCTGATTAGAATATCAAGAAGAGCAAATCGAGACTGCTTTAGGTCACCTAGATGAGTTACCTTTAGAGCGTATTGAGGGTATTGAGTATAGAGTTGAGGACCTAATTACGAGTCAAGAGACCATACAGCGGAAGTTAGACACATTGGACAGGACTAGTGAAAAGGAAAATGATCTGGAGAAATGTCATGAGCAGCTTAAACAGGAGATACCTTTGATTTACGATAATGAATTAAAGTTGATACAAGAGATGCTAAAGAGGAATGGAGAACTGATGACAACACAGACTAGGATCACTGTTCTGGAGACAACAGTGGGAGATATGCAAGCTCGATACCAGGAGTATATACAGATCCTCTTCAGCATGATCATTGAGCTCGAGAGTCGACTCGGAGGAGTTTCTGGTAGCTACTAGATTAGATCCTTATCTATTAGCTTTTGTACTATGTCTCAGCTATGGGATGTATAGTATAGATATGACGCTAATATTTAGTTCATATTTACCAGCTTTTGTACTTTATCCTAGCCACGGGGTGTGTGGCATAAATATGACGTTTGTATCTATTTTGTTATATATATAACAAATTAGCAAGTTATTTATGGCTATATGTGGTTGTGATTTTGTTATATTTTGCTGCGTTATAATATTGATTGATGTGGGACAGTGTTAATCATTTTATCTACCTGTATGACAGTATCTAGACATGTTGTGATCTTACGACATAAATTGTTATGATCTTGTGATATAGCAGTGTCATTATGATTTTACCTTGTTAATATAACATGGTCATTATGCGAAATCTAAACATGTGTTTTCGTGTGGTATTAATAGAAATATGCCTCGTATTTCACCAACTCCAGAACCAGTTATGTCCCAAGCTGCCATCCAAAAACTAGTTGCAGACAGTGTTGCTGCAGCACTCGAGACTCAACCAGCAGAAATGGCCCGTACTAGAAGCACTAGCAGACCCAATGGAGAAAGCGAGACAGCTACAGCTCGCAAGTGCACCTATAAGGACTTCATAAACTGTAAACCAACTTTCTTCAAAGGAACAGAAGGAGCAACTAAATTGGCTTGTTGGTTTGAACGTACGAAAATAGTTTTCATGAGAAATGGGTGTACCGATGACTTTAAGGTTACTTTTGCTACAGGGACTTTCTTGGATGATGCCCTGTCTTGGTGGACTTCTACCGCCCAAACTATGGGTGTGAAGCAGCTCACCAACTCACTTGGGATGATCTCAAAAAGAAAATGCTAAAGAAATATTGCCCTCGTACTGAGATTAAGAAGCTAGAAGATGAGTTTCACCAGCTAGTTGTGAAAGGAACTGATCTCAAGACGTACAATAGGAGGTTTCAGGAACTTGTTCTCCTATGCCCAACTATTGTGCCTGATCTTGAGAAAGTATTGGAGAAATACACTAAAGGATGACCTCGAAGTATCGAGGGAAATGTTACTGCATCAAAGCCTCAGTCATTGGAAGAGGCCATTTCCATAGCCCATAAGTTAATGGATCGTGAAATCAAGCGTAGTTCCACCCAGGGAAATAATGATAACAAGCGAAAGCTTGATGATAGAAGAACTACCCATCACCACAACATTCATCCCTACCACAACAACAACTACCACAACAATAACAACAACAACCGCAACAACCATAACAACTACCAGCAAAACCGTAACAATCAACATCACCAACAGAATCGTCGGCAGGAAACTTGTTGACATAAATAATGCCTAAAAACTTTATTAATGCTTATTCATATCTCTATGTTTTAATAATCACAAAATATAAACTCATTAAACATAAACTTATCAAATAAAAAAGTATTTAGTTGTAAATATTCACTTCTACAACTTAATCACTTAAGGTATGAATAAACATAATGCTTAATGCTTTATATGATCAAAGGAACATTTTCTTTATCACTAATCTTTTTATAAAATGTCAAAACATTTTATATATTTTTGAAAAACATTTTTGGTATTAAATAAATATGTTTAATCAACTATAAAAATATGAATTCAAATTTTTAACCAAAATCAGTAAAAATGTTCCAGAAAAACCTTCCCCACAAAAAGACAAAACTGGGCAACGGTTGGCTTGCGCGGCCCCCTTAATTTTGCTAGGTGGCCCCCTTAAAATTAAGGGGACCGCCCCGCTCCAGTAGCATTCCAGCTGTCCAGTTTTCTGCCTATAAATACCAGCCTTCCCCTGGATTTTTTCTCACCTTTTACACACTAAACTTTCTGTTCTAATTCTTCTCTAGTCTTTGTAAATACTTTTAAAAATCCTTTGATCATATCTTATTAAGCATTGGTTTCCAAGTGATCCAAGCTTCCTCCATTCAAGTGCAAAAGAAGAATACCTCTTCATCATCTAGTGAAGAAGTGTTGTAGTTAAATTCATTCATTTGTATAGTTGTGTAAAGTCTTTGTGTAGTTGTTGTTGTTAGTAGATCAAAGTGTATATAAATAGGTGTGGTGTAAAGAAGTAGTATAGAAGTATTGTGAAGTTGTGGAGTAGTTGAGGTGTCAAGAAGTTGTAGAGGTGTAGCTTAGAAGTTGTGAAGTCCTAGCATAGAAGTTGTGAAGGCGTCGTATAGAAGTTGTGAAGTCCTAGCATAGACGCTGTGAAGTCCTCGCATAGAAGTTGTGAAGTCCTAGCATAAAAGCTGTGAAGTCCTCGCATAGAAGTGGTGAAGTCCTAGCATAGAAGCTGTGAAGTCCTCGCATAAAAGTTGAAGTCCTAGCATAGAAGTTGTGAAGTCCTATCATAGAAGTTGTGAAGGCGTAGCATAGAAGTTGTGAAGCCATTGTCTAGAAGTTGTGTAGCCGTTGTGAAGAAGTCGTGTAGCCGTTGTGAAGAAGTCGTGTAGTCGTCTTGAAGAAGTCGTGAATAAGTTGTGTAGAAGTCGTGTATAAGTTGTGAGATTGGTTCTAGCTACGATTAGAACCCGACATCTAGCTTTGTGTCGTTAAGCCGGTGTAAGCTAAAGTTGTGCAAGGTTTTCTCCGCCATAAGGGAGACTTTGTTGAAGTAGTGAAGAAAAACTCTCGAGTAGGTGACTCGGGGAGTGGAGTAGGGCAAGGAAGTTGTCCTTGTAGCCGAACCACTATAAATCCTTCGTGTCTCGGTTAGATCTTTCCATCTCTTACTTACCTCGTTATTTACATATTCTTTACTTTCATACTAATAGGTTTATATCATTGTTAGTATAACTTAGAAGTTGATTTCACATAACGATCAAGTTAAAACTCCATTCATAAACAAAACTTTTATAACAAAACTTAAAGGTCACACACATAAGTAATAATATTGTTCAAACATTATTTCTCACATAAATTCGAATCTAAGTTTTAAAAGTAAACTAAAGTTTTCATAATAAATTTTTAAAAAGACGTAAAACTATTCAACCCCCCCTTCTAGTTTTCCACAATTGGTACCAGAGCAAGGTCAAACAAGATTTTTAAAATATATTGTATTTTAAAACTTGTATCGATCTATAGAATCGGAAAAATATTTAGAAGGGGAGTCTATGCAAAAACTACCACTATTTGAAAATTATAATTTTCGTGAATGGAAAAATAAATTTGAAAACTATGTGAAATCAATTGATCTAGATCTTTGGCATGTCATTTCGATTGGTGGCTTTAAACCAACTAAAACGGATTTTAAAAGTCAAAATGATTTTAGAATTTTCAAAATAAAATATGACAAAAATAATAAAGCTAAAATTATTATTTACAAAGCCTTGCCGAGAGTTGAATATGAAAGAATATTCTTCTGTCAAACGGCTAATGACATTTGGAAAAATCTCTTAAACTTTCATCAAGAAAAATGTCAAGCCAAAGATGAGGAATCTAATCTTGTACATGAATTAGTTATCCTAGAAAATTTAATAGAAAATCATTTAAATAAAATAGATACATGTACTACTAGTTCAAATGTCTTTAATGAAGGTACTCATAACAAAGACCATATGGATCAACTCCAAAGTGAGCTTATTTCAAAATCATGGAGTGACACTGACGAAGAAGAAGATTTCTATCCGATATGTGAAGAATCCAAATTAGATAAAACTCCAAATAAGGTACAATCCGAAACCAAACACTTTTGCTATGATCAATTTCTTTTAGAATTTTCAAAATTAGAAAATGGGTTTAAACATTGTTGCAACATAGATTTAAAAACCACTTTTAAAAATGAATCATCAAATACTTTTGAAAGCAATTTAAAAAAAAGAAATAATTTTAGAAGATAAAATGTCTAGACTTGAAAGTAATGTTGAAATTGATCTAGAATGCAAAACGTGTCAAGAATATAAGCATGATATTAAAAGACTAAATGAAAGAGCAAAAATAATAGTTAAATTTGAAGAAAGCTCGAAATCACTTAAATACTTACTAAGTTGTCAAAAGCCATTCAATGATAAAACTGTTTTAGGATTTAGTTCGAATAACTCATCAACAAGTAAATCCAAACAAATTAAAATTGTAAAACCCAGTAGAGAAATTTAGATATAAGGCTATTTACTGTGATTATAATTTTCATAAGTCAAGAAATCTATAGTTTGTGCATCAAAACAAACTATCAAGGAATTCTTGTACTTCTTGGCGACATCCTCTCCATGTGCATACAAATGCAATGGATGTCTCCAACTAACCATCTCGGACCCATGAGAATCTGGGTACCAAGCTGTTTTATTTGATTAGGTAATGAACGCACAAAGGAATGAAGCTAAATCTTGTGTTAACCTACTCACATTCAAAACAAACGTGTGAAGACTAATGGATCATCTAGTTCTGAAACACACTCAATTATCTCACATGATAATCCATCTCAAGAAGTGATTTCTAGCATAATGGAATAGTAATACATGATGTGGTTGGAATAAAGATGTGAATATCTCAACAAAAAGGCGTTACTTTCATCAAGGCTAATACATCAAATAAGTCAAAATTAAGGCTTATTCGGGTCAAGCCGCTTTGATCTAATAAGGCGTTAGAAGTCTGAAAAGCTGGACCTGAGATAAGTCTTCTTCTTAAAATTTCATAAGTAGTTATCTCTTAAATATAGTGGTGCTAATCGTTGCTTTAGGATATGCTTAGTTTAATAGGTTGAGTTGCCTTTACACTATTAGTTATATCCATATTACTTGTTAATCAACAAGAAAGCCTTAAGTTAGCCCCCTAAGCATTTAATAGAGTATTCTCTATCGAACATATAGAATTTAGTCATCACTATCGTTTAAATCGCTAAATATGTTGAAAGGGATAGCATGTGACAATAGCCTTAACCAATCAAGCATGAGATTTTTAACAACAATTCTTTTTAAACATGCGAAACTTCATATTTTGGAAAATGATTTTTCAAAAGATTATGTCACCTCTCTATTGAACATGTTTTTATCAAAGCCAAAAAGTGTAACAACTTATTTTCCTTCCTTATAAAAACACTTTGAAATAAAATCAAATCTATCTTGTTAAAATGATTTTCACAACCACATAAAACCTACTTTCAAACATTGTTGAATAATGCTAAAAACATTTCTTTGTGCATAAGTCATCTTATATTTGTCATCTATTCTTATATATGACATTTACATGTGAAATAAATCGAATCTGAAAAACCAATGTTTGTTCGTTATGATCTTGCTTGATACAAGTCTAAAAGTCCATGCTATCTCAACTCCTCATTTCCTTGCACTTATTAGGATTAATTAACTAGCAAACTAATTGTCATAATAATGATATTATGAATTACTTGGTAATTATATGTTGCTTTCTTGTTCATATATACATATATGTTACTTGGTTAATGAGTAGGTGGCATGCTAAATAAAATTGCTTAATTGAATGTGCTTAGCATACATGAGTTATTAAATTCTAAATTGCCTCAAAAAGAAGTTGAACTTGCTTGAATCTATACCCAAAAACAAAACCTTATCTAAAAATTTTCTGCCAAAAAAAAAAAAAAAAAAAAAAAAAAAAAAAAAAAAAAAAAAACATTTCTGGCAACCTGGGAATCAGCAGATGGGCGGCCCCCTTAATACCCTAGGCGGCCTCTTAATGATTAAGGGGACCGGCCACAATTAAGGGGACCGTCCATCTGGTTGGTCGAGGTTCCTGTTTCCTTTTTCAATTTCCAACCCATTTCAGCCTATACTTCCCAAAATTCACAAACACATTTTGTCCTAAATCACCCACCAAAAATTTACCTTCCTCAATCACATCATTCTTTCACTATAAATACTCATCTCCATTATAAATGCTCATTCATATCATCCATTCAAACATGTCATCCTCCAACAACCCAAGATCAAAGTATTCAAGAGTTGCTAAGATATCAGTTAGACCCGTTTGGAGACGAAAACTTGACACATGTCATAACTCCAACTCCACAAGTGATGTTGCTCAAAGTCAACCTAAGCCTAAACCTCACACTCTCACTCCCACAAATACACCCTTATCATACCCATGTGAAGAACAAGAACAATCCCAAAACAATGACCCAAATCTCATTCACATCACCCCACATCTTCCTCAATCCATCAATGTACCACCATCACCCACTCATGACTACCCAAGTTCACAAGTGTCTCCACCACCAAGAGTGTCTCCACCACTTCCTACCATATCACATGTTGCACCTTTGTTACATGTACAAACATCCATCCCAACCATCAACCACACTCCACCATCATCACCCTCCACCGAACACTTGAATGAGCACTTAGAGTCAAATTGAGAAACATGTCAACAATTGTCCTTGTTGCATCTTTCTCCAACAAAAAAACCATTGCTCTAAATGAGCACTTCACATGGATTGAGTATCTTCTCACGAGATCTCATCCAACATCTACTCTTGAGCAACATCAAAACCTTCATTCAACATGGTCCACTCCAAACTCACCTCCTCCAAAATAAACTCTCCACCTCCAACTTCTCCACCACCACTCTTTCCAACCTCCAAGCAAGTCAAATGGATTTCTTAGGCAAATTAGAATTCTTTAACAAATGTGTGTTTTAAGCACAATGTATGTTGTAATAATGATTATGTTTGACACATAATCATTTTTTTTTCTTAATTAATGAATGCTTTGTTCTTTCTTATATTTGATTACTATGAATGTGTTTCCTCATCCTTTTGTTTCTTTTTATACATATGCTCATGACATGTTTATAATATGATCTTAGTGGTATACATGTGTACATTATTCTTTTTGATATGTTACTGTTACTATTAAAGCATTCCCAATGTACATGGTTCAAATAGAGCTTGCTGCAAACACAACCCAAAAATTGACCCTTTTCTGAAAAAATTTCAATTCTGGTCGTCTGGGAAATACCAGATGGGAGGCCCCCTTAATGTTGCTAGGCGGTCCCCTTAAGGGGACCGGCCATCTGGATAGTAATTTTCACTGTTCTCTTTTGCATCTTATGACCCCTTTTCTCTAGTCTCAGCTACCCTTTCTCTTATTAACCCAACTGAGTTTGGAATATTACCACTAAACCTCAAAATCTTACCCAAACCAACCTTACCTTCATACTATAAATCCCCTCCAAATGATAAACCCTCACTTCATCAATGCTATGACCAAAATCCACCATTTTCAAATCCTCTAAGAAACACAAAATGGTCATCATACCACCCAAACGCCTCCTCATTGATCTCACTAAAGAAGACAACACCACTCCATTACCACCACCTTCGCCATCTTCACCCATTTCACCACCATCTCCTTCATTCTCTCCAAACTAGTTGAAATGCTTTCACAACAATAATGTTTTCCACCCTTTCTGGTTGCAAGCTTTATGGGGATCATGTGCTTTTGGGATGATTATATAGTATAATTAGTTGCTTTGTTTGTATGTTTGCATGCCTTATGATGTACTCTAGTTGGTTGTGTATTTATACACAACACTTTTATTTAATGAATGTGCTTATTCTATATGCTTGCTTATTGTTATTACATATACTTGTGCCTCTAATATTTTTCTTGCAAGTATTCCATATCTCGATTCCTTGGTGCCCTGAAACGAGGGGGAGTATACATCAAGGGGGAGTTCTAGTTTCCGACATAATTCTTAGTTGAATATAGTCGGCGTAACCTTTTTGATTCTACAAAAAGGGGGAGAAGTGAATGTAAACTCACTAAATACTTGTCCAAAAACATAAATTTTTGAATTTAATGAGTTTAAGTTTTGTAATCATCAAAAAGGGGGAGATTGTTGACATAAATAATGCCTAAAAATATTATTAATACTTATTCATATCTCTATGTTTTAATGATCACAAAATATAAACTCATTAAACATTAACTTATCAAATAAACAAGTATTTAGTTGTAAATATTCACTTCTACAACTTAATCACTTAAGGTATGAATAAACATAATGTTTAATGCTTTATATGATCAAAGGAATATTTTCTTCATCACTAATCTTTTTATAAAATGTCAAAAACATTTTATATATTTTTGAAAAACATTTTTGGTATTAAATAAATATGTTTAATCAACTATAAAAATATGAATTCAAATTTTTAACCAAAATCAGTAAAAATGTTCCAGAAAAACCTTCCCCACAAAAAGACAAAACTGGGCAACGGTTGGCTTGGGCGGCCCCCTTAATTTTGCTAGGCGGCCCCCTTAAAATTAAGGGGACCGCCCCCTATTTAAGGGGACCGCCCCGCTCCAGTAGCATTCCAGCTGTCCAGTTTTCTGCCTATAAATACCAGCCTTCCCTGAATTTTTTCTCACCTTTTGCACACTCAACTTTCTGTTCTAATTCTTCTCTAGTCTTTGTAAATACTTTCAAAAATCCTTTGATCATATCTTATTAAGCATTGGTTTCCAAGTGATCCAAGCTTCCTCCATTCAAGTGCAAAAGAAGAATACCTCTTCATCATCTAGTGAAGAAGTGTTGTAGTTAAATTCATTCATTTGTATAGTTGTGTAAAGTATTTGTGTAGTTGTTGTTGTTAGTAGATCAAAGTGTATATAAATAGGTGTGGTGTAAAGAAGTAGTATAGAAGTATTGTGAAGTTGTGGAGTAGTCGAGGTGTCAAGAAGTTGTAGGGGTGTAGCTTAGAAGTTGTGAAGTCCTAGCATAGAAGTTGTGAAGGCGTCGTATAGAAGTTGTGAAGTCCTAGCATATAAGCTGTGAAGTCCTCGCATAGAAGTTGTGAAGTCCTAGCATAAAAGCTGTGAAGTCCTCGTATAGAAGTGGTGAAGTCCTAGCATAGAAGCTGTGAAGTCCTCGCATAAAAGTTGAAGTCCTAGCATAGAAGTTGTGAAGTTCTATCATAGAAGTTGTGAAGGCGTAGCATAGAAGTTGTGAAGCCATTGTCTAGAAGTTGTGTAGCCGTTGTGAAGAAGTCATGTAGCCGTTGTGAAGAAGTCGTGTAGTCGTCTTGAAGAAGTCGTGAATAAGTTATGTAGAAGTCGTGTATAAGTTGTGAGATTGGTTCTAGCTACGATTAGAACCCGACATCTAGCTTGTGTCGTTAAGCCGGTGTAAGCTAAAGTTGTGCAAGGTTTTCTCCGCCATAAGGGAGACTTTGTTGAAGTAGTGAAGAAAAACTCTCGAGTGGGTGACTCGGGGAGTGGAGTAGGGCAAGGAAGGTGTCCTTGTAGCCGAACCACTATAAATCCTTCGTGTCTCAGTTAGATCTTTCCATCTCTTACTTACCTCGTTATTTACATATTCTTTACTTTCATACTAATAGGTTTATATCATTGTTAGTATAACTTAGAAGTTAATTTCACATAACGATCAAGTTAAAACTCCATTCATAAACAAAACTTTTATAACAAAACTAAAAGGTCACACACATAAGTAATAATATTGTTCAAACATTATTTCTCACATAAATTCGAATCTAAGTTTTAAAAGTAAACTAAAGTTTTCATAATAAATTTTTAAAAAGACGTAAAACTATTCAACCCCCCCTTCTCGTTTTCCACAAAACTGCCAGAGCCTATGCTGTCACACCTGCTGAAGGGAGTGGTTATGTCGGAAGAAAACCATTGTGCAATCGATGCTTGTTGCACCACTCTGGTCCATGCGCTGTTAAGTGCTCAAAGTGCCAAAAAGTTGGACATCAGACCAAAGACTGTAAAGCAACAGGAGCAAATCTATAGCCAGTAACCATAACTTGCCAAGAATGTGGTGAGAAGGGGCATTTCAAGAGACAGTGCCCGAAGCTGAATGCCAACCAGAACAATGGTTCCTGCGGAAGAGCTTATGTGCTAGGAGAAGGTAACGCACATCAGAACCTGGATGTGGTCACGAGTACGTTTCCTCGCAACCAACATCTACCTAAAGTATTATTTAATACAGTAGCCGATAAAAGCTTTATATCCCTTACTTTTGCTTCTTTACTTAAACTTACCCCCACCACCTTAGACAACACCTACGAAATTGAACTAGCCAATGGGAAATTAGTAGGCACTAACTCTATAATCCGAGGTTGCACCATAACTTTACTAAATCAACCTTTCGACATCGACCTCATGCCCATCGAACTCGGTAGCTTCGACGTAATCATTGGTATGGATTGGCTATCCAAATACCATGCAAGGATCATATGCGATGAGAAAGTGGTTCACATCCCTTTCGAGGGTGAAACTTTGATTATCTGGGGTAATCAAAGTAAGACCAGATTGAGCATTATATCCTGCCTCAAAACCATGAAGTATATCAACAGAGGTTGTCACGCATTCTTAGCGCATGTGACTGAGAAAAAGACGGATGAGAAACGACTAGAAGATGTGCCTGTAGTACGAGATTTTTTGTAAGTTTTTCCTGAAGAGTTACCTGGACTACCACCTGTTCGTCAGGTAGAGTTTCAGATTGATTTGGTGCCGGGAGTAGCACCAGTAGCACGAGCACCTTACCGTTTAGCACCATCGGAGATGCAAGAACTATCCAACCAACTGCAAGAGTTATTGGATAAAGGTTTTATTCGACCAAGCTCTTCGCCTTGGGGAGCTCCTGTCCTATTCGTCAAGAAGAAGGACGGATCTTTTAGGATGTGTATCGATTACCGAGAGTTGAATAAACTTATGATGAAGAATCGATATCCATTGCCAACGATCAATGACTTGTTTGACCAACTACAAGGATCGAGTGTTTACTCGAAGATTGAGTTAAGATCGGGTTATCATCAACTGCGTATCAAGGAAGAAGATATTCCTAAAACAGCTTTCAGGACAAGATACAGTCACTATGAATTTCAAGTGATGCCATTTGGGTTAACTAATGCATTAGCCGTGTTTATGGATCTTATGAACCGCGTGTGCAAACCTTATTTGGACAAATTCGTGATTGTGTTCATTGATGATATTCTCATCTACTCTCGGAGCGAAGAAGAACATGCAGAGCATTTAAGGACTATTCTGGAATTACTCAAGAGAGAGAAACTGTACGCTAAATTTTCCAAGTGTGATTTTTGGATTCACACTGTGTAGTTTCTTGGGCATGTGATTGATCGCCATGGCATTCACATGGATCCTTCCAAAATAGAAGCAGTCAAGAATTGGCCGACACCTACAATACCCACTGAGGTGCGTCAATTTTTAGGACTTGCTGGCTATTATCGGAGATTCATCAAGGGATTCTCGAAGATTGCCAAGTCTTTAACAGAGTTGACTCAGAAAAACAAGAAATACATTTGGGGAGAAGATCAAGAGAAAGCTTTCCAGCTGTTAAAGCAAAAGCTTTGTAAGGCACCAATTCTGGCATTACCCGAATGAAATGATGATTTTTTCGTTTATTGCAATGCGTCACACCAAGGGCTAGGCGCGGTATTGATGCAAAGGAACAAAGTTATTGCTTATGCCTCCCAACAGCTCAAGCCTCATGAGAAGAATTACACGACTCATGATCTCATGCTAGGAGCAGTTGTGTTTGCTCTTAAAATCTGGAGACATTACCTGTACGGCATGAAGTTCGTCGTATTCACAGATCACAAGAGCCTCCAGCATATCCTTGACCAGAAATAATTAAACATGAGGCAATGCCGATGGTTAGAGTTGCTAAGTAACTATGACTGTGAAATTCGTTACCACCCTGGGAAAGCAAATGTTGTAGCAGATGCTTTAAGCAGGAAGGAATGGATTAAGCCTCTTCGAGTCAGAGCTTTAGTCATCACCATTAATTTGGACCTGCCATCCTAAATTCTCAATGCACAAGCTGAAGCAGTAAAGGAAGAAAACATTCAAGCTGAGAATTTAATGGGTATGGATAAGGCGTTTGAACTTCGTCCTGATGGAACTCGTTGTATAAAGAACAGAAGTTGGTTACCGCTCTTTGGTGACTTAAGGAATGTGATTATGCATGAATCACATAAGTCGAAGTATTCTATCCACCCAGGTTCTGAAAAGATGATGGGTCCTAGTAAACTCAAGATCTAACAACTATACTAATAACCACAACTACAACTACTCTATTAACTATGAAAGTAAACAACGAGACTAGTAATGAATTACGAGAGAAGAGAGAATAGATTAGAGAAGAGAAAGCGAGACGGATGATTCTATTTCATACTTAAGAGTGACAAAGCTTACGCACAATGAAATGAAAACCAACAATAATAATGATGCTCCAAGCCTTCTATTTATAGGCATGGGATTAGGGCATCATGTATAAAATATCTTCTAGAAATAATTGTTACTAAATAGCTAGCCCATGGGCTCCTAATGAGCCATGGGCTATTCCTAACTTTTGAACCCAAATTGAGCAACCTATTTGCGATATGAACAAGACTTGAAATTATACAAAATGCGTTCCTAACAATCTCCCCCTAAGTCTTGGTCATCTTGGTTGCTCGACGTCATCTCTGCTTCTTACGCTTCAGACGTCTTCATAATCTTTGTTCTTTGTTCTTGTCATGAAATGATATGGTCTTGTCTCGATCTGCCTAACTCCACCGTCTTCTCGTCTTTTCCATCATGCTCATATGTCTTTGGACTTTAATTCTTCAACTGGTTCTCACTCCTTTAATCTTTAACTTGTGAAAGGTTGTAGTGTTTGAACTTTTGACTTTTCTTTATCAAAGGTTGTAGTGTTTGAACTTTTGATGTCTCTTAGTCTTTGTGAGAACTTATCTTTAGGATATGAACATGATGGAGTCTTGATGGTGGTAGAACTCCAGGTCTTCATGATCCTCCGCAGGTACATCACGAACCATTCGGCACTTACGGGTTCAGACCTCGAGATTGTCAACAGCATAGTGTGAAGACTTTCTCTAATCTTTACCCAGGCTGTTCTGATCCGGATACCCTCGAAAAGGCTTACACGGACACACCGAAGTGCACGCACGAATCAGTGAGTCGCTGGAGATCACCCCACGACTGTAGACCGTTTTGGAGCAAACACTAAACATAACCCACAAGGAGTTACCGAAGTGACCTACTGTCAGAGCTGTTTGATGTTGACCTTAGCAGGATTTCCATTCAATCACTGAGAATCACAATTGTGAATTCTCTCAAGAATATTCTCGGCAGATTGCTAAGATCTGCGAAGGACTCTTCTTAATTTTACAACTGCTACCCATGATGTAGAACAACAGTGTAATTCTAAGTGTTCCTAAGAGATCGTTGATGTATCTCAAGGATCTAGACTCAACTTCAAGTGCACATTTGGTCGTTGGAGGCGTGGAGCAGAGTGCCTCCTTTTCAATACCAACACATCTCGTAGTGAGAGGTCGATAGATGATTAAGGGTTCTCCGTGTGAAATGAAACAAGTGCCTTTTGAGAGACACCCGAGTGGCTAGAAGGTTAGTGTAGTGCGTCACTTTGATCTTCAATACCGGTGATGCCCAATCAACCAGTAGATTATGTATTTAACCCGGTGTCTGCCCTAAGGTTGATCATATGGAGGGCTATTTCTTTTCACCCTTTTCTTTACTTTTCTTTTTAATTCTTCAACCCCTTCTTTCTCCTTTCATTTCATTTCTCCTTTTTTGTATCATACCTAGGACTTTCTAGTTCTAAACTATTGGTATTGTCCTCGGGTAGATCCCTCCGGCTCTGGCGGATCATAGGACGGTATTTCCTAACCTTAGTCACCTTATTACTCCATGACTATCCTATGCTGCCACAACCAAATGTGACGTGATTGATTTTCTTTGAATATGACCTTTGCGAGACACGCTTACATCACTAGTTAGACTAGCTTGAAATTATTACCCGTCCCGATCATATTGAAAGAAAATCTCTCACTTACGGTACTGTCTACTCAGACTTATCCTTTGCGAGACACACTTACATCACTGGTTAGACCAGCTTGAAATTATTTCCCGTCCCGAATAAGTCCTTTCGACTACTAACTTTTGATTACCGTTAATTCATGGGTGAGATTTCTGATATATTACATCTCGAATTGGTACATTCTACTCAGACATATCCATTGCGAGACACGTTTACATCACTGAACGAATTCAGCTTGAAATTATTACCCGTCCAGGATATGTGTTTTCGATTACTGACTGGTGATGTTCTGTCAATTCGAGGGTAAATCTGAGTCGAGCAATCGTGAGATTCCAACTTTTGAGACACCATATTTTAATCATATCTTTATTCTCCCCCTCAAAAATAGCATAATTATGATGTTTTTGTTAAACTTTATGATTAAAATATGCTATTTTTGAGGTTTTGTGGGAAGAATTTTAAGAACTTTTCCGCTATTGAACAAAGATTATGTTTTTCAAATACTCCCCCTCAACAAGGGAATACTTGTCCTTATGAGCAGAATTTTGAAAAACTTAGAAAAAATTCTGGTTTAATTCTACTCATAAGTAAGAAGCTTTCGCTCCTTTGATTAGGATTGAGGCACTGAAGCGTACCTCAGGGTCCTTTCTTTACAGGTACGGGTTGTGTACTGTTATGTGTGCACAAGCCGTAATAAACAATCACACAAGCAAGAATAATGAATTATAAGTATAAATCAAACTCTTACATCAACCTCCTTTTGTAAATGTAGTGTATTGTGGATCCGGTCTTTGAAAATTGCGAATCGAGAATGCTGGACGACCTCCAACATAGCTTTCCAACCTTCTCATCTGGTCTCTACCGAATAACCTCTTCTCAATCCTCCAAATAAACTGACGAATCTGTCTTAGCTGCTCATTCGTCCATCTCCTTGACTTGCCCAACTCTTGATCACGTACCCGAACAACTAACCCATCACGGAATTTCTTCAATGTATGAGCACAGAACTTGTGAATCTCGTTGTATGCCATGAAGCAATTGATTATCAGATCACTCTTGTAGATGAATCCAAAAGTAGGCTTCTGCTTCATTGTATACTGAGCTTCAGTGTTGATTTCTTCAAGTCGTAGTAATGGTGCAGTTAAGTTGAGCTTCTTTTGATAGCTCTCGACCCCTAATTGAAGATCTTCAACCCGTTCCTTGATAATCATCCTTCTGATGTAATGAAGAATAGAATAACTGAAGGCATATTGCAGTTCTGGTAAGACATGTTGCAGTTTCCATTGAATCTTAATTAGGTACATGTCTTCGAGGTTGTTTAGACTTAAGTCTGGGAAATCTGCTTCAGAGAAAGTGTAAAGCTTCATATCATGTCTTCTCACTGTGATTTCAGATAGGAACGTGTGATCATACTTCTTATCTCCCTTTAAAGTGACCACAGCTACAATTCTGAGGTTGCTTCTTACTGGTTCTGGAGACTTCCTGGTTAGTTTGCTTTTGTACCAGGTTCGTTGTTTCTCGTACCAGTGAGATATGCCTAACTCTGCATCTTGGTTGTAGTGAACGGTTGCGGGAATGAAGAGATGAGTAGTTGTTTCTTCAATTGCAGAGTTTAGGTAGTTTGCAGCTGGGATCAGGGTGATTGATGTTCTGTATCTGGGTTTGCATTCAGCTCCATGAATAAGAAGTTCCAAGTCATTGTTGAAGAAGAATTGGTAAGGTATGGACGGTTGATATGAGACTCGTAGAACAGGTAGTGGCTTCGTCCAGTCCGTGATGTAAGGTTCATTTGTCCTGGAGGTGCTTCCGGTTAGTATCACATCTGGATTAGTCCATCCGAACTCGCTTGACATTGCACGGGCAATGTTCTCGAGGTGATATTCAAGTTCAGCTGGACTTGAGGAGTTATCCTTTAGAAGATTGAAGGCATCATTCTTTATCCGTCGAAGTTCTCTCTTGGTCATCTTCTTAACTCTTTGAGTACTTTTGAGTTGTTGTGTGAACTCAAATGTACTATCTTCCATTTTTGAATCTTAGTTGGTTTGTGTCTGAGCATTCACCAACCATTCATTACCATTTGTGTCATCATCATCCAACCATGAGACCACGTTTTATTTTCTAAAAGATTTCCTGCTTGTTGTAGCCTTGGTCTTTGGTGGTGATTGTGGTTGATCTTGTTGGAATTCCATGCCTTCAAAATGGTCATAATGATGCTCCGTCTCTGTGGGACCAGACCCCGAAGCCTTTGGAGGTTGAGAAGTTGTAGTCGTTGTTGGTCCGGTTGGCTTTTTGAACTGAATTCCAGACCCACCTTCACTCTTGTGTTTCTTTGATTTGGAGTCCGGGTCTTGGTCTTCTTTGTCTCTAGGGCGTTTTTCACGATCGGCTGCTTCCTTGCAATATTCCATATTAGCCTTGATAGCCTCAAAGATAGCCAATTCTGTGTTGGTTGGTGAGATCTTTCCAGTGATTTTGGTGAGAAGGGCCATTTAGAGTTCTTCAATGGAGTAGTCAAGAAGGTGCTTCTTTTGAATTGTTAAGTCATGTGTTATTGATGCTGTGATGTCTTTAACTTTTTCTACGATGTTGTTGTCGACATACTCTTCAAGTTTTTCCACTTGTTTTTCTATTAGCTCAGGCATCATTTTTTTGACGTATTTCTTTGTGTTGTGCTTAGCTTCCTTGAGCAATCGTTCTTTGACATCATCATCCAGAAATTCATCCATCCGTTGCTTTGTCTCCTGCAACTGTTCCACTTGCTCGGATAGTCCTTTGACCCTATTTTAGAGTTCTGTTACTTGGTCACTTATCTTGCAGTCTTTCTTTTCTTGAGCAAGTCTGGCAGCTTTCTTCAACTTCTTGGCTGTTGGAGATATGACTTCAACTCTTGTGACTCTAGCAATCTTTCTCACACTCTTGCCTTTGATGATTGCTTTTATTGTTTCTTCAGTTGACGCTTTTCTTTTGTTTGGTGATGGTTGGGGTGGTGATGATTCAGGTAGAGTTTATGCCTTAGGAGAGACTGGAGGAGTTGGTACTTTAGGTGGTGACACTGGAGGAGTAGATTCCTTTGGTGGTGAATCAGGAGGAGGTGTTGGAGTCTGAGGTGGTGATGTAGGAGGTATTGTTGGTTTGGGTGGTGAGATTGGAGGAGTTTGATCCTTTGGTTGTGACTCCTGTTGAGGCTCATGAGGAGTGAGAGTTAGACGAGGTGGAGTAATTGGTGGTGTGGAAATGTATTGTTCGGCTTCTCTCTCTGCCTCTTCTTGCTCCTTTGCTAGTCTCTCTTCTTCCTTCCTCTTTTCTAAATCTGCCTTGTATTCTGTTTCTAGTTGGTTGGCAGCTTTAGTGATTTTCTCCCCAATAATTTCCTCTTCCTCTTCCGATTCAATCCATTCAACAGGTGCATCAAGATTCTCCACATTTTTGTCTTCCAACATTTCCTCTAGTATTTCTTCATCTGTCAGCACATGTTGGTCCTTGATATCCTTTTCATCTTCCTTGCCGGGTTGATTAACCGGACTTGGTGGTGAAGGGATATCTTCTGTAGTACCTCCAGACCCTCTGGGTTGATTAACCGAATCATGGTGGGTTGGAGGTGCTTCTTTAGTAGTTCCCGATCCTCCTGCTCCTTTTCTTTCTTCAATCTTTCTTAGTTCCTCAACCCTTAGTGCTGCTCTCCTGGCCTCATCCTCTTTGCGAGTCTTCTTGCTCGCCTCCATTGCCTTGATAGTATCCATATCTACTTGCATATCAACATGTTCTTCAGACATTGACACAATCTGTTCTTCAGACTCTGTTTCTTCCGAGTCAGAATCCTCTTCATCGCGAATCTCACCTTCTTCTACTTTGGGCTTGGGAGTCACTTTTACTCTTCTTTTGATGATGTTGGGGAAGGAAGGTTTTCGTGGTTGCTTTGATGCACTTGAAACACTACCAATTTTACTGCTTCTAGAACGAATCTTTGATGAACCCGTTCCTTTACCATGTTTAGAAAACCCGACCTGACCTTTGTTGTAGGCATTGTCATAGTCTTTGTAGGCTTGGGTCTTCTTGACCGAGTTGGTCAACAATCCTTGTGGTAACCTTAATCCTTGTTTGTGAGAACTGTCTTTAGGAAAATAAACTGAATTGACAGTCTTATCCATTCTCATCACATGTAATTCTTTGTCTTCGGGTCATGGTGAAATGTCGGAGTTCTCATCAAGTAGAAGACTGATTAGCATTTTGGTGCATCGAACAAATGGGATTCTTGTTAATGGTTTTTTGCATTGGCCTTGTATCTGAAACACAAGGTCTTCCCAGATGAGTTCAGCATAATCAATATTTTTCTGATAGACAATACCCCAGAAGAGTTGAGCTTGTGATAATCTTGGATGATCATGTCCACTGTCTCTTCCTGAGACCGAACGAACCAAAATGTAGTAAATTGTCCTCCATGGTTGTGGAATGGATTTTGCATTTACCCTAGAGATTGTTGTAAGTGGAAGGTTGGGTTGTTCATCATAACCAATGTCAATGAGGAATTTGAGAATATCAGTTTCTGAGGGTGCAGGCCAATATTTGATGCGGTTCGCGTGTCGTTGCGGTTTAGCAGTTTTAATGCCTACTCAAGTTTTAAATTTATATTTAGCCGACTTATCAATAACACACACACCTAACGAGCAGTGTACCCGGTCAGTATGAATATAATGGTAAGTAGAGTGTCGATCACTAAGAGTGGAACGTATTATCTAGTTATTCTAATCAGTATTTTAATATATTAAGTTAGCTATACAACCTAATCTAACGCAAGGGGGTTCAGCCTGAGAGACTGGCACGATTTGGTTGCAATTAAATAATAAACTAAACCAATAGGCACAAATCAGCAAGTAGCACACACGTACACAGATAAATACTTGAGACAATAAGAAGATCTATCCTGATAGATAAGTAGCTTGTCACTTGTTTTATTGCTAGTTTTATATGAAGAGTATAGTTCGATGCAACGCACCGAGATTAAGTCCTTTCTCGTTGGTTCTAATCTTATCGGCGAGTAAACCCTTAATGATTACTTATGACTATCCTATTTATCTTTCTTCCTACTTTTCTACAGACGATAGAATGCATAGGCGATTTAATAAATAGGCGAGGGCAGAGGCATGGCGACCCGATCAACGCTCAGCTAGACACAGAGGTTATCAATGCACTAATAAAAGTCACCAAAGACATCAACATATAAACTTTAATTAATGGGAAAGCAGTTTTAAGGGAGTGCAATCTTTCCGTTGTCACATTACACAAGCCATCAATCCTGATGAATTAAAGTTTACTAACACAATAAAACAAAACTACTTAATGAATTAAACACATGCAGCACCTTCTTACAGCTCTTGTATCTTCGTTCAAAGTGTGTCTTGTGCTGCTTCCTTGACTGAATTCGTCCTAGGGTTTCTGTGCTTCGGTCCTCTGTTTTAACTTCGGAACTAAGGCTACGGAATTCGTCTGGTCTTGGGGTATTTATAGTTTCTGTCTGAGGGTAAGATGCGGCGCATCTAGTAAGTAGATGCGGCGCATTGACTTAACTTCGCGTGGGGTCCAAGATTAATATATTCAGGAATATTCGTACACCGCCAGAAGATGCGGTGTAACTCCATAAATAGATGCGGCGCATGTCCTCTTGTATCTTGGATCGTATCTGGTGAAATCTGGATAGTGATGCGCCGTATGTAATGAGTGAGATGCGGCGCATCTGGAGCAGATTAGTCTTGATCTTGTGCATTTCAGCAGACTCTTAACTTCTTGCATGTTTTGCTCCATAATTAGTCCAAAATCGCCAAGTTTCACCAAATGCTTGTTTTTACTTGAGAATTACAAAAGTAAACGATTAAGTATCAATCCTCATACATAATATAATAAAACAAGTCAAATTAATAGGATAAATGATGGTAATAAAATGTACTTATTTGAGTTCATCAAATATCCCCCCACTTGAACTTTACTTGTCCCCAAGTAAACCTTAGAATTAATCTTATGAAAATGTATCCTAAAATATATTAGGATTTATTTTTATATTTAAACATGTATTCGTTTAATTCATAATCACACAACCAAACACTTAACGAATTAGAAGTAAAATAAAATAATTAGATAAAAGCAAATCTAATCGTTTAACTGTCCAGTCGTGATGAATATTCTATCATAAGCTTGGCAAGTATACACATCTCCCCCACTAAAGCCAAGGAATAACAAGTCTAAAGCGGTAAAAAGGGTTTTGAGGTTTAAGGGTTAATCATTCTCTTTAATCTCTATCGATCTCAAATTCCAGAAAAGGCGACAAAATCACAAATACATGATCGAATCCACGAACACGATACTTGCAATTGCTCAAATCCTTAACTCGAATAGGCTAAAGATAGGTCCAAACTTCACCAATAATAATATATCAAAAAGGGCGACAAAATCATAAATACATAGCCGAATCCACGACTACGATACTTAAGATTGCTCAAATCCCTAATCTCAATAAATCAAAGGTTTGGTTGGATAAAGAATAATATAGGGTATGGATAATATTTGGGATATAAATTGGTGTAAAATTAAAAATAAACAAAATGAACAAAACAGATAAATTAAAATCCTAAGTGTGGTTAATCACTATCCCAACCATCCCATGATTAAGACTCATATCATTGAATAACTCACGCTTTAACACTTGAAACACACGCTTTAGGTAGACACGAATTATACTCAACAAGATCTTAATCAAAGAATAAACCTTAATTGGCGTTCCCATAACTGCCAATTCCCATTCAATCCATAGATATAATATACAACAAATAGTGGTGATATTGACCACTTACATAACTTTACATAAGTTGGTTAAAAACAAACATCCAACTTTTCCTTTTTCTTTTTCTTTTCTATTTTATTGATTTTTTTTTTTTTTTTTTTTTTTAACATAAACAAAGATGTGTAAAATTTCACCACATCACTATAATGATAATTCTGGATAATTTTTCCATACTTTTCTTAACTTCAGAAATAACGGTAATAGTGAAAGTAGTAAACACACGAAAAATAAACTCAAAGATATACAATATTTACTTTTACTCCAATTGCATTGTGCAATTTCCCGACCTAACCATAGATAATGAATTACGCACGCGAACACAGGTAATGTAAGGAAACACACTTTGCCTATAGCAATTAACCAACCACGGATTTTAATCTACAGGGTAGGTTAAGGTGTAAGGGTGTAACGAAACATTTTAACAAAGGTGTAAGAAACGAAAGGAATGGCTATGAGTGTTTTTCTAGGGGTATCTTACTCTAAAAGTGAGAGTAACAAAAGGGTTTATACGGGGGTTAACTAACCAGTGTAGTTAGTTAATAACACAAAACATATAATAGGCTTTTTGGGTGTAATCCTAGAAATTTACCAATTTAGACAAGTCATTCCAATTATATAAAATAATACTTATTATGGTGGTCTCGAATAGTATACAAGCCAAGTTCTAAAGTTTACAAGTCACCGGCACACTCATAGATTTGTGAATTTTGGAAAATCACAATTTTTGAAAATAACGTCATGTGTGCAGCTATGCAACTTAGATCTTAAACAAAAACATGCTAAAAAATTTTTAAATTTTGATATGTTAAGCGCATTTTAAGCATAATTTTTGAAAAAGTATAGGACAAGTAAGTGTTAAGTGTTCTAATTCTCCAATCCCCCCACTTAAGTTAAACAACGTCCTCGTTGTTTGCATAAAAGGTTAAAAACTGGAAAATAAAAGAATTAGAACAGAAAAACTCCCCTGAGATTTGCTCGGTATGATCCTCCATTTGTATAAGAGCAAAAATCATCTTCTTGTGGATGAGAACGTGAAAGCTTCATATTAGATGTATCCACAGGAAATGCAGGAATCTATAATACCACCAATACTTTAAAACACCTAAGGTAAGAAAGGTTCAAACTTGCATAATACATTAGTAGTTAGGAAAAATAAAACTTAAAAATAAAAACTGAAAATCATCAGGTCAGTCGATGCGCCGTATCTTATTGAAGAAGATACGCCGTATCGAGCCTGGAATAAATACGGATCAGAATAAAAGATGCGCCGCATCCTTAACCAGGGATGCGCCGCATTAAAATAAACTGATAAAAAGTTTTAAAGTCGAAAATAAAAAATGCAGAAAAATAAAATAAGATATGACCAGTGCAGGAGATGCGTCGCATCTCAGGATTGAGATGCGCCGTATCTGCTGCGGGCCTGACTGACTTGACACAGAACAGAAAATAAAATAAAATAAAAGATAAGCATGGGTTGCCTCCCACGAAGCGCTTGTTTTTGTTCGAGTCACGAGCCTGACTCCACCCTTATTTACTGTGTAATAGGGTGTTTGTTCCCCCCACATGGGATCAAGTGCGGGTGATAGTAGCAATAAACACGAAAAGAGTGTAAATTTGCTATTAAAGATGGAAGAAATGAATAAAGATCATACCTTGGCAATATATGTACATCTTCCCTATTCTTACCCGGTTCGGTTGATAAATTGAATGACTTGACCATTCCATCTGAAAGAGTAGTATGCTGAGAAAAAATGAGTCTCCTTTCTTCTTGATTAGTCTCTTTGGTAGTAAGGCGTCCCTCGACTTCCGCAGAAGATGAGAAAGGGTCTTTGGCAAGCAAAAGTTCGAGTTCCTCAATAACCTTTATAGGGTCGAGATCATCATTTTCATCAATCATAGCAATGTTTAAGAGCTCATCACCAAATTCTTCTTCGAGCTCCACCAAATACGGGTTGATCACAGGTGCTTCAATAGGTAGTGTAATAAATTTCACCTCATCATCTTTTTGTTTTGCAACCTGTTTAGGAAAACTAGCAAGATTATTAGTAACGGGATTAATAATATTAAATAAATTTGTACCACTTTGTGTTGTAAGTGACTCCAATTCATCTTGTGAATCTCTATCTTCAACTAGTGGTCTTGCAATTTCAGCATCGTCCCGAATTTCATCCTTCATTAAGTAATCCCAGATTTCTTCAAAATCCCTCGTTGGGTCAAAATCTGGTTGAGGTATGTCATCATAAACTATGGCGTCAAATGGTTCGAAATCAAAATTAGAATACTTTTCATCTTCATCCGTTGGATTGTCTAATGGTGGTAATACGATTGCAAGATATTCTTCAATGCAGGGTTCCGTATACACATCATCTTGTGCAATCTCCGGAGAAAAAGTACTATCAAGAACAATCGCCGGAATTGGTTTCACGGTATATGAATCTTCTTCATCATCATTTGACATACACCAAGTGTGTTAAAACGGCAATTTGTTTCTTTCTTTCCTTGACTTTTCTTGTCCTAAAATCAAGTATTCTTCCATAGTGATTTCTTTCGTCTCAATGATTTGTGCACCATATCTTGCTCTTTTCTAATCATACACCTGATTATTGCTCAAGGCTCTTTCCTCTATAAGCTTGATATATTCTTCCATTGTAATATCCGGATCGTCCATCTTCCTGAAATAAAACTTACTCGAGCAAAAGAAGAGTGAAACAATCAAAGTAAAATAAAAGTTGCTGATATCAGCTGACGATGCGCCGTATCCTATAAATGGGATACGCCGTATCTTAATACGTTAAAATTTAGTCAGACTTTTACTCAGAAAATAGATACACCGCTTATGAATTAGAATGCGCCGTATCAAGTTTAAATTATCAAAAATCGTAACGAATTCAAATTTTAATAAATATAATCGATTTTTGATTTAGTAGATGCGCCGTATCGATAAAGATCGATGCGTCGTATCCGTTTAATAATTCGAAAAACTGTTTTTAATTAAAATAATAAATACGCCGTATCTGTTAAAACAGATGCGTCGTATGGCGTTATCGCTTAGAAAAATTTCTTATTAAAAACAGGATACGCCGTATCTTGGGGAAAGATGCGTCGTATCGAATTTATTAAACGCGTTGTATTTTATAAAAATTAAACGCAATACGCCGTATCTATGAAAATAGATGCGCCGTATCGTTTGAATTAGCTCAGTACAACGATAGCAGAATACAGAAAAATAAAAAGAAAAACAAAAAATAAAAACAAACGAAAAGAAACAAAAATAAAAGAAAACAAATAACACACAAAACAGAAAATATGCAAATAATACAATGATGCAATTAATCTAATAAAAAGAAAAACCTAATTAAAATACTAATCAAATTAACAGATAATAACAATTCACTCCCCGGCAGCGGCGCCAAAAACTTGATGCGGTTCGCGTGTCGTTGCGGTTTAGCAGTATTAATGCCTACTCAAGTTTTAAATTTATATTTAGCCGACTTATCAATAACACACACACTTAACGAGCAGTGTACCCGGTCAGTATGAATATAATGGTAAGTAGAGTGTCGATCACTAAGAGTGGAACGTATTATCTAGTTATTCTAATCAGTATTTTAATATCTTAAGTTAGCTATACAACCTAATCTAACGCAAGGGGGTTCAGCCTGAGAGACTGGCACGATTTGGTTGCAATTAAATAATAAACTAAACCAATAGGCACAAATCAGCAAGTAGCACACACGTACACAGATAAATACTTGAGACAATAAGAAGATCTGTCCTGATAGATAAGTAGCTTGTCACTTGTTTTATTGCTAGTTTTATATGAAGAGTATAGTTCGATGCAACGCACCGAGATTAAGTCCTTTCTCGTTGGTTCTAATCTTATCGGCGAGTAAACCCTTAATGATTACTTATGACTATCCTATTTATCTTTCTTCCTACTTTTCTACAGATGATAGAATGCATAGGCGATTTAATAAATAGGCGAGGGCAGAGGCATGGCGACCCGATCAACGCTCAGCTAGACACAGAGGTTATGAATGCACTAATAAAAGTCACCAAAGACATCAACATATAAACTTTAATTAATGGGAAAGCAGTTTTAAGGGAGTGCAATCTTTCCGTTGTCACATTACACAAGCCATCAATCCTGATGAATTAAAGTTTACTAACACAATAAAACAAAACTACTTAATGAATTAAACACATGCAGCACCTTCTTACAGCTCTTGTATCTTCGTTCAAGTGTGTCTTGTGCTGCTTCCTTGACTGAATTCGTCCTAGGGTTTCTGTGCTTCGGTCCTCTGTTTTAACTTCGGAACTAAGGCTACGGAATTCGTCTGGTCTTGGGGTATTTATAGTTTCTGTCTGAGGGTAAGATGCGGCGCATCTAGTAAGTAGATGCGGCGCATTGACTTAACTTCGCGTGGGGTCCAAGATTAATATATTCAGGAATATTCGTACACCGCCAGAAGATGCGGCGTAACTCCATAAATAGATGCGGCGCATGTCCTCTTGTATCTTGGATCGTATCTG
Organism: Artemisia tridentata subsp. tridentata; assembly: GCA_021014915.2. Taxonomy (NCBI): domain Eukaryota; kingdom Viridiplantae; phylum Streptophyta; class Magnoliopsida; order Asterales; family Asteraceae; genus Artemisia; species Artemisia tridentata. The sequence goes on from CP139507.1 coordinate 368,668,002, forward strand.
GTGAAATCTGGATAGTGATGCGCCGTATGTAATGAGTGAGATGCGGCGCATCTGGAGCAGATTAGTCTTGATCTTGTGCATTTCAGCAGACTCTTAACTTCTTGCATGTTTTGCTCCATAATTAGTCCAAAATCGCCAAGTTTCACCAAATGCTTGTTTTTACCTGAGAATTACAAAAGTAAACGATTAAGTATCAATCCTCATACATAATATAATAAAACAAGTCAAATTAATAGGATAAATGATGGTAATAAAATGTACTTATTTGAGTTCATCAGCAGGCCAATATTTGTTAGAGGTTTCTGGTGGTTCGGGTAAGGATAAGGCTTTACGTAGGTGTGTGGGAGTGACTTTGACTTGCTTACTGTCCAAGGTGTATGTGAAGTATCTGTCATCATCATCAAGCTGAATGGTACTCCACATTTGATGGATATATAACTCTGGAACATTGTCTGAATTCTCCAACATGCTCTTGCACTTGTGTCTTTTGAGAATTTCAATGGCAATCTGGCAGCTTGGCTCAGCACACTTGATTTCATCAAATACAACCCTTGCATTGTTGTTCCCATACTTTGACTTGAAACCTTGTGGGAACACTTCTTCTTTGGTGAGCATAGGTAGTGATTGTTGTGATGGTGCAGTCATTTTGAATACCTGAAACATCATTCAGACACCAATTTGCAGGATACATGTATGTTAGCATTAGTTAACTTTCTTGATTCACATGTGATCCTTTAATTACATAGCATGATTTTACAAGTTGACACATGACCATTTCTTTAGAAGTGACAATTTCTATGTCATTTGCCAATTCCAAGGGAAATTGAACAATTCCTATAGAAATTGGACAATTGCGAAAGAAATTGGCAATTGCGAAAGAAATTGACAATTTCAAAAGCGATTGACATTTGCGAAAGAAATTTTCATTTGCGAAAGAAATTTTCATTTGCGAAAGCAATGTCATTTGCGAAAGCAATGACATTTGCGAAAGCAATGACATTTGTGATAGCACATGACAATTGCGAAAGCAATGACAATTTCGATAATTTCTTACACAATAAATTTTGATAACTTTGAAGACATACTATTCACCAGATTCTTCGTAATTCATCTATACTTGTGATTTTCTTTTCATGCTTGTTCCAATGGAGTCCTATGATGTTTCTAAGTCTTTTGACCAAGTTTTAACACCTTTTAACCACAAAATCTTGAGATTCAACCTGAACGTTTTCATGTGTTCTTCTAAAACCCTACTGATCAATTTCACACTTGTGATGTTTATGGGTTCAATCCAAGGTTACAAACGTTCAATTCAAGGCCTAACAACAACATATGAATGATTTAATTATACTATAACAATCACAATTGGTTTTCCCCAAATCGAATGCATAAACCCTAAATTAAGAACATGCAACAATAAAGATTCTGGTACAATACACATAGTGTTTAGGAACTCATTCTAACACTAACACACCAAACAAATACAGCATAATCACTCAGAATCAAATTCCTACAATTTCGCATAAACCCTAGATCTAAAACAATCATTCGTGGTAAATATAACCGTTGGATTGTGAAATCCGTAAAAACCATTGTTTATGTTCACATATTAAGCATTAATTTACTCACAAGTTCGATAGATCTTTAATGGATTTGCAGATTGAATATGAGCCGTAGATGATGGTGGGTGAAGGAGTAAATGCAGTGGGTGAAAATGTCAGATGAATTGACTGTGTGTATTAACTGCGGTCAAGTCATTTTCATTTTATTTTACTTTTAAACACTTTGTCACTTGCACACCTTTAGTCCACTAACCTTAAGTTTTTGATTTCTTAATCCTAAACCACTAGCTTACTAACTCTAAGTCTTAAACTTAGCAATATTGGCACACAATTCTTAATCTTATGATATCATCACCAATCATTTTGAAACAACAACTTTGAAGAAACCATGCAAGTACAAATTTTTTAAAAAATTTAAACTTTTAATTTTGTCTCCCCCTCAACACTTGTTTAAATATAATTGTTGACGTGTTAAAATATAAACAAAGTGTTGAAAGAAAGATTGTACTTTCTTTTTTTTTTTAATTATAGATAAATGGAAAATCTTTTTGTGTTTTTCATTTAAATATTTACAGAGGTAGATTTTATGTTTGACTCAGTTAATTGTTTTTGAGAAAATTTTCCAAATCAGTTGGTGTCAAACATCTCATATCAATCCGGTGGACCAATTCAACAAATCTTGCATAAGGCAAGGCTTTGGTGAACAGATCTGCCAGTTGGTATTCAGTACCCACAAAGTATAATTCAATAGTACCCTTTTCCACATACTCCTTGATGAAATGATATCTGAGAGCAATATGCTTGGACTTGGAGTGTTGAACTGTGTTGCAGGAAATGGCAATGGCACTCTTGGAGTCGCAGTACATTGGAATCTTGTTAAAGACGAATCCATCAGTTGTGATCGCATCCATATGACTTAAGCACAGTAGGCAGACATGGCCACGTATTTTGATTCTGTTGAAGAAATGAAGTACAATCTTGTTTCTTTGACTGCCAAGACACCAGTTTGTCACCCAGAAATTGAACTCCCCCTGATGTGCTTTTCCTTGTATCTATGCATCCCACATGATCCGCATCTGAAAAGGCTATTAGTGCAAAACCAGAATCCTTTGGATACCAAATCCCCAAATTAATGGTTCCCTTGATGTACCTAAGGATTCTTTTAACATCAGATAAATGTCTTTTTGTTGGTCTAGACTGATAACGGGAACATAAATATGTGGCAAATACAACATCCGGTCTGCTAGCTATGAGATACATAAGAGACCCAATCATACTACGGTATTTTGTAGGATCAATGGGTGTCCCATGTATGTCAGCATCTAGCTTCGGGGATGAGGAGGATATAGGGGTGTTTTAGGTGTCACTACTGGTCATACCATGCTTTTTCAGGATTTCCTGAGCATATTTGGACTGACTAAGGAATATACCACGGGGTGATTGGTGAACTTGCAGTCCTAAGAAGAACTTTAGTTCACCCATCATGGACATTTCAAAGTTCTGTTTCATTAGTTTAGCAAAATCGTTTGAATATTTTTTATGGGTTGAACCAAAAATAATATCATCCACATATATTTGCACAATGAGAATGTCCTCCCCGTGTTTCTGTATAAACAAAGTCGGGTCAACAGTTCCTTTAGTAAAATGGTTGGCAAGTAAGAATGTAGACAGTTTATCGTACCAGGCCCTCGGGGCTTGTTTAAGGCCATAGAGGGCTTTCTTAAGCATGTACACATGGTTTGGATGTTCTGGATCAACGAAGCCTTCTGGTTGTGAGACGTACACCTCTTCATGAAGTTGTCCATTCAAGAATGTCGTCTTCACGTCCATTTGATAAACAGTGATGTTCTTGTGAGCCGCGTATGCCAGAAACATTCTAACAGCCTCAAGCCTTACTACCGGTGGAAAGGATTCCACGAAGTCGATCCCTTCTTCTTGGCTGTATCCTTTTGCTACCAATCGGGACTTGTTACGAATCACAATACCGTCTGCATCCAATTTGTTTTTCCAGATCCACTTCAGTCCGACGACGTAAACCCCATCTGGTCTCTCTACTAGTTCCCAAACTTCCAACCGTTTGAATTGATCCAATTCTTCTTGCATGGATTCAATCCAGTTGTCGTAGGTGAGGGCTTCTTTGATATTTTTAGGTTCGTCTTGACAAACAGTGAGTGCATAAATGCATGTTTCACCATCTGTGTGGAGTCTTTGACGTGTCATGACCAGGTTATCTGGATTGCCAATGACATTTACTAATGGGTGATCCTTGGTCCATTTGTGGGTTGACGGTTAGTGTTGAATGTTGTTATGCATATTTGACGGTTCCATGTTGCGTGTTAAAGATTCTGCAATATCAGGAATGGTGGGTGCAGGAGCAAATGGATTGAAGAATGCGTCTCTGTCATAATCTGTTGGTGTGGGTACTTGAGAAGAATTGAAGGGGGGATCTTCAGCTGCAGGTGTAGAAGGGGAAGGTGTTTGATCTACTGATGATGATGGTTCTGGTTGAGGTGCATTGTCAGCAACTGCTGTAGAAGTGGTTGCTGGTGTATCAGGTGCTTGATTGGTTACGGTTTGAGGAGCGGAATTGGTGGATACATCAGAGGCACGACTAACTAGAGTGTCATCGAACAGAGGAGCAAACAAATCTTCTAAATCCTTTCTGTTAAAAGGTAAAGACGCAGATGAAGATTCAGGAAAGTTGAGACGGTTGTGTGCGGGTTCTAAGCTGTTTTGCTCAGAAGCCATCTCTGTGAGCTCATCAAAATTACCATATATTGTCTCTTGAATTTTCCGAGTACGACGGTTCCAAATTCTGAATCCTTTTGAATTTTCACAGTAGCCAACAAAAATTCCTATGTCTGCTTTGGCTTTCAGTTTCCCAAGATCATCACGATCATTCTTTGGATAGCAAAGAGCTCTAAAGACATGAAAGTAATTGATATTTGATTTTCTTTCGTGAACAAGCTCATATGGTGTTTTGGTGTGTCGTTGAGTGATCATACATCTATTCTGGGTGTAACATGCAGTTGAAACAGCTTCAGCCCAAAGATAATCTGGTAATTGAGCATTGATCAACATAGCGCTTGCGGCTTTCATTAACGTACGATTTCTTCTTTCGACGACTCCATTTTGTTCTGGGCTGCGAGCAATAGACATTTGATGTTCAATACCAACTTTCTCATAAAATTCCCGAAGGGTTTGATTCTTGAATTCAGTCCCGTTGTCAGCTCGTATTTTCCTAACTGTTTGACGTAGCTGAACTTGGATCTTTGTGAGAAAGGTGATGATCATTGATGGAGCTTGATCCTTGGTTCAAAGAAAGTAAACCCATGTCCATCTCGAATAATCATCTACAATTACCAAAATATATCTTTTCCCATTAATCGTCTGAACACGCATCGGGCCACACAGATCCATATGTACGAGTTGGAGTACATAATCTGTACTGTGCTCAGTTTTTGGGGGGAAATGAGCACGAGTACTTTTTCCTTGTTCATACGCAGGACATAGATGGTCTTTGGCATATCTGAATTTTGGAAGACCATCGACCAATTTCTTGCGAGCAAGTTCGGTCATCGTTTTGAAGTTCAAATGAGACATACGTTTGTGCCACAGCCAGGCTTTTATGGGATGTGCCTTGGATAGTAAACATATTGGGGAAGAAGCTGTCATATCCGAGAAGGAAATGGTATATAGACTGGTGCCGCGTTTTCCTTTCATTAAATCATTTCCTTGAAGATCTCGAACAAAACAAGATTTCTTCCTGAATGCTACTTCTAATTCACTATCACAGAATTGCCCAACTGAAAATAGGTTGTGACCTAGGCCTTCCACATAGTATACATGACTAATCTCAATGTTCCCGTTGACATAGTCTCCATACCCCATAATAGCGGCGAAGTGATCATTCCCGAATCTGATCGTTCCGATGAACTTTGTGACAAAGTTTACAAGAAGCTTGAGGTTGCCGGTCATATGTCGGGAACACCCGCTATCAACAATCCATAGAACAAGTTGAATCACCTGCATCACCAGGAGTTGACACAGATGCAAAATTGGTAACGGTGGATCCCGTTTGGTTAGTAACACATGTTTTAAGCAATTTTGGTACCCATTTAAAGCTAGATGTGTTTTGTAACCAACGCTGCCACGTCCAACTAGTCTCAGCCATTCTCCTAATAAATGTGCTTGGTGATTTGTTTGTCCTAGGTGTATCTATGGGTTTGTCAACTTTATTTTCAGAAACTACTAATTGTGGTTTTCCTAATATGGACTTGGCAGCAATAGTGAGCCTAGAGGAAATGCCACTAGTTCGTTTCTTTTTACGAGACAACAGAGTTTTAGCAACACATTTCTGATGATTTCCAAATAACATACTAGCACAACAAAATACACAACTAGCATCAACCATAACATCATTCATAACATTCAAAGATTCAGCATTCATTACATCATTCTTAGAATTAGACTTAGACAAGTTCGATTCTACGTTTGACATGACATGCTTTTTATTCAAACTACTAGCATTAACTTCTACTTCTTCAGTCTTAGACAATCCACTCTTAGGTTGCCAGATTCTAATCTTCCTTTGTCTCTTGGGTTTCTTTGACCTGCTAGCCTTAGAAGTGTTGCCTAATCCTTTGGAAATGGAAGTATTCACATTAGTGGTTTGATTTGATGCTTGCTTAGTTGCCTTGTCTACTTTGTACATTCCTGGGGCAATCTCATTTGTTTGTGCAACTTTTCCTTTTTCTAAAACTCTGAGTTTCTCTTTCAAATCAATAATGATGTGTTTGAATTCTTGATTTTTTGAATCCAAAATTCTGTTTAATCGTACTGTGTCATTTCTGTTTTGACAAAGTTAATCTATTTCCTTCTCATATTCAAACAGTTGATGTCTTAAGACAACATTTTCATTCTTATTCTGACTTTCTGAAGCATGGCTGTTTTGAAATGACACAGACACTTTTTGATGTTGTAACTTTAACTCAAATTCAGCACTTTGACTTTGACACCATTCCAGTCTTTTGTTAAGTTTGAAAATTTCATTTGCACACTTGGTTTCCACATCATTATTGATCTGTCTAAGACTCTCATTCTCTCTTAACAAATTAGCAATCTTAATTTGTAACATTTCAACATTAACAGCATGATCATTAACAAGTAATTCATTTCATGACATATATATGGAATTCATGATAACAGATACCACATCAAAACACAAAACACTTTCCAAGAGTCGATCAACCTCTTTTTTCAAAGTTTTCATTTGATACTTTTGTTTTGCAATTTTGTCATCTTTGGCTTTGAAAATACTCTTCATTGATGTACTTATGTTTGAAGTTCCTGCTCCCACTGTGTAGCACACAGTCGTAGGTGTTTAACATGTGGCAAAAATTGCTTTTGAAAAATGTCTCTCTTTTCTTTCTCAATTGGAGAGAGAAAAGTAAAGATTTTAATTTCTGAATTATGTTCAATTACATCTTCCAAAAGTTTAATGTCGTCCATAAATGTCTTAAAATATCGAAGAATGCGACATTGTTTAGGCATCTGTGGATCGACACTTGTTTTTGGTAATGGGCCATTAACTTGTGCGACAGTGGTTACAGGAGCATCTACAGAAGAAACACTTGTTTCAGTGAAAGACAATGGCTGTTCTGGTTTATCTTTTTGAGGAACAAAAGATTCACATATATGAGGTCTTAGTGAATAATCATATCATTTGTTATACAAAACACTGCTCATCTTAGATCGACTCTCTTCATCATGTTCCAATTCTTCATCATTATGATACACAACAACACGCTGGAAAGTGTCATCTAACAAGTATTCTGCACTGTACAACTTAGGATTTTCCCTGAGTGCTTTTTGTAGAAAACGTGGCTGATCATTACCAATTGCAAATCCATATCCTTTCGGATTTGGTTTCACAGTTAGTGTTTGAATTGTAGTTACAAAATTACCCGTTTTATCCACAACGTTTTGAAACTCTTTGAGCTTACTTTCCAACGAGACAATCTCTTCAAGATATGAGTTAACTCGTTTCCTTGTGGTTTGTTTTTCTTCAATAAGATCATTTTGACAGTTTAAAAACTCTGTTTTAGTTTTAGAAACTTCAGAATTTAATATGTCAATTTGCTTTTGAAATTCGAATTGCTCTTGTTCTTTTTGAGAAATCAACTCATTATTGGAAACAGTTAGCTCATGAACTTGATGTTCCAACTCTTTTACCTGAATGTACGACTGTTGGAAAGCAACCTCAAAGCTTTTCTCATGTTTTTCTTGATTTTCATAGTTTGAAAGTTTCATTTTGTAGCACTGAAGATCCTTTGTTAACAGTGCAACTTTGTCTTTTAGGTTCTGATTTATGTCATTGCATTTATCAATTTATGACTTTTGAGCATTCAATTGTGATTGGGTGGTCAGCAATAAGGTCATAAGCTCTGGATCGAAATCTTGCAATGGATCATCTTGGTCAATATGGTCATGATTAGTGTCATCAAGAGGCTCATCAAATGAGACAACGGTGTCAAATTGATCATCATCAAATCTGACAACGGTGTTTATTTGATCATTATCTTGAGAGACTAATGATGCGTCATTTTGAGCAATATGTTCTAGTGCAGATGAAGATGCAGATGGTGAAGCAATTTCATGAATAAGAAATGAAGATTCGGGTACCTGAGATAAGCCGTCAATATCATATACTGGTCCTGTCTCACTGATGTTCATCTCCTGCATATTTTCCATCAACATAACTGCTGCATTTACTTCCAGATCCTCCATCTCATCATCAGAATATGCACTGGCCATGAAGCTTTGTTCCTTTTCATTCACAGTTCCACCAGCTTCATCCTTTAATGCCATGAGAAGAGCTTCCTTATGATATGCACTACCCATAGTCCTTGGCTTAGGGCAGGCATTTGCCATATGACCAGTTCCTCCACAATTATAGCAAGTGATTGACGTGTTCGCAATTCCTCTCCTTTCTGTTCCAGCATTCTGAACCCTCCTTTGTGCATTTCCCATGTTATTTCTGCTACCCCCAGCAGCATTAAACCTCTGTCCCCCTGAGTTAAACCTTTGTTTACCAGAATTCCCCATGTAGTTTCCTGATCCAAACCTCCCTGAAGACCTATTCTGAATTTCAACCCTTCCATCATGGACCACTGCTTGATTCCTTGGATTTGAAGAAGTCCTTAGACGGTTGTTGGATTTGTTTGAAAATTTACTGAATGCTCTGGCAATCAACGCAAATCCCTCATTCAGCGAATTAAACGCATCATCTTCTTCATCGTAGTCAGCATTGGCGTACATGATTGAATCAGACTGGTTATATGGATCTAGTTGATTTTTAGAAAATTGAGAAGGTGCTTCGTATGGGACAATTTGGTTTGACGGTTGTGGTACAAAACCCGAATGAGGTGGTGATGGTTGAACAAATTCCTGGTTTGGTGGTGCAATGTGTGATTGAGCTATCAAAGCAAGGGAGTTTGAAGTGGGTGCTGGTGAGAAACCTCCTCGTACTGCTATGTCCTTATCAACTTCAGATTGGTGTTGTTTCAGATAATCATACAATAGCCCATAAGAAACATCGTTTATCTTTTTGTCTTGTCAAACAAACGTGACGTATTTCTGCCAATCTGGTCCAAGACATCCTAGAAACTTTGAATTCACAGCAATCTTAGGTAAGGGGATATTGTGACGGTCTAAATCATTGATGATATTTGTGAAGCAATGGTAGTATGATTCTAAGGATTCCCCTGGTTCGATCATGAAATGAGTGTACTCCATGTAAAGCTTGGATTCCAGATCCTCTTGGTTCAATTTTGTGCCTTCCATAAGAAGATGCACATGCTCCCACATGTCCTTGGCTGTCTTTTGGGCATCAATACTCCTGAAGATAGGATTGGGAATCCCTTGGAGTATATAAGACATGGCTAGCTCATTGGCTTCTTGCTGCAATACTTGTTCATTTGTTAGTTGAGCTAAAGGAATGGGAGTTGTAGTTACTTCTCGTGGAGGTATAGCATTTGCATCACCCGGAACCGTTGTTGTAGGAACTGGATAAGGTCCTTCTTTGATGACCTTCTTGAGATACTTAGCATGAGGTTTCCTTAGCTCGATGAATCGAATAAAACGACTGGACCATTGCACATAGTTTCCTGGTGTCAGCATTGGTGGAGTGTCCTGAGATCCTGCCTCATGTCTGGATTGTTGACTGCTGATAGCCTCACACATCTTAGTAAACCAGTGAGGTTCTCTTGAGGATGATTGATAACTTTTCATTGGTGGTTGTTGTATGATTTGTTGCTGAGGTACTGATTGTTGAGGGAAAAATTGATTCTGTTGCACAAAAGCATGTTGTTGTTGATATTGTTGATGAAATTGCTGTGGTTGCTGATGATATTGTTGTTGTGGATATTGCTGTTGCTGATTGAAGTAGTAATTGTAATGTGGTGGTTGAGACATTCTTGTGTTTTTGTTGATCGTGTAGATAATTAAAATGTGTGTTATGAGTTATAAGGTTTGGTTTTGGTTAATTGATGTTTTTGTCCAATTGCGAAAGATTACTGTTCACACTGCCAATTGCGAAAGGTCTGCCAATTGCGAAAGGTCTGCCAATTACGAAAGGTTTGCTAATTGCGAAAGGTCTTACAATTGGGAAAACACAGAGATTTGCGATAACTCCACAATTGCGAAAGAAAATTGATAATTGCGATAAGCTTTCTAATTGCGAAAGAACTTAACAATTGCGATAAGTTATCTTAATAGCGATATGAAAAGGCAATTTCGATAAGTTAACAGAATTGCGAAAGATCTAGCAATTTCAATAGGTTATCAAAATTACAATTTCGATCACTTTCTCAAATCTTATACAAGAGATGAGGTTAAACGCCAAGTGGAAGTATTTTCACAAACTTATACAAGAAAGGAAAATACTGAGTTCCAATTTCGAAAGATCCGAAGGCTGCTAAAGATTGCGATAAACCCTTATGATTTGCGATAAACCCTCTTTTTCCATAATTGCGAGAAACCCTTTTTCCAACCGAATTGCGAAAAACCCTTTTCTATCTAAATTGCACCAACAATTTCGATAAACCCTCTTTTCACCACCTTTTTCAGATTTACTTTTACGCTTTGAAACTAAAGATTTATCCTATTGTTTTTGGTTTCTAACAATTAAAACTACGTAACTTTGAAGAGTTTTGTAACTTTTAACGTAAGAAATCAAAAATTGGTGAATTTCAACAACTAACAACGATCTAAACTAGTGATTTCAACGCAACTTTGAACAAAAACGCTAAAACCACACGTAAATTACGAAACCAAATGTAAATAGTAATAGATACCGTTGTAATCTACTTTGTAAAGACACAAATTAACTATCCTTAGGGACTTGATGGGTCCTAGTAATTACGCAACACAAGATCTAACAACTATACTAATAACCACAACTACAACTACTCTATTAACTATGAAAGTAAACAACGAGACTAGTAATGAATTACGAGAGAAGAGAGAATAGATTAGAGAAGAGAAAGCGAGACGGATGATTCTATTTCATACTTAAGAGTGACAAAGATTACGCACAATGAAATGAAAACCAACAATAATAATGATGCCCCAATCCTTCTATTTATAGGCATGGGATTAGGGCATCATGTACAAAATATCTTCTAGAAACAATTGTTACTAAATAGCCGGCCCATGGGCTCCTAATGAGCCGTGGGCTATTCCTAACTTTAGAACCCAAATTGAGCAACCTATTTGCGATATGAACAAGATTTGAAATTTTACAAAATGCTTTCCTAACAAAAGATGTATCAGGATCTCAAAAAGCTTTACTGGTGGCCAAACATGAAAGCTGACATCGCTGAGTATGTCAATAAATGTTTGACATGTGCACGAGTTAAGGCCGAACATCAAAGGCCGTTTGGCTTGTTGATACAACCAGAGATTCCTGAATGGAAGTGGGAAAGAACAACCATGGATTTCATCACCAAGTTACCTAGGACATCAAGCGGGTATGACACTATTTGGGACATCATTGATCGTTTTACGAAATCAGCACATTTTCTGCCAATCAAGGAGACTGATGAGATAGATAGTCTCGCACGATTATATCTGAAAGAAGTAGTCTCACGACATGGAGTACCAATTTCAATTATCTCGGATCGTGATTCTCGATTTTGGGAAACGCTTTAGAAAGCCTTAGGTACTCAGTTAGATATGAGCACTGCTTATCATCCACAGACCGACGGACAAAGCGAAAGAAAGATACAAACATTGGAAGATATGCTCAGGGCATGTGTAATTGATTTTGGTAAAGGATGGGATAAACATCTGCCTTTGGTAGAATTCTCATACAACAATAGTTACCATGCGAATATCAAGGCAGCGCCATTTGAAGCACTTTATAGATGAAGGTGCCGATCACCTGTTTGCTGGGCGGAAGTCGGAGAATTCCAACTTACCAGACCGGAAATAATTCAGGAAACCACTGATAAAATAGTGGAAATTCGGCAACGTTTACAAGCCGTACGAGATAGGCAGAAGAGTTACGCGGATGTAAGGCGAAAGCCTATGGAATTTGAAGTTGGGGACAGAGTAATGTTAAAAGTATCACCATGGAAAGGTATGGTTAGATTCGGAAAGCGGGGAAAGTTGAATCCCAGATACATCGGGCCATTCAAGATTCTGGAGAGAATTGGTCCAGTAGCCTACAGACTTGAACCTCCTGTAGAACTCAGTATGATATACCCTGTTTTTCACGTCTCTAATCTGAAGAAGTGTTTATAGGATGAAACACTTGTCATTCCCATGAAAGAGCTTCGTGTCAATGACAAACTCAATTTTGTGGAAGAACCTGTGGAAATCATGGACAGAGAAGTCAAACAGTTAAAGCGAAGCCGTGTTCCCATTGTTAAGGTTAGATGGAACTCTAAAAGAGGGCCAGAATTCACCTGGGAACGAGAAGATCAAATCCGGGCAAAATACCCACACCTTTTTCCCAACACCTCGACCAACACAGACTGAATCTCGGGACAAGATTCCTTTCAACGGGGGGATACTGTAACCACTGAAAAAATTTCACTCTGTAATAAACTATTTCATATTCAATATAAAGAATACTTATCCTTTTTCTACGTATAATTTTTTTTCCTGATCATGACTACTATCTAATGTGACGTAACTCACATCCTCCATAACGTGCTCTCACGCGGACCGACACCAACCTACTTAATGTTTATTTCATATAAACATTTCCATATGTCAAGTACAAAACTTTACGATATTTCATTTGCCACTTTACGTTAATTCGTTAACGTACGATTAATAAACGTTTAAACTAAACATTTCTTATTTATTAGAGTTTCTATGAAACCCTAAACCATTATAAGAGTGATTCTGAATAACTAAACCCTAAAAACACTAAAGTACCACTCATTCAAAACTAATGTACAAGTTTTTAAAGCACAGAAACCCTAAATTCACTTTAACTCCCAATACAAACCCAAAATTCACCAAACTATGATTTTATGTAATAAAATCACAAACCCTAATTAATGTATATATGATTTTTATAAAATATAAATGTACAAGTCTTTCAAGACAATGTACAAGCTAGTAAAGCATAAAAATCTAATATTAATATAAATCTCATTATAAACCTCAATGTATTTATTTTAAAACATACTATACAAGTCTCATATGCACCAACATTAAAAATAGATTTCTTATACTTACTAAATTTAAGTACAAGTCTCTAAACCTAATGTACAAATCATTTATGCATAAAAACTTAAAACTACATTTATATACTTTAAAACCAAATTAAACTAATATATAATTAATTTAACTTAACCAAATATTAAAAATACATTTTCTATATTACTTAAACCCTAGTACAACCCTAATAAGCCTATGGTAGCACCCTTTAAGCACAATCCAATTTTCTTTTCTTTTTCTACACAAATCGACACAAACATAAATATATAAACCCTAGATTATTTTCTATCTAATAAATACCCAAACCAAAGTCTAAACCAAGTATGTTACTTCACTAAAACCCAATGCACCACATTTTATAACCTATGTACAAACACTTAAAGCTATTCGATCCATATAATACTTACTTAGTTCGATCCTTACTACATGTAAACCAAACCATTACCTCATTTAATCCTAAGCAAGTCTTACACCATACATCTCCATCTAAGTCCCAAATACTTCCACATAATCAAATCTCCTAGATTTTTATCCTAGTCAAATGTTGTATGTAAGTTTCTTGGTTAGGGATTTAACCACATCACACCATCCTTCCTCCTCCTTACATTTGGCATCCAGGTAGCTAGTACTACCTCACCATGTCTCCCTCCCACACAACAAGGTAACCAGAAAAATCAAGAAACCCTAAACCTTTTACCCTATATAAATCGAACCACATATTTCCATATTCATCCCATTTTTTGAACCACACCAAAACAGCAACACACCCATTTATCTACTGATCAAGAAGCCTATATAGAAGCTAAGAAGAAGTTTGGAAAAGCCTAGGAGGAGGAGAGACCTTGGTGTTCATTTTCAAAGCCACATTGTCAAAAATCCCCATTAATCGAATTACAAAGCTGGTAAGTAATCTAGACCCTTTTCATTTCTTTTATAAGCTTTAAATACTCTTAAAAATGATACAAAATAAGTTTTAATAACAAACTAGGTTTAAAATCATGAGTTTCTTTCTTTTCTTTCTTTTGTCGAGCCAAACAAAACACCCTATTTATTTATTTTTAAGCATTACTAATCAAGAAGCTTTAAAACACTCAAGAGATAGATTAGATAGGTTTATAATCATGATAACATGCATTAAAAATAATGACGTGGACTTAAAAATCAAAAACCAACTCAATTCCTTTTTTTCCTTTTTCTTATCGAGAACTATCCCAAGTGACTAACTTAGGACAATTGTTTCAACCATCAAACAACACCCATAAAATCTGGAAATTGGCCAACTTAAAGACATCACAGCAAGGTAATCGAAGGATCAAAAGCGTCGTTAAAATCTTGCATTGCCTCGTTTTTATTCGAGTCTCTTTTGGCCTTGTCGCAAACTGAAACCATATGCCCCATTTTAATTAATTCGAGCTCATAAGCTCGAATTATAAGATAATAAGCTGTAAAAATGATGTTTACAAACTTATTATAACTTACATAAATGAGTCGTAGCAAGTCGTGCCTTTCTCTAAGCTTAAAACGCGTTAAAATGAATTAAAGACATCGAGTGAAACAATATAAATGCTTGGAGGGCCAAAACTGCCAAAACTCTAACTATTTTTATAACTAGGACTTAATTTGATATCGACCTGAAGTTTAAGGGTATAAAGTGTCATGTTTAAAACTATAGGGTAGAAACTGTCATTTCACCATAGTTAGGGGATAAAAATTATCATTTTATAAAAGTTGAGGGGTAAAAATTGTCATTTCATGAAAGTTCAGGGGTATAAATTGTCAATATATGAAACTATAAAGGTAAAAAGCATAACATTTTATAAATATTACGGGAAATATATATATTGGCTCGGTTTATAATAAAAACTAACAAACGAGATATATTTAACAAACAAACGAAACATAAACATAAAATATGAAATAAGATAAAATATTATCTAACTTTTGAAGAGATTTCATGTTGTCTGATTTTAACATTTATCTGTCAACCAAAAAGTCATGATACGAATATTAAAACTCACATATGTTTGAATACAATTACTAAAACTTGACATACCAACCAAGGTCGCGTGTCGGAGACGTTTATCAACTCTATTTAAATTGTTTACCATCCAGACTACTATGGTGAGTTCATAGTCCCACTTTTTATACATTTTTCAAACTTGTGGGGAGATACATGCTACAAATCGAACACAAATATTTTTTTCTGTATGCTATCCTGATTGATATTGCCTAAGTTTACCTTTTGCTCCTAAAAGACCCTCAATCATGAACCATTAATCACTTACGAGTGAACGCGAATATAGTGAATAGATCTATTGGAATTGTCGACCCGTTTGTGTTACAGGAAAAGTAACCAAATGCACTTTATTTGAGACCAATAAAGAGACTGGCAAACTCCTACTCGAGGGCATAATTACTACATTTAATTATGTAGTAATTTACATCAATAGTTCATTACTATGATGTCCATCCTGTTAATGTTTTGCGTGTCTTGAGACTTAGGGCAATATACTGAACTGCAATATTACTTATTTACGTTCTACTTAGCTTGTGTTCAACTTATTATTACTATAAACACTATGGATTCACTCAACCTTTGTGTTGACTTTCTAGCATGTTTTATCTCAGGTAACTAAAAGCACAACTTGGCACGGAGTGGTAATGGACTTTCTTCTTATAAAAAGAGTGTCCATTTGGTAATCATTTATAATGTATTTCAGAACTTCCCGCTGGGACCTCTATCATGTAACTCTGATTTAAATAAATAAATGATAACAATTTTATCTAAAACATCTCTTTTCGAGTCGTTTTCTATTTTCATGACTGTGATACCTGAAGTAATACCCCAACTTATATTTCGCTGCGTATATCGAAAATGGGGGTGTTACATCTCTATAAAGGAAGGATCCCTTTATTTGGTTCCTTGCCATCCGTGGAGCTCTGAAATTCAAGATTTTGCAATGATTGCAAGACATTAACTGCATATGCTTCTTCTTTCACTCAACTCACCCCAATTGGGTTGACTTTGGTGATTAGACAAGCTTCTCTACCACCTCCAAATCATTAGGAACCACCATCTTTGTATGGATTAACATCAAATCAAAACACACTCTTCCATGAATCTTCAATTCTATAAATTAGCACCTCCAGGATACACATTCCTCACACCTTCACCACCACTTCCTGTGCTTTTTAGCATCCCTTAAGTAAATCAACAATGACAAAATCAACCAACTCATCACCCTCCGCTAGCAACCAAGAAGAACAGCTACAATAAATGTCAAACCTTGTTGCTTCGTTAACCTAAACTCATCATCATCAGCCTCTTCACCCATTACCATCTCATCACCCATCAGAGATGAAAACTTCTTGTCTCTAACTACTCCAACACCTCCACCAAGATCAACTACCATTTTTACTACTCCACCACCAACTAAAACCCCAATAGCAACCACACCACCTCCCGCTCCATCACAACCACCAACATCATCATCACCTCCAAAATCTCCAAAACTTGAACCCATCGAACTTTTTGCTACACCACCAACTTCTCCTCTTCCATTTTTGGAGACTTTGGAAGACTTGCCACCAAGAACATCAAATCCACCTCCTCTACCATCATTTGCAACAATTGAGCATATCGCTCAAGAACAACCAAGGGCTTCATTCATGCCCAATGAACCCTTTGATAGTGAACCATCTCAACCTCAACCTTTACTTTTTCACCCTATTTATAGGGACATCCATGGGCCACTCTATGGAGACCATCCACATCATGAAATCCACAATGATCAACCTCCACCACAACCTTAATCATTTTTCCCTACTTTTGAGGACATTGATGAGTCCATATGGATTGACCCTCCAAGCTCACAAGAAATCCGTAATGTCCACAATGAAATGAATGGTCTCATCACCTTAAAAAAGATGATAGGTTCCCACATTCAAGAAGCTATGCATTTACAAGAAGTCTTGTTCTCAAATGCAACCAACATACCACCACCAAACACCTCTCAAGACATAACACTCAATCAAATCCACCACCACCGCCAAATGACAATCAAGCCTTACCACTTCTACCCAGCTTCCCTCGCCATGGTTGTTCCAAGTGTGAACGAAACGCGAGGATTAGCGAAAGGACTAACATAATGGTCCATAAACTACAGGATGAAATAAGGTTCATCCTCCGACATATCCTCGAACGTTTAAACGCTTTTTCCCATCCTCCTCCTCCTCAATAGAACAACTAAGATGGATGAAATAATAATATTATGATTTTTTTTTAGTTTTAGGATTTTATTGTTCTATTTTTCTAGGATCTTTTTTCTAAGTTATTTTTCATTTTTGCATTTCATTTCCTCATACTCATTTTTGTCCCATCATTTTCACCTTAGTAAAAATGAATTTTACTAAATGAATGATGTTCTATTATGTTTTGTGTGTTGGTTTATATATGGTTGGTTTGGATTATTTATCACTAACATATGTTTTGTAGCATTCAAAATCCATGTACTTGGCACCCCATCAAGGGGGAGTATTGAACAAAGGGGAGCTAATCAAGCTAAGGCTTACACTACATTCCGCTACGCTTCTCTTCTTTTTGTTTCGACAAAAAGGTGGAGAAAATATTAAACTTAAACTAACTCACAAATTGGTATTTTTATTCAACTTAAAAATTAACATGTTGCATAAAAATAAGTTTAATCTATATTTCTAAAAGACTAGCACTTTATTTATCTCATTGCTTAAAAATAAATTTTATGTTTTGTCCTCAACAAAAGTGGGAGATTGTTAATACAAATATCGTCTAAAAAACGTTATTTATATTTTACGATCTTTGATATATTTTGTTAACGACAATTATAAACTTTATTTTAGCAAAACATAAATATATTTAAGTCTTTTACATATATAGTCACAAGTCTTTCATAAACACAAATTAAACATCACTTAGGTAATATATACATTTTACAAAGTATACTTTCATAAACTAGTTAATCTAAAATGGAAATGTATTTTTACGTCATGGTATGCATCATCTTTGAGATCTTTGGAAGATATGATGAATATCTTGTTTAGATTGTTACTTAAAGAATCATGGAAAGATATGGTAAATATTTTGGTTAGATTTGATAAAGATTTGGATGATTCTCTGTCAGGTCCCCGCAGAACCAAACGACTACACGGACGGAACCCTCATTTTGGTTCCGTCCCATCCGTGGTTTGCTGGCACTTGTTGCCTATAAATAGCAAGCCAAACATTGATGTTTTCTCATAACTTTCATACATAAAACAACATACATTCACTCATTCATTATTCTCTATATCTAACTCATTCTTATTTCATTTTAGTGAACTTCTTTGTAGCAAGAAGATTAAAGCATTACAAGCTTCAACAAAACGTTGCAAGGCTTGTTTGTTTGTCATTGTGCGAATTGTATTGATTCATACATCATTATTTATACCAAACCATCATAAACCTCTGATAGTGATCGGTTAGTATTATAGTCCTCAAAATACTTAGTGTGACGGGAGTGGTTGTACCCTTGTAAAAGAACTCGAAATCTAGCTTTGTGTCGGAAATATTGTAAGCGACGTGTAAAGGTTTTTCTCCGCCGGATAAAGGAGCTTGTTGACTAGCGAAGAAAACTCTCGAGTTGGATACTCGGGGAGTGGAGTAGGGCAAGGAAAAAGAGTCTTTATAGACCGAACCACTATAAACACTCGTATTGTGGTTTGATCGTTTCTTTCTTGCACTATACTTATTTGTTATTTTGTTTGCATACATTAAGTTATTTCATACAAATATAAGAAAGAAAAGGAATTTAAAAAACGGTAAAACTATTCAACCCTCCTTCTAGTTTTTCACACAATAATTCCACTCGATTGAATATGAAGACACTTGGTTGGTTCACATGACTCGATCACTTGAATAGTCTCGGATGCGATAACACTTGCTTATAAAAATCGTTGCATTTGTATTTGACTTGGGTAATTCAAAAGATAATGTTCCGTATAAGCTCTATCTATATGATATAATGAAATGCAATGATGCAACTCGATTAAACATGAAGACATTTGTTTCGCATGACTCGATCACTTGAATAGTCTCGAATGAGATAACATTTTCTTATTAACACTGATACTTTTGAAGTTGACACACTTAAAACGTTATTTATTTTAATCAACTTATATTTTTACTCTATATTTTTATTTAAATACAGTAATTATAACTAAATTATACGAAAAAGTATAACAAATAATATGAATCACACTTTGTAAGTCAATTGTTGGATGAGATATTTTTTGACGAATTTCTTTATAACTGTTTTGGTGTTTGTTTCTTCTAACGTCTTGCTCGTTTTTAATATTAGTTGCATTAAGAAACAAGCTTTTACATAGCTGTGATGAATATGACCGCTTCCACAAAGTAAAGTGATCTCACTTCATGGAGATCTTAGAAAGTAATCGAATTGAAACATAAAAGTACGAAGTATTTATGAACTACTGTATATGATGATTTCCATATGTTAACAAAAGTCACAACCAATTATTGAGATGCCCAAAGGCGGGGACTCGATATTTTACAATAAAGTTCTAGTATATGTTACAACTTACAACGTTGTATGTTGTGTCACAGTATAGTGCTTAACTAGTATAATCTCTTTTTTTCGCACAAACCATTCAAACATTAATAAGTGATGTAGCGTACGTTTTGAAAGACAAGAAACAAAACGTTGATTCTGAGAATACCCGTGAAGATCTTTCCCACACCCTTCCCAAATTCGTCCCAAAGGTTGGAATATGAAATGGAGAAACTGAAATTTTTTATTCAATCATCAACTGATCATCTCCCAGACATTACATGGATATAAATAACTTGACAGAATTCGAATGGGCCTCAAAACACAAGCGGGCCAAAACTAGAACAAAAACAAAGTCCAAATAAAGCCCGAAAAGACATAAAAAGACAAATAACTCATAAAATAAGCCGTTTTAATGAAGCCCTTTTTGTCACACGATCTTGGGCCTCCAAATATAATAATGCTTGTTCCTCCACATTAGGGCCTGCATCAATAAGTTGGCTCATATTTATGGGAACCGTATACTCTAGTGTTCCACTGTATAAGATGTCGACAAACATGCTTGCAACCACTTCCGTAAGATGTAAAGAATCCCAAAAAACATAGTTTTTCCTGTTCGGGCAATAATTCGATATTGGACAACATGACACGTCCGCGTTTAGGTAACCAAGTCCACAACAAGCGCCTTTTATATCCGTAAATCCTATAATCAAACATACACCGTAAGCTCAAATCATTGTACTTCTATTGTAACGAAAGGTTAGATATGTTAATTGATGACACTTAAAGTCTTAAGTAAATAATACCATAAGTTTGAGCATTCTCAAAGAGGTTGATCATGGCACCATACATATCAAAATATACATAAGTCATGTCTAATAATTCAGACTTCAAATCATGTAGCATAATCTTTAGCCCTTCGTTATACGTAGCCGACCAGTCATTTGTTTCAACAATGCAATTACCCATGCGATCTGTCTTTCTTTGAGCTGGATAACAACCCATCGCCCCAACTCCAGACACCACCATTTTTCGCGCACCCAATCCATACAACATCTATACAATTCACATGAAAATTCGAAAAAATCATTCAAAGATTCAAATTATTTAACTTGTTCACTACAAAATTTGGTACCTGGAGTAACCCTCTAAAGGTGGACAGCATAAGATCAACATACTGTTGCGGGGTGTAGTGTAGAGAGACTGCGGAACCAGCGGTAAAATATGCAGATATATCGTTGTTTCCCATAAAGATTGTGAATATGGATTGTGATAGGTGCATTTGGGCACCCGATTGTCCGAGTTGTTGGATTAGTATGTCACGGACCATAGAAAAGTATTCTATTTGTTGTTCTAATGATATATATTGTACCTATTGTAATGAATAAAACTGCAAACAGTTAGTTTCTAAACGGTCAATTAGCACGGAGTGGAAACTTATCCGCCTGTTTACGCGCTAGGACCCCTTGCCAGTCGGGGTCCTTATACCGTATCTGCTAGCCCTATGGTTATTTATTATTTTCTTTCCTATTTCAGTTTTTGAAATACTTACAATGTTTTCACCGGTTCCATTAAGTATGCCAGACCCACCAGATGCGAAGCTGACTCCGGTGATTGGCGGTGTCTTGCTCATCAACGATAGATATGGTGGAGATGTTTGTAATCCCACCTTTATTGCTGCCAAAACACAATACTTAATTTCAAATTTACTGCATATATATAGTCATATAACTAAGAAACTAAAATGACAAATGTTCATTTATTATATATTACTAGCAGGGTACCCGCGCGTTGCGGCGCCGGGTACCATAAATTAATATTTTTCGGTGAATCATGTATTTTAGTTTATTATGTTATTTTTGATAATAAATTTACGCATATCAAGAATTTCATGTGACGTATTTCAACTCCTTAACTAAGGAATTTATGTCGTCTTTTTGGGTCTTTTTTAATGTCATTCTTATAACATGAGCCCGTTTGACCAGTGCCCGTTTGGCCCGTGCCCGTTCGGGCTCGAGCCCATTTGGCCCGTTGACCGTTCGTGCTTGAATATTTCTATAACGTGTTTTATTATTTGTATTAGTAACATTTAATGCAGGAATTGTGTTTAAGTTGATTGTACAATATGCTTGATAATTTGTATTTCTTATGTAAGGGGTGTTTTAATAACTACATTAATTGTATTTATTGACCTGTTAATTAATTGACTACATTAAATATCTTGACCAAATTAATAGTGCTTTGTATTTTGTACATTAAGCTTTAACACTTGTAAGTCTTAAAATTAAGATTGATGAGAAAGTTCATTAATAGTGTTTTGTGTATTGTACAATAAGCATTATATCTTGTAAGTCTTAATTTTAAGACCAAGAGGAGAGAGATTCATCCATGCATTATATGTAGTATATATGATAATGCCAAAAAAAAAGCACTAAAAACATTAAGCAATTCATCTGTGCTTTTCAGAATGTGGAGCTTCAGTAACTGTAAGTGCTCACATTTTTTGGCAAATGTGACACTATACCCTACTACGTGCAACGCCATGAGGGCGCTTGTTAATTAGCTCGATCATTAACTTTGTACACAAAGTTACAAACCTTATACGGAGTACTTAATAAACTTGTTAATGCAATTTGTGGCTACGTGTGCTCATTTAGCTAGCTGCTAGCTAGCGATATTTTATAGCAAGTAGTAAAACTGAACATACCAATAAAGTCAGCAATATTCATGCCATTAGAGAATCGTCCAGTAGGTATCCTGTTAGGATAATCGATGCCATTGTGAGTAAAATTAGCCTTGGCAAGTGAACGTGGCAAGTAATTATTGTTTCCAACGTCCACAACCGAGGACCCCAACACGTAAACCGCTGGGACAGCAGCCGCATGACTTATTCTTGATATAGCAAACACAAAAACAAACACCAGCAAAAGTGTTGTCCCATTAACATTATAAGATGTAGCAACTGCCATTGTGTGTTTGTGCTTTTTTGTTGGTTGGAAGGTGAGGTTTTGATGGGATTTATAAAGGTTTCAAAAGCCACCAATGGTCAGGGGATCTATAGTATCATACTATCTTATAAAATAAAGCATTTAGGCCTTCTAAAAAAGGAAATACTTAAAATTCAGCATTACAAGTTCTTAAGCTAAAAGTACAACTAATTAAAATACATTTTCTAACATTAAGTACAATTACAAATTCTTAAGCTAAAAGTACAATTAATTAAAACACATTTTATAACAATAAATACAATCTTTAAATGGAAATACTTAAATTTCAGCATTACAAGTTCTTAAGCTAAAAGTACAACTAATTAAAACACATTTAATAACATTAAATACAATACAAAGCACTATTAATGTAGTCAAGATATTTAATGTAATCGATTAATTAACTGGTCAATAAATACAATTAATGCAGTTATTAAAACACCTTTTACATAAGAAATACAAATTATCAAGCATATTGAACAACCAACTTAAATACAATTCCTGCATTAAATATCACTAATACAAATAATAAAGCACATTATACAAATATTTAAGCCCGAACGGGCAACGGGCCAAATGGGCTCGAGCATAAACGGGCACGGGCCAACGGGCTCGAGCCCGAACGGTTAACAACTCCTAGCTATCACTTTTGCCTTTCGATGTCATTAACATTTATTTTAAGGTACCCGCCGCTGCAACGCGCGGGTACCCTACTAGTATATAATAAAATTTCACATTAAAGTCTTGGTATGGGATCATTCTTATTTAAATCTTATATTGTGCGTAACTGTAATCAAGACCATCAATATGTGATTCACTGACTTAAAAATTTTCATCCAAAAGCCATCTCTTTCACTTTATTTTGCGAGAATGTCAAAGTCTCATTGCCTTTTTCTAAGGCAATTATATTTTATCTAATAATGTTAGAAATTACAAACGACGTCACACCAGACGCAAACCCTACCAAATTCCTAAACGCACTACACCGAAAAAAATTAACAAGTATGACACTAGAGTTTAGCATTCCCTCCGTTCCAAAGTTATTGTCCCCTGTTTACTTTTTCTGTATTTATTTTTTAACTTTGAACTTAAGTATTTTTATTTATATTACATAATACTTGATGTAATATATATGAACGGATTGAGTTTTAAATGTATTTTTATAGGTATAATTTTCATCAAGTATTGTATAACAGAAACAAAAATATTTATAGTCAGAGAAAAAAAGACAAAAAAAAAAAATCAAAGTGAGACAACAATTTTGGGACGGAGGGAGTACATCGAAACTTACGACATCACATGCAATAAACGAAACACCACCGCAACTCTAAACTAATGAAACTAAGATACGGAAGCCGGCACCATCCAGACTGATACACAAATGAACATTAAAGTCAAAGTACTTATGGATGAATAATTTGATAGCATCCACTAGCAATATATAAAACACCTCTAACTTGCAACTTGACCCACTAGCTCGAGAGAACTGATTGTTACTACTGCCGGATAAAAGACCAACAAACTGTTAGTTATTATGGACTTGTATTAGATCTTATTGGGTTCAAGCCCGGTTCTAGACTATTCTAAGTTTGTGTATATTATGTACCGTATAATGATTGAATGAGATATACGAATTATCCTCCTACATGGTATCAGGCCTAACAGCCAATCCTAAACCACCTCACCCTATTTTGATCGTTCTCCTTTTCTGCTTCATTATCGACCGTTGGTTGTTCAAGATAACCAGTCGATCTATATCCTGTTTTAGTGTCGATTGTTGGCTACTCGTGTATAGTCAGTCGACCAGTTTAATCTAAGGTGAGTCGTCGATCGTTGGTTCGTGTGGATAACCAGTCGACTACTCAAGGTGTTGGTATTTTATTGTTGTTGTTTTCTTATTGCTATCGTGTGGATCAACCCTTCATATTTTCGGCAAAATCATAACCTTAATAATCAACTCACTGTTCACTCATTAAACCTTTTACTACACACTCATAATATTAAAACCCTAACCATACTCACGTTCACTGTTGTCTCCTCATTCTCGTACCTTACTTTCACATCATGGTTGTCAATCCATCACCTCCTCAACCCGTGATCTTACTTTCCGGCAAACTTATGACGATTACGAAGCTTAACAACCTTGTTCCCATTAAGTTGGAAGTCGACGAGATGAATTACTCGTCGTGGGTATTGTTGGGATTAAAAGAATTCTTGTTAGGATTGTTGGGATTCTTGATGTTACTGCTGCTCAATGAAGTCAGAACTATTCTTGTACTTCAAAGAAAATGTGCTAATTGTTTACAACTGCTAGTACAAAGTTACTGCTGCTCAGACAAAGTTACTACTGTTGAAGAACTTCAAAGAACATACGCTAAGTATGTTACTACTGCTAGTACAAACTTAGTGATGCTAGTGCAAAGTAACTGTTGATGAAGTTACTATTGTTAGGCATAAGTTAGTACTGTTGGACGATTTTGTTAGTACTGCTTATGAGATATGTAACTTTTGTGTGAAGATATGTATTAGATAAGTATAGAAAAGATTTGATATACTTTCCCTAGTATTGTAAGCCGTATAGGACTCTTTGGTGTATGAAAGGAGGTCCTAGGGCATAGAGTTATACACGTACGATATACCAATATACACGAATTACACAGAAACATGATTTTTAGCTTCAAGGTTTTGTAACCCTAATATTGTTTAGAGTATTCGTATTGTTATCATTAATAATATTGAAGCGTATTTGTTGAATTGTGTGTTCATCGTTTACTTTTCCATTGAAAATTCTTCTTAATATTAAGGTTAGATTCCGCATAATCTTTAATACACTCAAACACATTTTCTACCATAGTTGTGTTAGATTTATCTAATATAACTAAACCTTATACAAGCTAAGGAATTTTATCCAAGGTTCCCATGCTAAAACCTGGTGAGTTTGAGATATGAAGGATGAGGATTGAACAATACATCCAGATGATAGACTATTCACTATGGGAAGTCATAGAGATTGGTAACACTTTGCCAAAAACAAAAGAAGTGGAAGGTGTTGTCACTGTGTTGCCTATTTCAACTGCTGAAGAGAAGGCTCAGAGAAGACTTGAGGTGAAAGCTAGAAGCACTTTATGATGGGCATTCCCAATGAACATCAGTTAAAGTTTAACTCAATAAAAGATGTTAAATTGTTGCTGGAAGCTGTAGAAAAGAGATTCGGTGGGAATGATGCTACAAGAAAGACTAAGAAGAATCTCTTAAAGCAGCAATAAGAAAACTTCTCTGCTCCAAGCTGAGATATGCTTGATCAAACTTGTGACAGGCTTCAAATGCTTGTGATTCAGTTAGAGCTTTTGGGTGAAAAGCTTTCACAAGAAGATGTTAATCAAAAGCTTTTAAGGAGTTTGTCATTTGAATGGAACACACATGTTGTTGTGTGGAGGAATAAAGCTGATTTGGATACAATGAGCATGAATGATCTGTACAACAATCTCATGGTGTATGAACCAGAAGTAAAAGGGATGTCTAGCTCAAGTTCAAGCACACATAACATGGCTTTTGTGTCCTCTTTTAATAACAACACTAGCAGTACTAATGGAGAAGTTAATATTGATCATGGAGTTTCTACTGCTAGCACTCAAGTTAATGCTGCTAACTTTACAAATATTGATAACTTGAGTGATGCTGTTATTTGTGCATTCTTTGCTAGTCAACTAAATAGTCCTCAACTTGTATATGAGGACTTGCAACAAATTCATCTAGATGACATTGAAGAGATGGATTTGAGATGGTAAATAGCCATGTTGACTATGAGGGCTAGAAGGTTTTTGAAGAACACAGGTAGGAAGCTTACTGTCAATGGCAATGAGAACATTGGTTTTGATAAGTCCAAAGTGGAGTGTTACAACTGCCACAAGAGGGGACATTTTGTTAGGGAGTGCAGAGCTCCAAGAAATCAAGACTACAAGAACAAGGAAAGCTCAAGAAGGAGTGTGCATGTGGAAACATCTACTTCCACAGCTTTGGTGTCATATGATGCTCTCGGTGGTTATGACTAGAGTGATCAGGCAGTGGAAGGACCTAATTATGCACTCATGGCTTACTCATCTTCAAGTTCTAACTCAGAGGTATCCAATGATTCTATTTGTTCAAAATCTTGCTTGGAAACTGTTGAATCTCTTAAGTCTCAAAATGATAAACTATTAAAAGATCTTAAGAAATCTGAGTTAATGGTTCTAGGTTATAAGACAGGTTTAGAGTCATTGGAAGAAAAACTTGAATTTTATAAGAAAAATGGGACTCTTTATGGGGAAAATATTAAGGGCTTAGAATTAGAAATTCATTGTAGAGAAACAGCTATTAGAGAGCTTAGGAAGAAGCTTAAAATAGCTCAAAAAGAAAAAGATGCAGTTCAAAAGAAAAAGATAGCATTCAACTTAATGTAGATACATTTGAATATGCATCTAAAAGTGTAAACGAGCTCATAGATTGTCAGATTGTTGACAAATGCAAAAAAGGTGGTTTATACTATAATGAAGTTGCACCTCCTATCACAGGGAAATTTATGCCTCCAACACCTGACTTGTCTTTTACTGGTTTAGATGAGTTTGTTAATGAGCCTGTAGTTGAGAAAAGTAAAGCTAAGTCTAGTGAAGAGGAGCCTAAGGTAGTTAGGAAGTATAATGATGCCCCAATTATTGAAGACTGGGTGTCAGATGGTGAGGAAAAGGTTGTGTCTCAACCTCAAATTGAAAAGAAAACACTTAGGCCTGGTAATGATAAGAAAGAGTTTGTCAAATCTAAAACTGCTAGGAAAACTGTTAAACAAGTTGAGCAACCTAGTCAAAACACTCACAGTTCAAGAGGCAATCAACGAAATTGGAACAATATGATGTCTCAAAAACTAGGAAGTAATTTTGAGATGTTTAATAAGGCCTGTTATGTGTGTGGAAGTTTTGATCATTTGCAGGTTGATTGCAATTACCAAAAAAAATAATTTCAAAATCAACAAGTGGTAAAACCTGTTTGGAACAATGCTCAAAGGGTGAATCATCAAAATTTTATTAAAAAGACTCGCCCCCGTGCTAAAAAGAACATGGTTCCAAGAGCAGTACTAATGAAGTTTGGCTTAGTATCAATTAATACTGCTTGACAAAACATTTCAAAAACAGCAGTATTGGTTAATACTGCTAGACAAGTTAATGCTGCTCACTCAAAAACAACAATGAATGCTGCTAAATCAATGTCATATCTTTCTACAACAGCACATTCAACTATTAAGAGGCCCATTCAAAAGAACACAGTATTTAATATTGCTAGGTCACAAGCAGTAGTTAATACTGCTAGGCCAAAAGCAGTAGTTAATACTGTTAAGGGAAATAATGTTAATGCTGTTAAGGCCTCAGCTTGTTGGGTACGAAAACTAAAGATTAAAATTTTAGACCATGTTTCTAAACACAACAGTGCATCAATCACCCTAAAAAAGTTTGATTATGTTGATGCACAAGGCAGATCAAAGTCAGTGATGGCTTGGGTCCCCAAAAGAAACTGATTTTCTTACCTAATGTGTAGGGCAATCAACAAATGGATTTACAGGATCAATGAGTGATTGATAGTGGATGCTCAAGGCACATGACAGGGAACATGTCCTATCTTACAAATTATGAAGAGATAGATGGAGGATATGTTGCTTTTGGAGGGAACCACAAAGATGGGAAAATCACATGAAAAGGTATCATTAAAACTGGTAATCTAGATTTTGAAAATGTGTATTTTGTAAGAGAGTTAAAGTTTAATCTCTTTAGTGTCTCACAAATGTGTGACAAAAAAAATAGTGTTCTTTTTAATGATAATGAATGTATTGTTTTATCTCCAAACTTTAAGTTAATTGATGAAAGTCAAGTTTTACTTAGAGTTCCTAGAAAGAACAATATGTATAGTGTTGATTTAAATAACATAGTTCCTAAAGGAGGTTTAACTTGCCTTTTTGCAAAAGCCACATCTGATGAATCTAAACTTTGGCACAGAAGGCTAGGTCACTTGAATTTTAAAACTATGAATAAACTAGTTAGGGAAAATCTTGTAAGAGGTTTACCTTCCAAAGTTTTTGAAAATGATCAAACCTGTGTTACTTGTCAAAAAGTAAAGTAGCATAGAGCCTCTTGTAAGTCCAAAATAGAGAACTCAATCAGTCTACCTTTACATATGTTGCATATGGATTTGTTTGGTCTAACATTTGTAAAAAGTCTTATGAAGAAAATGTATTGCCTAGTTGTCACAGATGATTTAAGTAGGTTTACATGGGTTTTCTTTCTAGCTACTAAGGATGAGACTAGTGGCATTCTTAAGTCCTTTATAACTAGGATAGAAAATCTAGTAGATCACAAGGTTAAGGTGATTAAATGTGATAATGGGATTGAGTTCAAAAATAGAGAGATGAATCAGTTTTGTGAGATGAAGGGTATTTTGAGACAATATAGTATAGCTAGAACTCCTCAAAAAAATGGAGTTGCTGAGAGGAGAAATAGGACACTAATTGAGACTGCTAGGACTATGCTAGCTAATTCTAAATTGCCAACTATTTTTGGGCAAAAGCAGTTAGTACTGCTTGCTATGTGCAAAACAGAGTGTTAGTAGTTAAGCCTCATAACAAGACCCCATATGAACTTTTTTATAGTAGAACACCAACTTTAAGTTTTATGAGACCTTTTGGGTGTCATGTTACTATTCTCAATACCATAGATCACTTAGGCAAATTTGATGGTAAGGCTGATGACGGTTTTTTTGTTGGATACTCTTTGAATAGTAAAGACTTTAGAGTATTCAATAGTAGAACAAGGATAGTGGAAGAGAACTTGCATATTAGGTTTAGTGAGAGTACACCTAATGTTGTAGGTAGTGGACCAGATTGGCTATTTGATATTGATGCACTAACAAGAACAATGAATTATGAGCCAGTTGTTGCAAGTATACAGTCTAATGGTTTTGCAGGTACAAAAGCAAGTGATAGTGCAGGTCAAGCTAGAAAGGAGACAGAACATGTGAAAGATTACATTTTGCTATTATGGACTGCTGATCCACCATTTTCCCAAGATCCAAAGAGTTCTCAAGAAGATGAAGTCAAACCTTCAAGTGATGATGAAAATAAGGTTAATGAAGATCCGAGAAAAGAAAGTGAATGTGATGATAAAGAGAAGGAAGATAATGTTAACAGTACTACTGATGTTAATACTGCTAGTAATGGAAACAACACTAACAATATGAATACTGTTAGTTCAACTGTTAATGCTGCTGGCATAGAAGTTAATGTTGTTGATCCAAAAATAAGCATTGAACTTCCATTTGATACACAAATGTCTGCTTTGGAAGAAAGTAGCATATTTGACTACTCAAGTGATGATGAAGATGATGCTGAAGTGGCTGATATGAACAATTTGGATACAACAATCCAAGTCAGTCCTACTCCAACTACAAGAATTCATAAATATCATCCTCTTGATCAAGTGATTAGAGATGTGCAATCAGATCCACAAACAAGAAAGATGTCAAAGAATTTGAAGGAACATGGGTTTGTTAGTACTCTTCAACAAAGAACAAACCATCAAGACCTTCAAAACTGCTTGTTTGCTTGCTTTTTATCACAAGTGGAACCCAATAAGGTAATTCAAGCATTGAAGGATTCAATCTAGATAGAGGCTATGCTGGAAGAGCTTCTACAATTCATGTTACAAGAAGTTTGGACTTTGATGGAGTTACCTAATGGAAAAAGGGCTATAGGCACTAAATGGGTTTTCAAGAATAAAAAGGATGAAAGAGGAATTGTGATAAGAAATAAAGCAAGATTAGTGGCTCAAGGGTACACACAAGAAGAAGGGATTGACTATGATGAAGTCTTTGCCCCTGTTGCAAGAATTAAAGTAATTAGGCTATTTTTAGCTTATGCCTCATTTAAAGATTTTGTAATGTATCAAATGGATGCAAGGAGTGCTTTTCTCTATGGGAAGATTGAAGAAGAGGTGTATGTATGTCAACCACCAGGATTTAAAGATCCAGACTTTCCCAATAGAGTATACAAGGTTGAAAAAGCACTGTATGGATTACATCAAGCTCCTAGAGCATGGTATGAAACCTTGTCAACATATCTGTTGGACAATGGGTTTCAAAGAGGAAAAATTGACAAGACCTTGTTCATCAAAAGGCACAAAGGTGATATTTTGCTGGTCTAAGTGTATGTGGATGATATCATCTTTGGTTCAACAAAGAAGGAGCTATGCATTGCATTTGAGAAGTTGATGCATGAGAAGTTTTAGATGAGTTATATGGGAGAACTTACATTCTTCTTGGGAGTACAAGTGAAGCAGAAGAAGGATGGCATATTTATTAGTCAAGATAAATATGTTGCTGAAATTTTAAAGAAATTTGGGTTTACAGACATCAAGACTGCAAGGACACCAATGGAAACTAGAAAGCCTCTGCTCAAGGATGAAGATGGTGAAGAAGTTGATGTTCATATGTATAGGTCAATGATTGGTTCATTCATGTATCTTACATCTTCAAGACCTGATATTATGTTTATAGTGCGTGCATGTGCTAGCTACCAAGTCAATCCAAAGGCTTCACATCTTCATGATGTGAAAAGGATTTTTAGGTACTTAAAAGGTCAACCAAAATTATGCCTTTGGTATCCAAAAGATTCTCCTTTTGATTTAGGAGCATACACTGATAGTGATTATGCCAGCAAGCTTGGATAGGAAGTCTACAACAGGAGGTTGTCAATTTCTTGGATGTAGATTGATATCATGGCAGTGCAAGAAACAGACAGTGGTTGCAAATTCCACAACAGAAGCTGAATATTGGCTGCTTCAAGTTGCTGTGGACAAGTGCTTTAGATTCAGAATCAACTACTTGATTATGGGTACAATTTTATGCATACCAAGATTTTTATTGACAATAACAGTACTATTTGCATAATTAAAAATCCTGTTTTTCATTCAAAAACAAAGCATATAAAGATCAGACATCATTTTATTAAAGATTGCAATGAAAAGAAATTGATTCAGGTGGTTAAAATCCATACTGACAAGAATGTTGCAGATTAGCTTACAAAAGCTTTTGATGTAAGTAGATTTCAATATTTGATTGCTAGTATTGGAATGCTAAATCTTTAAAATCTCTTATCTCTTTATGTTTTGTAAAGTTTTGTATGAATTAGTAGTGTTATTCATTAAACGGTTTTTGCTGTTAAGTATAATTAGTACTGATGGTTATCCTTAAAACTGCTAAGTTACTACTGTTGGTTTTACTTACTACTGTTAGAAAACCAAGAAAACACAAGGAAAGAAAAATGTGAAAATTGTTATGGTTTTGGATTTTGGACTAACATTTTGCAGGATAAGCAAAGAAAAGTGTTAGATTGATGATAACAAGTGTTTGAAATGGAATTGGAGTTAATGCTAGTAACACAAAGTTAATGCTACTAGGCTTAACTTACTACTGCTGGGTTGTTCAGGGTACTATCTTATAAATACATCGATTAAGGGTTTATATCATTCAAATCACTCATTTAATCGATTTCATTCGTCATAATACTCTCTCATAACAAACTCTAACTCAATTTTATCATCTAATCACCAAACCCAACACAATCTTTAAACCAAACACAAATGACGATACTAAAATTTGCTGATTCACATAATATGGTCGCGTTTTTGTCCAAACCCACTGAAATTGAAGGGTTTGAAGAGATAGTGGATTTTCTAAATGCACACCCCATAAGGTATGCACTCACAGTTAATCCTACTATATATATTTCTTGCATTAAACATTTTTGGTCTTCTACCATGGTCAAAACTATCAATGGGGAAGTACAGATACACGCCATTGCAGATGGCCAGGATATAATCATCACTGAAACATCTGTTAGGAGAAATCTTCGACTAGCAGATGATGAAGGTGTTGAGTGTTTCCCAAATTCTACTATTTTTGAAAATCTTGCATTGATGGGGTATGAGAAACCTTCTAATAAACTAACTTTTTATAAAGCATTCTTCTCCCATCAATGGAGATTTCTAATTCATACTATATTACAGTGTCTAAGTCCAAAGACTACAGCCTAGAATGAGTTTAGTAGTACTATGACATCTGCCATTATCTGCTTGGCTACAAACAGGAAATTTAACTATTCAAAAATAATTTTTGATACTATGGTTAGAAATTTGGATAATTTGCAAGGAAAATTTTTAATGTATCCAAGGTTTTTACAAGGTTTCATGGACAAACAATTTACTGAAAAGCCAAATCATAAAAGAATATATGTTACACCTTCTCACACTAAAAAGATTTTTGCTAGTATGAGAAGGGTAGGCAAAGGTTTTTCAGGTAGAGTAACACCTTTGTTTCCAACAATGGTGGTACAACACCAACAACAAATGGGTGAAGGTTCAGTCATTCTTACTGATTCCCCACACACACATACCATTTTGCTACCATCTACCTCCCAACCTCAAAAGACCCAAAACCCTAGGAAGCCTAAGAGAAAGGGCACTGAGATACCTCAGTTTAGTGCACCTACAGACATTGTTGCAGATGAGGCTATCCATAAGGAGGGGGTGACAGATTGGTGAGGGCTGCCACTACTGATTCTAGCTTAGAAGAAGAGCAGGACAGTGGTAACATAATTAAGACCCAATCCAAGGCAACATCTAATGAATCTAGTTCCCAAGGAACTAATTCAAGTGATGGTCCTAGGTGCCAAGAAACCGTGGGGGGGGGGAGGGGTACATTTGCTCAAACTAGGTTTGAGAATGTATCTAAACAATCCAATGATTCACCACTCGGGAGAGGTAACACACTCCAAAGTGATGAGGATAGTATGCAACTAAATGAATTGATGTAATTATGTACCAATTTGCAAAAAGAAGTTCTTGACTTGAAGAACACCACCTCTTCTCAACAACATGAGATTATAAGATTGAAGAAGTGGGTGAAGAAGCTTGAAAAGAATAAGCGGTTGTTGGGAACACATTTCATTACTATCAAGTCTTGGTCATATCATTTGTAATAGGTTGCTAAGTATAAGGCCTTTATGTTTGTTTTCATGGTTCGGCCCTTATATAAGGCCTATGGGCTACGCCTTGTTATTTTACTTCTAGAAAGACTTAAAGTGATGCCCTAGCTAAGCGTCCCTATATATACTCATGTAATATAATCTTAATATTGTTGGTTTTTATTCACTATTGCAAGAAAACTTTTGTTACTATATCGTGTGATTGAATCCGACCATTCTCTTCTCTCTTTCTATCATCTCTTACGTATTATATACTTGTATTATACAATTATAGTGACGTAACAAGTGGTATCATTTGCCTAAAGATCATTGAGCTGTGTGATTTAGTGTAGTTCGTAGTTTTTATTTAGTTTACGAGTTAGTTTTGTAGTTATTTATTGACAAAATCTCATTTCTAGCACTTATCCTTTGCACTTGTAAAGTATTAAGGTTTCTATATTGTTAAGAAGTTTGATTTATAGTCAAAAGTTTAGATCTTTTTCGATTTACACTAGTTTTACATTCGATTTACTTATTTCCATTTCATCGAAATTGCCCAAATTTCGTCTAAACGTTAAAGCTTGAAACTTTCTTATCATTTAAGTGCTTTTAAACATTTTCATCCAAAGAGATTCAGTTTAAACATCGTTTTTGATTGAAAGAAAGTGTTTTGATCAAACTGTATTACTATCGGAATTGGAAAATAGGGTTTATCGGAATTGGAAAAGAGGGTTTATCGGAATTGGACATTAGGGTTTATCGAAATTGGACAAAAAGGGTTTATCGGATTTGAAGACCAAGGGTTTATCAAAATTGTATACTTTGTAGATTCCTTGCTTGTTAAAGTACTTCGACTTTGTGGAAATCTCCTATCTTGTATAAGTTAGTAAGAAATCATCGGAATTGCCAAGTTCCATTCCAATTCAGATAATTTATTGAAATTGCAAAGTTCTGTCGCAATTGCAAAGTCCATCGCAATTCCCAAGATCCATCGAAATTGAAAAGTTCATCACAATTCAGCTAGCTTATCGGAATTGACTAAGTTCGGTCGGAATTCACTCTATTTTGTCGGAATTGGATAAATCCATCGAAATTGTAACTTTGTCGCAATTCAGTTAATCCATCGCAATTGGCAAACTGTGAACAGTGTTTGTAGGAATTCAATGTGAACAGTGTTTGTCGAAATTGAAAGTGAATAGTAATCATCTTAATTCAAACTTAACCAGAACCAAACTTTATAACTCACAACACACTTCTCAATTGTCTACAAGATCCATAAGAACACAAGTTATTTAATCACAATCATGTCTCAACCACCTTATTTCAACTACTATCAACAGCAGTATCCTCAACAACAGTAGTATCCTCTACAGCAGTCGTATCCTCAACAATAACTATTCATGCGACAACATCAATTCTTCCCACAACAACAAGTCCCTCAACAACAACCATACCAACAACAACAAATGCAATCTTACCCACTTCCTGTAAAACAACCACATTGGTTTGATCAAATGTGTGAGGCCATCAGCAGTCAACAATCGAGACATGAAGCTGGATCACTTGACACACCTCATATGCTCACTCCTGGTAATTATGTTCAATGGGCAATTCGATTCTTAAGTTTCATAGAACTCAAGAAACCACATGGAAAATATATGAAAAAGGCTATTATTGAAGGTCCATTCCAAATGCCAACTACAACGGTTCCTGGAGATCCAAATGCTATTCCTCCAAGAGAAACAACTGTGACCCCCATTCCTGATGCTCAACTTACTACAGAGCAAATACTTCATCGTGAAGAAAATGAACTTGCAATGTCATACATTCTTCAAAGAATACCTAATCCGATCTTCCGAAGCATTGATGCTCAGAAAAAAGCTAACGATATGTGGGAACATATTTATCTTTTAATGGAAGGCACTGAACTGGACAAAGAAGACATGGAATCCAAACTCTACCTCGAATATACAATGTTCATGATTGAATCAGGGGAGTCACTAGAGTCTTATTACCATTGGTTCACAAACATCATCAATGACTTGGACAGACACAATATTGTTTTACCCAGGATTGCAGTCAACACAAAGTTTCTCAGTTGTCTTAGTCCAGATTGGCAAAAATATGTCACGTTTGTTCGTCAAGCCAAAAATCTACGCAATGCATCTTATTGTTTGTTGTATGATTATCTGAAGCACCATCAGTCTGAAGTTGACAAAGATCGAGCTCTTCGTGGTACTTATTCACCTTCTGCAACTCCAAACTCATTGGCACTGATAGCTCAATCTCACTTTGCTCTACCTCCAAAGTCAAACCATGCTTATATCCAACAGCAACATCACTTTAACTATCCTCCACAAACCTCATCAACCCAACTCATTCCATATGATTCGACACAGCAATCAACTGACAATCAACTTGTACCCTATGACAACATTGATACCATGTTCTACACAAATTCAAACAGTGACGAAGATGATGCATTCAACTCTTTGAATGAAGGATTTGTACTCATTGCTCGTGCTTTCAGCAAATTCTCTAACAAATCCAACAATCGTCTCCGCACTTCATCCAACACAAGGAATCAAGCTGTTGTACAAGATGGACGAGTTGAAATTCAGAATCATGCTAATGGAATAACTGGATGAGGAGGTTATATGGGAAATTGAGGAAGTGGACAACGGTTTAATGCAGCTAGCGGAAGTAGGACCAGTGCAGGTGCTCCTCAGAAAAGGGTTGAAATTGTTGAGACTATGAATACAGGGATTGCAAATACAATGGTTAAGTGCTACAACTGCAATGGGAAAGGTCATCTGGCTAATGCATGTCCCAAACCTAGAGTCAGAGGCAGTGAGTTTCATAAGAAGGCACTACTTCTAGCTCTAAAGGATGAATCAGGGGGCACACTAACTGAGAAAGAAAACAGCTTCATGGCAAATGCATATTCAGATGATGACATGGAGGATTTGGAAGCAAATGCAGCTATGATGCTAATGGCAAACATGCAGGAACTTCACATGAGTGATACATGCCCAATATATGATACTGATGGTCTGTCTTAGGTACCTAATCCAACAACATGTCTCATACATGAAATTGTATCACCATCTGCATCTGCATCAGGCGGGGAGCAAGTTGTTCAAAATGATTCATTATTATTTCCTCAAGAGGATGATCAAATGAACACAGTTGTTACATTTGATGAAGATCAAATTAACCCAGTTGTGACATTTGATGATCCAATTGATGACGATAACAATGATCAAATTGAAAAAAATGAACCTTTGCTCGGTCCAGATCCAGAACTCATGACCTTGCTATTGACCACCCAATCCCAATTGGACTCACAAAATTCTCATATTGAAAAATGCAATGAGATTAACAGAAACTTAAAAGAAAAAGTTGCATTCTTAACTAAGGATCTCGAGTGCTATAAAATACAACTCATAAATTTTGAAACAAAAGAAAAAAGAGAACAAAGTTTTGAAGTTGCATTCCAAAAGCTTATGTTAAAGAACAAGATTTGCAACATCAAATACGAGAATTAGCTGCTTCCAAAAACAATTTGGATTCTCAAATGGAACAAAAAAAAATAGATTTCAAACAACAGGTTGAACACCTCAATTCTGAACTTTCAAAAACAAAAACAGAGTTGTCAACTTATCAAGCTAGTTTTTGGGAACATAAACAAGTGTCTAGGAAACGAATTGATTCTTATCTTGATGAAATCGTAGATTTGGAAAGTAAATTAAAAGAGTTTCCAAAAGTTGTTTATAAAGCTGGTGAGTCGGTAACAACAATTCAAAAGTTTACTCTAAAGCAAAATCCCCAAGGTTATGGTTTTGCTATTGGTGATGAAAAACCACGTTTTCTACACAAAGCACTCAAGGAAAATCCAAAGTTGTATAGTGCAGACCATCTCTTTGATGATTCTGTTATGCGTGTTGTTGTACATAACTGTGAGGAAGAACAAGAACAGGAAGAAGAAAGTCGATAAAAAATGAGCAATGTTAAGTTTAATAAACCATTTGATTATACAAAAGTACCTCATATATCCGAAACCTTCGTTCCTCAAAAAGATAAAACAGAACAACCATGGTTCGTAATGCAAATTCATGAATCTTCTTCTGAGGTTGGTCCTGTTAAACCAGTGGCAAAACAAATGGTCCTTTACCTAATTCTGGTGTAATTGCACCATTACCTAAACGATGTCTTGTACTCAGATATTTTGATACGTTTATGAAAGACATCAAATTTTTAGAACAAGCAATTGAACATAATTCTGAGATAACAGTTTCCACTTTTCTATCTCCTTACGAAAAAGAAAAGAGAGAAATTTTTCAAAAACAATTTTTACCATACGTTCAACATTTGCGTCTTTGTGCTACACATTGGGAACAGGAACTCCAAACGGAAGTAACAACCATGATGAACACTTTCAATGCAACAGAAAATCCGATCTCAAAACAAAAATGTCGAAACAAAGTTTTACAAAAAGAAGCTGATCGACTCTTGAAAGATGTTCTAAGTTCTGATATTATCTCTGTGTTTATGAATTCCATTTATGTATCTTGCAATGCTATGCTTGTTGATGATCACACTGCTGACACTCAAACGTTGAGACATGAACATAAGACTTTAAAAACAGAAAATGAGAGAATAATTAAACACAATGATGATGTGCAAAGTAAACTTTCATGTAACACCCCCATTTTCTTAGATAGCAGCGGAAGCTAAATCTTGGGGTATTACCACATTGATACATCGTCACAATGATAGAAAAAGACTCAAAAATAGACATTTTTAAAAAATGAGTTATCATTCATTTATTTATCAGAGATTTTACAGCAAAAGAGAGACTTTTGCAAAAAGAGGTCCCAAAGACACGTGTTTGAAATAGGAAGATGAATGATAACAGGTTTGGACGTCCTCATGTCCAGTGTCACTCCGTGCAGTAAGGTCATAAGTGCTCAGTTACCTGGGATAACATGCTTAAAGTAGTGTCAACACTAAGGTTAAGTGAAATTCGTAGGTTTAGTTGGAAAGTAGTTTGAATACAAGTTCGTGTGGGCATCGAAGTACCCAAAGATAAGTTATAGTATTATTGCATCTAAGCTCATGACACCTCACGTTAACATGCCTATAGTCCAATGATGGCACTGCAGACCAATCAGTGACTAGACGTGAGGTTAACTTGCCAAGGTTAACCTCGTTATTCTAAAATATAGTGCTAATTGGTACACAGTAGGGGCACACCAACAGGTGCTGTCAAACTCCAGATAGATTTATCCACTATATTCGCGTTCACTCGCAAGTGATTATTGTTCATAAAATTTAAGTTATAGTGGCAAGGTGGTACTCGTGCAATAATCAATTAGGAGAAAAATACTTGTGTTCGGTTTAAAGCATGTATCCCCCTCACGGGTTTATAAAACATTTAAAAGTGAGGTTTAACTCACGGGATTTAAAAAGTGCGAGGCTACGAACTCACCTTAATTTAGGGAAATCCGATTGATGTCAAAAGTGACTCAGGTATTAGATGGCCTACTCACGCAATTTGAGGTAGTGTATGTCAAGTCTTAGTTAGTTTGTCTACGTTTCTAAACTTCGTTTTTAAAGTAGATGTTTCTTTAACTCACTATATTTATATATAACGTAACACCGTTCAGGCCATCATAATCCAGAGGTCATGTAGTAATAATTTGAGGAGCCAGGGCACTTTAACTCATAAACCCAGCAAACTCCTCGAAACGTATACCGAAATGAAACCCCTCACATGAAATTCCCTAGCATTGTGGTACTGTAAAACCCTTAAATTCCTGTTTCACATTTTAACGACTAATTTAAAATTTTTCCCTAAGTATTTGATAATAATTATGAAATAATTAGGACTATGGGATATGTAATAATTGTGCATTATAAGCAATTAAGACCGACTAACTATACTTAAATAATTGGTTACATTTTATTTCTCTTACTCCTATCCTAATCTAACATATAAAAGCCACATTCTTATTTTTCTTTATAATCTCTACACGTTTTCTCTACTTGGTAAGGATTCGATATTGATTGGTTCCACACGTTTATTTTGAGATAAGACCATAACATGTGTATATCCTTGTTCCAATAGATGATACTCAAATCTTGCCTAACAAAATTCACATGGCATTCCATAACAAACACACGCTTTTCCTTTCTTAAATAAATCCAAACATATCACTTTTGATATATGCCTTGCATTCGTTCTACAGGTTTATCTCACATACATGATATCTCACCATTTAGGAAACACGCATATACCTCTTAAAATCAGTCGATCAAACCCTAACCTTCTCTCACGATTCATGTGAATAAACCTGGGCGTATAATCGCATGGGTATTAAGTGCGACACTCATCATTAAGTTGCATATTCGAGTTAGTCTTGGTTGCTGTTTTACTACTGGTTCGGTCCATATTTATTGGAGATGTTGAGTCATGATTTAGGTACGAGTAGTGATTGCATAAGATGGAGTTTTGGGGTTAGATCTTACTTCAACTGTTCTTGTGTTCGTGGCTGATTCGGTCTTGCGTCATTGGAGGTTTGGTTGAGATGGTACGCATTGTGGTTGTGCTCGCATGGGATGTGGGTTCGACCTATTCTGGTTGAGTCTTGTGTTCGAGTATGTGCTTACGGTTTTGATCTATCGTCCCTTTTAGAGGTATATCTAGCCTATGACTCTTGCACCTTATGTTAATGTAACAACAGATTACGTATATTCTATAGTCCTAAACCAATGCGTACATATGATCCAACTAAAGAACTGTTAAACTTGTGGTGTCAAGTGCATATAAAACACAATATTCTGAATGCATACTTTATTCATCAACATCACCAGCCTTAAATAGCCAAGGTTACAACATTCACAACCAACTAGATCAGATAAAACAGGAAACTAGCGACTAACTAGGATGACTCAACAAACTAAAACGTTCACAATTTAAACCCAGTGGACTTGACATATTCTAAAACAAATAAAAAACATAAAACACTAAAAAACGTATGCATAATGTTGACCCAATAAAATTAATATTAAGGTGCATGAAATTATAACTAATTGTGCTTGCATGATTTTTAACGTAAGGTGTCATGTTAAGGAAGTTAAAACAAGCCCTATATTCAATTTTAATGCACATTAAATGGATCACAAATAGAATCGAGTGTGTATACATGCCATGATTTCATGTGAGTGTTTTGTTGTGTTTTGGCTCATAAATCATAAGAGGTTGCGGACTCTTTTTGTGTGATCGTTGTGTGAGTCCATAATGTGTCTAAACATGTCACTAGGTCGCGTATAAACGGTATTATTGTGCCTTGTTTGCTGCTCGTTAAACCCCTCCTCGCACACCTTTTTGTTTTGCCTCACCCACGTTCTTGGCCCTAGAATCTGCCTCGCTAGTCCATGATAAGAAATACTCGTTCGTCATGGATTGTTTGGCTGCGCATTTTGTCCCCTTGCGTGCACTTTCATTTGTGCCTCGTTATGATTTATATTTCCCTAGTTTGTGTCTCGTATTGTCCTTCTAAGAATGTGGCTGTTTGTTTAGACCCGAGAAGGTGTGCTTGGTTGTGTGTTCTCGTTATGGTGACTACCGAGAGTATGTGTGCTCATTGTGTCTCGATATGAATAAGTCCCATCGAAAGTGTGTTTTGTTTAATAGTCTCGGCATGCATAGTGATACCGAGATGGGGTTTTGTTTAGTTTGGTCTCGGTATAGTTTCGTGGTTCGAATACATTACGTTTTTCGGGTTCGTTAAGAAATATGAACGTTCTGAGTTACTAGCATGGTGATATAAGTCCTAAAATCCAAAAGTAACATATTTAGCCTAAAACTTTGATTATTTTCACATTAAACCCTATACTTTGCTAAAATGACATATAAGACCCTAAACTATGCTAATTGTCATGTTAAACCTTGAACTTAATCTATTATCACTTGTAAACCATAAGTTTGGCTAATTAATGAATATTGCGCTAAAGTTACTAATTATGGAAGGTTACTAAAATGGTAAGTTTTTAAAAATAAAAATAAACCCTAATCTGGATAACTTTACACACTAAACTCATAAAATGAACTTATAAGTGATATGTGATCATTATATTGTGTAAATTCCGTGAAGAAGGAGTGATCCGTCTCTTGTGATACTCATTTGCTTGCTTTGCATAAGGTACAGATATTCTGACCTTTCTCATAAGGTTTCTCATGACCTTTCACATCTTCTGATTTATTAGCTTCTGATTTTGATACCTTTGATATGAGCCTTTGCTATGCACCCTTTGATATGAACATTTGCTACGCACCATTTGATATGAACCTATGATTATGATATTCCTTATGACCTTAGATTCTGTGTCATTACTATGACATTCTGTTTGACCCTTCAGTTTGATACCCGAGCTATCACTAGTCATGGAGGTTCCATGAACATGTCATTGATGCACCAATGGCATGACTCTAGGGTGGTCGAGTGATGTTCCACCCCGTCCCTTTTGTTATGTAATATGTATGGCCACGATGATTATGATTTTTCTGCAGGGGCGTATAGATGCATCCTAGATCTGATCTGTTATGTTATTATGATATGTTTCTGGTGACTGGTGATGTGTGCAATACACGCCTTTTACAATTCTGGGAGCTGATCACTCCATTATGCTACTTATGATTTATTATGAGGATTATGATATGATGTTATGATATGATATGTTTCTGGGTTCGTGGTAGATTTTTGACAACCTTTACACCCTTGATATACCTATATTATACCTTCTGTTATTCCATAATGCACTATATTCGGTGTTTCTCCATTTCATTTGACTTATGATATTTGTTCAGATGGCTTTTGATTTCTCTTTCTTCTGACAGATGATATTCGTTTCAGCAGGAGCTTGTGTTTCCTTTTCCTATACATTATATGTTTGATTATTCATTTGTTATATATATTTGTTCACTGGGCTTTTTAAGCTCAGCCGCATTTCTTTTCCTGCAGCAGGTTTTAGGTTGGAAGCTGGGTTTGAGTGAAGAGTGCGTAGGAGCTCTTAGTGGACTACCCTGACGATAGACTCCCTTTGCATTTGGATTAGACCTTGGAGTTATTTTTCATTTAGATTTGATTCAGACTTGTATTCCAGTTTGATAGTTATTATTGTTTAGACTTATTATGTCCTTAGTTTCATTTTGAACCTTTGTAACCTTAATAATTATAAAAGTCTCCCGCTTGCGTTTGTTCTGTTGACACCATAATGTGACATTTTGACCCTTGTCGAGTTGGGGTGTTACAGGTACGTTGTTAAGTTAAAAAGATATGTTTTCAATTTATAAAATAGTTCATTTATACCCTTAAGTTTGTAATTTGGCAATATATACCCTTGACTTATAAACTTTTTCAAAACTAGTCCTTTATATAATAATTATATATATACTAACCCTTTAACTTTAAAACTTTACAAAATAGGTCCTTAGATTTATAATTTTATGAGAATAACATAAATAACCCTTATACTTAATAATTTCCAAAAGTTACAATATATACCCCTGTGCATGAAATACGTTACAAAACTAGTCCTAAAACCATGCAAAGTATGTTTTAATTATAACAAAAGGGTTTTACAGTGTATGGCTTATTAGAATAAGCTTAGATAAGTAGCTTTTAAGAGCTTATAGCTTATGCAAAGGGATTATGACCAAAAATATCAAATCGACAGGTTTTTAGGGTTTTAAAAAGATAATGCCTAGGTTTTTGTGATCAAGGCTTAAACAAGGGCTTACATAGGATCTAGTAAAGCTTATAAATAATCTAAAACCATAAAAGAGCTATTGAACAAGTAGAAGGGCTTACACAACTTAGAAATGGGTCGAAGAGGGTTTAGGGTTTCCTCGGCTAGAAAGGACTCGACAAGGGCTTCTTGGCTTGATCCTCTTGGTTCTTTGGCTTCTAAGGGATTATATACTACTGCTAAGACTGAGTGAGAGCAAGGATTTGAGGTGGTGAGGCTGTGTGGGATGGTTTCGAATGGCGGTGGTTTGTGGGGTATTTATAGGGCTCGAAATGGGTTTGTTGGCCAAGTTACTTGGAGTGGTGGTCAAGGGTTGAGGGGGTGACTAAGGTAAGCTAGGGGATGACTAGAAAGGTCTAGGGTGGTGTGTGGCTATGGTGGTGCCGTGGTGGTGTTATGGCGACAAAATGGTGACAAGTAGGTGATGGTGGTGTGTGGTAGGTTGGTTGGTGATGACAAGCTGGTGATGGAGGTGCTAGGTTGCTTGGATGAGTCATGGTGGTGCTAGGGTGCTAGGGTAACTAGTTTTTAGGATTTAGGGCTTGATTTAGGATTAGGGTTTGATTAGGGTTTAGTACTAGGGTTAGGGTTTAGAAAGTAATTAGGGACTAAGTTTAAGGTTTAGGAATCATGTACCAAGTGGTTGTAACTTGTGCTAAAGAAATGGAAAGGTTTAAACATGGTTTAGGCACCTAAATGACCTAATTTGGGTTCTAAGCTTAAAAGGCTTGTACATTGGGCTTTAAGTGGTTGTACTAGAGTTTAGGAAAGAAAATGTAGCTAGGATAACTTATACTTAAGCCTTGAACACTTTCAAACTAGTTTTAACTTGAAATTAGGGTTTTTAAAATAACCGTAAACGTATAGGGCTTGTTTTGGTAAAATGCTAGATATAGTAAGTTGATTTTAGTTAGACGTAGGAGTGGGGTTTGCGAATAGGTGAGGGTATTTAGCATGAATTTGATCTTCGCATTCCCA
This sequence comes from Artemisia tridentata subsp. tridentata, assembly GCA_021014915.2. Lineage (NCBI taxonomy): Eukaryota > Viridiplantae > Streptophyta > Magnoliopsida > Asterales > Asteraceae > Artemisia > Artemisia tridentata. The sequence continues at coordinate 368,712,700 of CP139507.1, forward strand.
GGTATACTCTGGTCCTCTCTTAGAGTTCCAGCGTACCTTAACGATAGGGATACGACTTTGTTTCAGACGTTTGACCTCACGGTCCATGATTTTGACAGGTTCTTCTATGAAATTGAGCTTATCGTCAAGATGAAGCTCTTTCATAGGAATGAAGAGAGATTCGTCGGATAGGCATTTCATAAGATTCGAGACGTGGAAAGTATTGTGCACATTATTGAGCTCTTCCGGAAGCTCAATTCTGTAAGCCACTAGGACAATCCGTTCAAGGATTTTAAATGGTCCCATGTATCGGGGATTAAGCTTTCCTTGCTTCCCGAAACGAAAAACACCTTTCCTAGGTGATACTTTCAACATGACGCGATCTCCTATTTGGAATTCTAAAGGTTTTCGTCTTATATCAGCATAACTTCTCTGCCGATCTCTTGCAGGTTGCAAGCGTTGACGAATTTGAACGATTTTTTCGGTGGTTTCGTGGATTATCTCTGGTCCCGTAAGTTGAACATCTCCAACTTTGGCCCAGCAGACAGGGGATCTGCACTTTCGTTCATAAAGTGCTTCAAAAGGAGCGCCTTAATACTGGCGTGATAACTATTATTGTAAAATAATTCGATCAACGGTAAGTATCTCTCCCATCCTTTTCTGAAATCTATCATACAAGCTCGAAGCATATCTTCGAGTGTTTGGATAGTTCTTTTACTTTGATCGTCGGTCTGAGGATGATATGCGGTACTCATGTCTATCTTAGTACCTAGGGCATTTTGTGTTGACTGCCAGAATCTAGACGTGAAACGAGTGTCACGATCCGATATAATAGATATTGGCGCTCCATGCCGGGAAACTATTTCCTTTAGGTACAACCTTGTAAAGGTTTCCATACTATCAGTTTCTCGGTTAGGGATGAAATGAGTGGATTTTGTAAGACGATTGACAATGACCCAAATGGTGTCATGTCCGTTCGATGTCTTAGGGAGTTTCGTGACGAAGTCCATAGTGATTGTTTCCCACTTCCAAATGGGGATTGCTCGTTGTATCAGTAAGCCGAATGGCTTCTAACATTCAGCCTTCACTCTGGAGCATGTTAAACACTTGCCCACATATTCAACAATAATTGCCTTCATGTTAGGCCACCAATAGTGTCTCTTCAGATCCTGATACATCTTATCAGAGCCCGGATGAATAGAATACTTGGATTTATGGGAGTCATGCATAATCAAGTTTCTCAAGTTACCAAGATGTGGTAACCTACTCCGATTCTTGATACAACAAATTCTATCAGAACGCACTTTAAAAGATTTGTGCATTCCGCGCAAGTTTTCGGATTTGATATTTTGTTCCTTGAGTGCTTCGATTCGGGCTCGGAGGATTTGTGAAGGTAAGTTAGGATGAATTTTCATTACTAATGACCTGACTCGAAGTGGTTTAATTTGTTCCTTTCAGCTCAAGGCATCTGCTACTACATTAGCCTTGCCAGGGTGATAACGAATCTCACAATCGTAGTCATTGAGCAATTCAATCCAACGTCGTTGTCTCATGTTCAACTCTTTTTAATTAAGAACATGTTGTAGGCTTTTATGATCGGTGAAAACCGTACATTTGTGCCATACAGATAGTGTCTCCATAATCTAAGAGCGTACACAACTGACCCTAACTCAAGATTGTGTGTGGTGTAGTTTTTCTCATGAGTCTTGAGTTGTCGAGATGCATAGGCGATAACCTTTTCTCTATGCATCAACACAACTCCTAGACCTTGGTGAGAAGCATCACAGTAAACAACAAAATCGTCGTTTTCTTCTGGTAATGCTAGAATTGGAGCTTCATACAACTTCTTTTTCAAGAGTTTGAAAGTTGTCTCCTGGTTATTTCCCAAGATAAACTCCTTATTTTTCTAGGTTAGTTCAGTCAAAGGCTTTGCAATCCTTGGAAAACCTTCGATGAACCTTCGATAATAGCCAGTGAGTCCTAAGAATTGGCATATTTCTGTGGGTGTAGTAGGTGACACCCAATTTTTAAGGGCTTTGATTTTAGCGGGATCCACATGAATTCCTTGATGATCTATCATGTGTCCGAGAAATTGCACGACATTAATCCAAAAATCACACTTAGAGAAATTTGCATAAAGCTTCTTTTTCTTTCTTGAGTAATTCAAGGATTATCCTCAGATGATTGGCGAGCTCTTCCTCATTATGAGAATAGATAAGGATACCATCGATGAACACGATTACAAATTTATCCAAATGTGGTTTACACAACCGGTTCATGAGGTCCATGAAAATCGCAAGTGCGTTTGTCAAACCAAATGGCATCACTTGAAACTTGTAGTGTCCATATCTCGTTCTGAAAGCGGTCTCAGGGATATCTTCATCCCTCACTCTCAGTTGATGATTACCAGATCGTAAGTCAATTTTCGAGTAGACTCTCGATCCTTGAAGTTGATCGAATAAGTCATCAATCCTGGGTAATGGATAACGATTCTTTATAGTGAGTTTATTCAACCCCCTATAATCGATACACATCCTAAAAGTTCCATCTTTCTTCTTAACTAATAAGATAGGAGTTCCCCAAGGTGACGTACTCTGATTAATGAAACCTCGGTCGGCTAATTCCTGGTGTTGATCAGATAGTTCCTTCATCTCCAAAAGAGCCAATCTGTAGGGTGATCGGGCTACGGGTACCGCCCCAAGAACTAAATCGATTTGGAATTCTACTTGACGAATAGGAGGAAGGCCAGGTAAATCCTTAGGGAAAACTTCCGGAAATTCCCTAACGATGGGGATATCCTCTAGTAGTTTTTCATTTGGCTTCTTCTCCAATACTCGAACAACGAAAATTTGACAACCTCGGGATATATACTTCTGAGTTTTGATACAGGAGATGAGATTTAGACGAGTTTTACTCTGATCTCCTCGGATAATTAAAGTTTCACCGATGACAGGAATATGGATGATTTTCTCGTCACAAAGAATCTTAGCACTATTCTGGGACAACCAATCCATACAAATGACAACATCAAAACTACCTAGTTTAATCAACATGAGATCGATTTTGAAAGGTTGGTCTAACAAAGTTAGGGTACAACCCTGGATGACGGTTTTCGTACTAACTAGGTTTCCGTCGGCCATTTCTATGTCACAGTAGGTATCTAAGGTAAGGGGTGTGATCCTAAGTTTAGAATCAAGAGATATAGATATGAAGCTTCTATCGGCTCTAAAATTAAATAGCACTCTAGCTAGATGACGATTTAAAAGGAATGTACCCGTAACTACGTTCGGGTATAGCGGAGCATTCCTATCCCTTAAATATAGACTCTCCCCTGGGCACCATCATTTCTCTTTTGGCATTAATTCGCATAATTCCCTTTCTCTCCACATGCATGACAAGTAACCGTCACTGGTAGCTGATTGCTCCCAGTGGCTGGTCCCTTGGGTCTGATAGCCCATCCTTGTTGCAAGCACTACACTTGACAATGCAAGGTCATGTGTGATGTAGAGCACATCTTCTACAAAGTGGGAGATTTCCAGCATAACCACTCTCCTTAGGTGGAGTGGCAGCGTAAGCACTAGTAGCTTCTTGCCTTGGGTTCTGGCGTAGGTAAGGATTTGAGGTACGGGTATTGGTGTTGGGGTTACGGTAGTTGTTGAAAGTTCTTCTATCGTAGAACTTTCATTTGTTATCGTTGGGCGCTGGCACAGAGTTGTGCTTTGTTACTTGATCAATTAACCTTTGAGTGATGGTTATGGCTTCCTCTAAAGTTTGAGGTTTAAAGGCAGTAACATTCCCTTCGATACATCGAGGCAAACCCCCGATGAAAACTTCCATTGTCTTTTCAGCAGTTGGCACCATGGTAGGACATAGTGTTGCCAACTCCTAAAATCTCCTAATGTAAGTTTTGATATCATTCCCCTTCACAGTCAAATTATAAAATTCATGCTCCATTTTCTTGACTTCCGTCCGGGGGCAGTACTTCTTAATCATAAGCTTTTTGAATTTGGTCCAGGTGGTTATATATGCTTCCTCAATTCCCATCGGATGGCATCCTGAGTCATGGCTGGAGCAGCAGACGTTGACAATCGCTTGGGTGCCATTCTATCAATATTTGACGGATAGCACGGGGTAAGAAAGATATCACAAGTCGGTCATAATGAGGATTATGAAAATTCCGACATAGATATTTTATTCGATACAAGTTCTAACTCTTAGAACGTTGTAGAATATGACGGAAGAGATTGATACAAGTTCTAACTTTTAGAACGTTGTAGGATATGGCGAAAGAGTTTGATACAAGTTCTAACATTTAGAACATTGTAGGATACAACGGAAGAGTTCAAAACCTAAAACTTATAGGTATTCTAACGAGCATGGGATTCATTTCTCGGGAGCTGGTTTACCTCCTAAAGGTCTCGGTATAATCCATAAGGAATTATCCAGTTCTGCAAACATAGATTCATCTAAGAAATAGTCCGGTGGTGGTGTAGTTGGCCTAATCGGGGAAGAAGATCCAACGGATGAGGATGGACTAAACGGTGGAGAAGATCCTATAGATGATGATAGACTAAATGGTGGAGAAGGTCCAACGGATAGAGATTCAATAGAAGTTTCAGTGTCTCTAGGTACGGTCACTTGCTTAATTTCTTGGTTATGAATTGTTACCATAAGACCTAGGTATAAAGGCTTGGGATAACCGGGTGGTGTAGAATCCATAGAATTTCCTGAGTTTACGAGGATAAGTCTTAATACGGGATAGAGAACTTATGAAACTAGGTATGGGAAAACTAATACTCCATTAGATCATAAACGACTTGCCTATTTATCGTACAAGGTGAAAATTTGACAAGTACCCTTATTTATGTTACACATCCCGTAACTAGGTTTGGTATAAAAACTTAAGGATTCTAGGCTAGTAAGTCTGGTAGTATACTAGTCTAGGGTTGTTCATTTATTATTCTTAAGCTCATAGATTGCTTCTAGAAGACTCCTTATATCTGATCGATGACTAACTTGGATGTCCTCAAAGATCATTTCAAGAGTAGATATCCTAACACGAGCAAGAACTATTTCATCGGCATGTCCTTCTTGTTACTTTTGTAAGTCTACAATCTGGGTATGGGCTTCTTCTAGTTCTATTTCTAACCTATCAAAATTTCCTTGGATGATGACTCGAACTTTTCCAAGATCATGAATCTCATCTTCTATATCCTCGATATGTTCTAGAGATAGCTTACCTAAGTGATTCAAAATGTCTTTTGTTTGCTCCTCATGCCTTTCTAAAGGTGTCTTATAAGAACTACTTCCTGTTTCGAACACGGGAGGAGTGGAAGGTGATAGAAAATGAATTTTCTTACTAGGCGGGGAAACTACTTCGAGAATGAAGAAATCTCGGGGATCAAAGAGTAGTGCCGGGGGAATTGGAGATACAGAGGGAACGATAGGAATTTCACCATTATATGCTTGCATATAACTATTATATGGTTGCATATAATGGTACGGTTCAATAGCTAGTGAAGCTATAAGATTCTGAGTTAATTCATTTGAAGAATTAGAATCAGAATTAGGGGAATAGCTTAGTGAATCCGAGACAGAGTCAGAACTATATGATGTAGAAGAGGAATTCTCATCATCGATATCATATAAAATGATAGGGTGAGTGGAAGACATGACTGTAATAGCCCGGGAGAAAATAGTATATGTACAAACGTACTTATTATAATAATAATAATAATAATAACATAGGTTATTATTCTATATATACTATTGCGGGAACGTGGTAGCACGGGGGACTTTTTAGAAAAGTAGTTATAGTTTAGGTAAAAACCTTGTTCTCTATAACTGTGGCTCTGGTACCAATCACTAACACCCCCATTTTCTCAGATAGCAGCAGAAGCTAAATCTTGGGGTATTACCTCATTGATACATCGTCACAATGATAGAAAATGACTAAAAAGAGATGTTTTTAAAAAATGAGTTATCATTCATTTATTTATCAGAGTTTTTACAGCAAAAGAGAGACTTTTGTAAAAAGAGGTCCCAAAGACACGTGTTTGAAATAGGAAGATGAATGATAACAGGATTGGACGTCCTCATGTCTAGTGTCACTCCGTGCAGTAAGGCCATAAGTGCTCAGTTACCTAGGATAACATGCTTAAAGGTCAACACTAAGGTTGAGTGAAATTCGTAGGTTTAGTTGGAAAGTAGTTTGAATACAAGTTCGTGTGGCCATCGAAGCACCCAAAGATAAGTTATAGTATTATTGCATCTAAGCTCATGACACCTCGCGTTAACATGCCTATAGTCCAATGATGGCACTGTAGACCAATCAATGATTAGACATAAGGTTAACTTGCCAAGGTTAACCTCGTAGTTTGCAAATATAGTGCTAATTGGAACCCGGTAGGGGCTCACAAACGAGAGTTGTAAAACTCCAGATAGATCTATCCACTATATTCGAGTTCACTCGCAAGTGATTATGGTCATGAAATTTAAGTTATAGCGGCAAGGTGGTACTCGTGCAATAATCAATCAGTAGAAAAATACTTGTATTCGGTTTAAAACATGTATCCCCCTCACGTGTTTATAAAACATTTAAAAGTGAGGTTTAACTCACGGGATTTAAAAAGTGTGAGGCTACGAACTCACCCAAATTCAAGGAAATCTGATTGATGTCAAAAGTGACACAGATATTAGACGGCCTACTCACGCAACCTGAGGTAGTGTATGTCAAGTCTTAGTTGGTTTGTCAACGTTTCTAAACTTTGTTTTTAAAGTAGATGTTTCTTTAACACACTAGATTTATATATAACGTAACATCGTTCGGGCTATCATAATCCAGAGGTCATGTAGTAAACGTTTGAGGAGCCAGGGCACTTTAACTCGTAAACCCAGCAAACTCGTCGAAACGTATACCGAAATGAAACCCCTCACATGAAATTCCCTAGTATTGTGGTACGTTGCTAAGTTAAAAAGATAGGTTTTCAACTTATAAAAATATTTCATTTATACCCTTAAGTTTGTAATTTGGCAATATATACCCTTGACTTATAAACTTTTACAAAACTAGTCCTTTATATAATAATTATATATATATATATACTAACCCTTTAACTTTAAAACTTTACAAAATAGGTCCTTATACTAATAATTTTTTGAAAATAACAGAAATAACCCTTATACTTAATAATTTCCAAAAGTTACAATATATACCCCTATGCATGGAATACGTTATAAAACTAGTCCTAAAACCATGCAAAGTGTGTTTTAAGTATAACAAAAGGGTTTTACAGCTTATGGCTTATTAGAATAAGCTTAGAAAAGTAGCTTTTAAGAGCTTATAGCTTATGGAAAGGGCTTATGACCAAAAATATCAAATCGACAGGTTTTTAGGGTTTTAAAAGGATAACGCCTAGGTTTTTGTTATCAAGGCTTAAACAAGGGCTTATATAGGATATAGCAAAGCTTATAAATAATCTAAAGCCTTAAAAGAGCTTATTGAACAAGTAGAAGGGCTTACACGACTTAGAAATGGGTCGAAGAGGGTTTAGGGTTTTTTCGGCTAGAAAGGACTCGACAAGGGCTTCTAGGCTTGATCCTCTTGGTTCTTTGGCTCCTAAAAGCTTCTATACTACTGCTAGGACTGAGTGAGAGCAAGGATTTGAGGTGGTGAGGCTGTGTGGGATGGTTTCAAATGGTGGTGGTTTGCGGGGTATTTATAGCGCTTGAAATGGGATTTTTGGAAAGTTACTTGGAGTGGTGGCCAAGGGTGGAGAGGGGTGACTAAGGGTAGCTAGGGGATGACTTTGAAGGGCTAGGGTGGTAGCTAGGGTGGTGTGTGGCTATGGTGGTGCCGCGGTGGTGTTATGGCGATAAGAAGGTGATGAGTAGGTGATGGTGGTGTGTGGTAGGTTGCTTGGTGATGAAAAGCTGGTGATTGATATGCTAGGTTGCTAGGATGAGTCATGGTGGTGCTAGGGTGCTAGGTTAACTAGTTTTGAGGATTTAGGGCTTGATTTAGGATTAGGGTTTGATTAGGATTTAGTACTAGGATTAGGGTTTATAAAGTAATTCGGGACTAAGTTTAAGGTTTAGGAATCATGTACCAAGCGGTTGTAACTTGTGCTAAAGAAATGGTAAGGTTTAAACATGGTTTAGGCTAAGGTTTAAACATGGTTTAGGCACCTAAATGACATAATTTGGGTTCTAAGCTTAAAAGGCTTGTACATTGGGCTTTAAGTGGTTGTACTAGAGTTTAGGAAGGAAAATGTAGCTAGGATAACTTATACTTAAGCCTTGAACACTGTCAAACTAGTTTTAACTTGAAAGTTGGGTTTTTAAAATAACCGTAAACGTATAGGGCTTGTTTTGGTAAAATGCTAGATATAGTAAGTTAGATTAATAGTATACTTGATAATATGATTTTTGTAACTTAGACTTGACATACCAGGAGGTTTACATGAGGTAAACATAGAGATAATTGGCACTGATAGTTGCGTGAGCACGTCTAGAGGGCTATGTAAGTTACTTTACATAGTTGGAGTGAGATGAAGCAAAAAGTTTACCCGTGAAAGTGATATATATATATATATATATATATATATATATATATATATATATATATATATATATATCATAAGTGTGGAAAATATAGATGAAATTTTTGAGGTATTACATTTCAAAAGAAAATTTTCAACTAAATCAGAAGCTACAATGGTGTCAAACTCAGAGTCTTGATTTTGAGTTAAAATTACAAAGTCAAAAAGAAACAATGTCCTTTCAGAACAGTTACACATCCAAAGTTGAGAATCTTGAAAATGAAAATGCTGTTTCAAAAAGTCAAATTTTCAAATATGAAGAAGACATAGATGAAGTTTGTCAAAATCATAATGGCACCATTCGTTTAAATAAAGAAATTGATTCAAAAATTCAACAAAAGATTCACGTCATCATTGAACTCAAAGAGAAAATTCAGTTACTAGAAAAAGGAAAGTTTGTTGACACAAATGTGATTGCATCGGGAATGTGCAAAATGGACACAACACCTAGGCAAACAATCCCACAGACTACTAATTTGAATCCTCCCACTTCTACACGAATAGTCACCACTACTAACGTTAGCAGATCAAAGCATAAGAGCAACAAACAGAAGAACAGGATCTGGCAACATAAGAGCAGGAAACTAGAAGCCCAAGAAGTAGAAGATCAATTTAGTTATTTGAATAAAACGCATGTTGCGAATTCTAAGACTTTGAATGTTTTGAATGTTAATGCATCTTGTGTGTTTTGTCGTAAAAGCATGTTATCTGGTGATCATACAAAATGTGTTGCAAAATCTCTTTTATCTCGTAACAAGAAACGTACATCTGGCATTCCCTCTAGGCCCACTATTGCTTCTAATACTGTGCTAGGCAAATCACCAAGTGTAGTTTCTAAAGATGCCTTAGACACACCCATAGTTTCAAAAACAACTCCTAAGACAATCCCATCACCTAGCGAATTCACAAAGAAGAAAGCTAAATATAGTTAGGCATGGCAACGTTGGTTACAAAGGAAACCTTGTTTCACATGGCTACCTAAAGTTATTAATAGCTGTGTTACTAAACCAACGAGTTCCACCGTTACCATCACTCCATCTTCATCATCTTCGTGTGATGCAGGTAATTCAAATTGTTCTATGGATTGTTGATAGTGGTTGTTCCCGACATATGACAGGAAATCTCAAACTTATAATAAACTTTGTTGCAAAGTTCATCGGCAGTGTCAGATTCGGGAATGATCATTTCACTGCTATCATGGGCTATGGAGATTACGTCGATGGAAACATTGAATTAGTCGTGTCTATTATGTCGAAAGCCTTGGTCACAACCTTTTCTTAGTCGGTCAATTTTGTGATGGAAATTTGGAAGTGGCATTTCAGGAGAAAACTTGTTTCGTTCGTGACTTACAAGGAAATGATCTCATGTCGGGCAAACGTGGAACTAGTCTCTACAACATTTCAATGTCTGATATGACGGCTTCTTCTCCTATATGTCTGCTCTCCAAAGCACATTCGACAAAATCATGGTTATGGCATAAATGACTATCTCATCTGAATTTCAAAACCATGACTGAACTTGCACGTCACAAACTAGTCGATGGTCTTCCACGGTTTCGATGTGCAAAAGATCACTTATGTCCAGCTTGTGAACAAGGAAAAAGTACTCGTGCTCATTTCCCTTCAAAAATAGAACGCAGTACATATCACATTCTTCAACTACTTCATATGGATTTGTGTGGCCCTATGCATGTTCAAACAATAAACGGTAAACGCTACATATTGGTAATAGTTGATGACTACTCCAGATGGACTTGGGTCTACTTTCTCTGAAGCAAAGATCAAGCTCCTTCAATGATCATCACCTTTCTCACAAAAATTCAAGTTCAGCTTCGTAATACGGTCAGAAAAGTTAGAACAGACAATGGAACTGAATTCAAGAATCAAACTCTTCGAGCTTATTTTGAGAGAGTGGGAATTGAACATCAAACATCCATTGCAAGAAGTCCAGAACAGAAAGGGGTTGTTGAAAGACGCAATAGGACGTTAGTGGAAGCTGCAAGAACAATGTTAATCAATGCCCAATTACCAGATTACCTATGGCAGAAGCTGTATCAACTGCATGTTATACCCAAAACCGTTGCATTATCACCAAACGGCATCACAAAACTCCTTATGAGATTGTTCACAACTGAAAACCGAATATAAATTACTTTCATGTATTTGGGGCCCTTTGTTACCCAAATAATGATCGTGATGATTTTGAAAAACTCAAAGCCAAAGCTGACATTGGTATCTTCATTGGATTTTGTGAGAACTCTAAAGGTTTTCAAATCTGGAATCGTCGTACTAGAGAAATTCAGGAGAGTATTCATGCTAATTTCAATGAGCTTACACAAATGGCTTCTGGGAAAAACAGCTTAGGACCCGCAACCAACCATCTAAATTTTCCAGATCAATCAGCTGCACCACTTTCCCTCAACTGTAAGGAATTAGAAACCTTGTTTGCTCCACTGTTTGATGATTCAATTGCATGTCGTGCACCAGATGTATCACCAATTTCCACTCGACCACCTGATCATAATCCCATACCTGATACACTTGTTACTACAACAACAACCGTTGCTACAGATGCACCTCCAAATGAATCTCCATCAACAACAGAACAAACCGCTTCCAATACTGAAAATGCAGTTGAAGATCCACAACAACAAGAAGTACCCGCACCTGCACATTATGACAAAAATGCCTTCTTTAATCCAATTGCTCCGGCTCCAACCATTCCTGATATTGCAGAGTCATTTAGACGCAACTTGGATCCTGTTGGGAATTATCACAAGATACGTGAGAAGACTTAATATGAAGACCAGAATTAAGTCTGGTGGACTACAGAATTAAGTCTGCAAGTATTGTTAGTTAAGTCTAGTCAAAGTTAAGTCTGGTCGGTTTATTGTTAAGTCCGGTAGAGTAAATGTAAAGATAAGTCTGTTTTACTTTAGTCATTAAGTCTGGTCATGATATTATAGAAGTCGGTTAGCTATAAGTTAGGAAAGGATTTGAACTTATCTTTGGAGAAGATACGTAAATCCTTATACAAGTTTTGTATCTAGGGTTTCCTTGGTGTATAAAAGGAACCCTAACACATTAGTTTAGGGATGACGACGAAGATTGTAAAAACTCTTAGTTATTGATAATCTAATATACGAAGTAAGTTATTGTGTTCTTCATTGTTTGTGTTAAGATTCTGCATTAGCATAAACAAAGTGTTAGAGTCTCGCTTAGATTGATTTGATTTATTCAAGTCGTCTACTAAGTTGTTAAAGGCTACTTAGAGATCCATATTCGTGTGGACCAATAAGTGGTATCAGAGCCTGAAAAAGACTCTGAGGTTGAAGAATCATAAACCCTAATTCACTAAAATCATCCTACAACATGTCTGGAACCAAAATCCCTCCTGATCAAACCCCTCCCAAGAATGATGAATTCTCCTTGCATGGCAGTGATGATGACAAATCCATTCATGATGAAGAGAAAACTGAAACCACCAGCTCCAAAACACAAACCATTCCCTCAACCACAACCATATCCAACATAAAACTTCCACTCCTGAAAAGAGACGAGCACGATATATGGGCTATGGAGATGGAACATTACTTGGAATACACTGATAGTGAAATCTGGAAGGTTATTCAGAAAGGAAATTCAAAGAAAAGGGTATCGGTTGGAGCAGATGGATCGGTTAGAGTACTACCACCAGTATCTACAGAGGAGATACGGGCTGTTGAAAAAGAGAAAAAGGCAAGAACTGTGCTGTTGATGGCTCTTCCCAAAGAGCATTTGAGAACGTTTCATAATATGACCGATGCCAAAGAAATTTGGCAAGCAATCAAAAAGCGTTTTGGTGGGAATGCAAACTCAAAGAGAATGCAAAAGTCTGTTCTCAAGCAACAATTTGAGTCTTTCAGCATATCTAGTACAGAAGGACTGGAAAAGGGCTATGATAGGTTTCAACTCCTTCTGGCACAATTGGAATCTCTTGGTGCTCTAGTATCGAAGGAAGATGCCAATCTTAAATTCCTCAGAGCACTCCCATCAGAATGGTCAAGTGTCTCTATGACTATGAGGATAACGGATGCAGTGGACAGCATGACAACTGATGACCTGTACAATAACCTTAGGGTTTTTGAACAGGAAGTCAAGGGATATTCTAAAGCATCTTCCAGTTCCTCAAATGTTGCCTTTGTCTCTCAAGGCAAAAGCAGCACTACTAGAGTTAAGTCTGGTAGGGTTAATTCTGGTAGTTATGAGACTCCTACTAGTAGTACAAGGGAAAGAGCTGCTTCTGAAGGCGTCGCTGATGAGATTCTTCATTCATTCTTTTCTTATCAACAAGAAGATAATGAGTTTATCAGTGAAGATTTGGAACAGATCTATGATGCTGAAGTAGAAGAGATGTATATTAAATGGCAAATAGCCATGATTGCTCTGCGAGTAAAGAGGTTTCAAAAGCAGCATGGAAGGCCTATTCGTTTTGATAACAAGTCTCAAGTGGGGTACACTAGAAGGACAGTTGAGTGCTATAATTGTCACAAACATGGGCACTTTGCAAGAGACTGCAAAGAGAAGAAGTCTGCTGATGAAGACAGGAAGAGAAGTTATGACTACCCAAGGAAGGACAAGTCAGAGAGAAACCGGATAAGTATGCTGACATTGGAAGCTGGAGATGTGAACTGGACTGAGCACTCACCAGAGGAAGACGTACAGAATCATGCACTTATGGCCATTGGTACTAATAATGAGGTATCCTTATGTTCAAAAATATGCATTGATTCATATAATCATCTCAAATCTGTATGTGATGAACAGTTAAGAGAAATAGGTGACCAGGAAGTAAAAATTCTAGCTTATACTGAGGCAGTTAAAAAATTAGAAGCACAGATTGTCACCTTACAAAAACAACATGCCTCTTTGAATGAAAAACTCACTTTTCAAGCAAATGAAATATATGCAAAAGATGAGAAACTTAAAAAAATAAGAAGAATAGGCATGAAAGCTGTTAAAGAAAGAGATGAATTGCAAAAGAAAATAGATAAATGGCAACACTCTGCTAAGTGTCAGGATAAGCTCCAAGCTTGCCAAATGAGTTCCACAACTAAAATCGGCTTAGGTTATGGAATTAAGTCAGATGATGAAGTGTTAAGTTATGAAGAAGAAATGGACAGATCAGCTTTCACGTGTACAAAAGAGGATTATGTTGGTAAACCTGTTTACAATAGGTTCATTAAGTCTGATGACTTTAAAGGAGCGCCACCTCCACTTAGTGGAGATTACACTCCTATACAGAAAGCAGACATTGATGATTCTTTATATGTATTTGGTAAAAAGGGTCTTAAAAATTCTGAGACAGACAACTCTGATGACAGATCAAGTGAATACTCCACTTGTCAAACCAATGACAGTGAAGGATCCACAAGAAATGTCTCTGAGAAGTCTGAATCAGGGTCAGAGTGTAAATCAAAAGAGTCCTCTAAAGCAAAATCTGTCAAAAAGAGTGAACCAGTGGTGACAAAATCTAAATCAAATACAGATAGACCTAGTTCTATTAATCACATGAAAACTCCTAAGGAGTATGTTAAGAATCAAGAGTCGCCAAAACCTGATAGGATGAGACAAGAGTTTAGGAAAAATCACACCTTTGGTCCTAAGAGGTGCTTTGTGTGTGGTAGTTTAAGTCACTTGATTAAGGATTGTGACTTTCATGAGAAAAGAATGCAAAAAGAGGCTGAACTAAGAAAGAATAAGGGTGTTAATGGCCACATAAATAATAAACCAGTTTGGACTAATGCTAACAGGATTAATCATGCTAATAAGTTTGTGACTAGACCTGTACAAGTTAATTCTGGTAATATTTGTTCTGGTAGACCAAATGTGAGTTATGTTGGTCAAAATGTTAATTATGTGAGGCCAAGTGTTAATTCTGGGTGGTTTAATCATTCTGGACCCAGACAATCTGTTAAGAGACCACAGGTGAATTCGTATAATCAGAGAAAAATTTTTATAAACCAAAGTCACCTGTAAGGAGTCCTTTTGTCAATAATACAGCACAAGCTTCAAGTTCAAGTGCTGTAAGGGAAAATAGGGATTCTGTTGTTAAGTCCCCTGCATATTGGTCTTGGGATCCTTTTCAGAACACATTTACCTATGAGTCTAAGACCAAAGGTGGATCAAGCTCATGCAAGACCTATAAATATGTTGATCCACAGGGCAGACCCAAGTCCTCAGTGGCTTGGGTCCTGAAGAGAAACTAATTTCTCTACTTGTGTGCAGGAACATCCACTGACGAACATGGAAGATAAAGGAATATTTGATAGTGGGTGCTCTGGGCACATGACTGGTAACAAGAACCATCTGAAAGATTTTCAAGAATTCCAAGGAGGTTCTGTTACCTTTGGAGGCAGTAAAGGTTATGTAACTGGTAAAGGTAGAATTGTTGTTGGCAATTTAGAGTTTGATAATGTGTCTTTTGTAAGAGAACTAGGTCAGTTTAACCTTTTCTCCATATCACAAATTTGTGATAAGAAGCATAAGGTGCTTTTTAGTGAAACTGAATGTTTTGTCTTGACTTCGGACTTTAAGATGCCTGATGAAAGTCAGATCCTTCTTAAAGTTCCTAGACAATGCAACATGTACAGTTTTGATATGAAGCAACCTGATTCTTTAAAAGCTTATGTCTGTTTACTTGCAAAAGCTACATTAGATGAATCTAAATTGTGGCATAGGAGACTAGGGCATGTAAACTTGAAGAATATTAACAAGTAAGTTAAGAATAACTTAGTTAGAGGATTGCCTTCTAAAGTGTTAAGGAATGATCATGCATGTGTAGCTTGTAATAAGGTGAAACAGCATAGGGCATCCTGTAAGGCTAAGTTAGAAAGGCTTGTTACTGAGCCTTTACATACCTTACATATGGATCTGTTTGGCCCCACATCTGTACAAAGTATTAACCATGCTAGTTACTGCCTTGTCATAACTGATGATTGCACTAGATTCTGCTGGGTATTCTTTATGTCTAGGAAAGATGAGACAACACCATTGATTCAAACTTTCATTAGGCAAATTGAGAACCAACTTAATAAAAAGGTTAAAATCATTAGGTCTGACAATGGCACAGAATTCAAAAATAGGAGCATGATTGATTTTTGTGGAAATAGAGGAATTAAGCAGCAATATAGCAATGCTAGGACTCCACAGCATAATGGAGTTGCTGAGAGAATGAACAGGACACTAATTGAGGCAGCTAGGACTATGCTAGCAGACTCATTCTTACCCACAACCTTTTGGGCTGAAGCTGTAGCATCTGCTTGCTACATTTTCAATAGGGTTAGAGTGACCAAGCCTCAAAATAAAACACCTTATGAGCTTATTTTTGGCCAAAAACCAGTTGTTAGCTATATAAGGCCTTTTGGGTGTCATGTGACCATTCTTGATACACTCAGTGTTCTAGGCAAATTTGAAGGAAAGTCTGATGAAGGGTTTTTAGTTGGGTATTCACTGAATAGTAAGGCCTTTAGGGTTTACAATTTAGTGACCAAGAGAGTAGAGGAAAATCTTCATGTTAACTTTCTTGAGGAAAAACCCAATGTGCAGGGATTAGGACATAGATGGATGTTTGACATTGATTATTTAACAGATTCTATGAACTATATTCCTGTCTCCAAGGAGAATCAAGCTAACCCTGATGCAGGTACCATAGAAATTCCTAACCATGCAGGTACCCAAGATCCTTCAAATGCAGGGAACATTGATCAAGAAAATGAAAGTGCAGAGCTCATTGTGATTCCTACCACAGAAGTGAATCATGTTGCTGTTAATGAAGGAACAAAGAGATCTTCAAGAACAAGGAAGGAGTCTGTTCACAAGCCTCAACCAATGGAAAAAGGGGTTACTCCTACAAAGGTTTCAGAAGATATCTTGTCCTTCAGAGAAGAACTAGATGCTTTGGCTGATAAACACCTTGGGAAGGATGATACCAGAACTAACTTGGTTAATCCTGGTAGTGAACTCATTAATTCTACTACCAGTATTAACTTGGATAAGTCTGGTAGTGATGCTGTTAAGTCTGTTCAGCCTGAATCTACTCCAAATGATGATGTTGATGATTCTGATATGCCTGATCTTGAGATCTTTGATTATCCAAATGAGGGTATTTTTGATGGGGCTTCTTATGATGAAGAAGGGGTAGTTACTGACTTCAATAACCTACCTACTGAAGTTGATGTTAGTCCAGCTCCAACACTCAGAATTCATAACATCCATCCCAAAAGTCAGATTATTGGTGATCCAAAGTCAGCTGTTCAAACCAGAAGTAGAGTGCAAAAGCCTGAATCTCATGCACTCATTAGTCTTATCAAGAAGCAGCAAAGGGTCAACCACAAGGATCAACAACACTGCTTGTTTGCCTGTTTCCTTTCTCAGAAGGAACCCACCAAAGTCTCTGAAGCACTTGATGATGAGAGTTGGGTGGAAGCAATGCAAGAGGAGTTGTTGCAGTTTAAGTTGCAGAAAGTTTGGGTTCTGGTAGATCTACCTAGAGGAGCTAAAGTTATAGGCACAAAGTGGGTCTTCAGAAATAAAAGGGATAAAAGAGGAGTGTTTGTAAGGAACAAGGCAAGACTAGTAGCACAAGGGTATAGACAGGAGGAAGGGATATATTATGATGAGGTCTTTGCTCCTGTAGCAAGGATTGAGGCTATTAGACTATTTTTAGCCTATGCCTCATACATGGGATTCATAGTCTATCAAATGGATGTGAAGAGTGTCTTTCTGTATGGCACCATAGAGGAAGAAGTATATGTTCATCAGCCTCCTGGCTTTATTGATCCTGCTCACCCAGACAAGGTGTATAAAGTCATAAAAGCATTATATGGTCTTCATCAAGCTTCCAGAGCTTGGTATGCAACACTCTCCAAGTTTCTTGAAAAGCATGGGTATATAAGAGGTGTTATTAACAAGACCTTATTCATCAAGAGAAACAAGAAGGATATCATCCTGGTTCAAGTTTATGTGGATGATATTATTTTTGGGTCTACTAAAAGGTCTTGGTGTGAGGAATTTGAAGCATTAATGAAGGGGAGGTTTCAGATGAGTTCTATGGGTGAACTCACCTTTTTCTTAGGACTGCAAGTGAAGCAATCAGAAGATGGACTATTTATCTCTCAAGACAAATATGTTGCTGAGATGCTGGAGAAGTTCAACTTTGCCAATATGAAGGCTGCAGTCACCCCTATGGAGAACAAGGTTCCATTGACAAAGGATGAGGATGCTGAAAATGTGGATGTCCACCTCTATAGATCCATGATAGGTTCTCTAATGTATCTTACTGCTTCTAGACCTGACATTATGTATGCAGTCTGTGTTTGTTCACGTTTTCAGGTACATCCAAAGACTTCACATCTTCATGCTGTGAAGAGAATCTTTAGATACCTTAAGGGCAAACCCAATTTGGGCCTTTGGTATCCTAGAGAATCAAATTTTGACCTGGAAGCCTATTCAGATAGTGATTATGTTGGAGCAAGTCTTGACAGGAAATCCACAACAGGAGGTTGTCAATTTCTTGGAAGAAGGTTGATTTCCTGGCAATGCAAGAAGCAGACTATTGTAGCTACATCTACCACTGAAGCAGAATATGTAGCAGCTGCTAATTGCTGTGGTCAAGTCTTCTGGATCCAAAATCAGATGTTGGATTATGGGTTAAACTTCATGAATACTATAATTCACATAGATAATGAGAGCACTATCTGCATAGTTAAGAATCCTGTATACCACTCAAAAACTAAGCACATAGAAATCAGGCATCACTTCATTAGGGATTGCTATGAAAAGAAGCTAATTAGAGTGGAGAAAATACACACAGATTTGAATGTTGCAGACCTCTTAACTAAAGCATTTGATGGCCCTAGGTTTAATTACTTAGTGGTTAGCATTGGAATGATGAACCCATAGCTCAGTTTAAGGGGAGGTTGAACTTAAGGGGAGGCCAATATGTATAGTTTGTAAACCAGTACTTAGGATATTTTTTAATTCTGGTAGTTCTAAATTTTAAGTCTTGTAGTTATATTTAGTTCTGGTAGTGGTTTTTCAAACTATTATTGTATACTTGTTTCTTTGTATATTGTGCTTAACTTTGTTTTGCAGCTGTCAAACCTTTATTGTTGCTAATGATTCTCATTTGGCAAAGATAAAACAAAAGGACCTTGAAATTTTTATTCATAACCATCAAGTTACATTCAAGGCTGCTGCTTACAACACAAAACAAGATAAAAAGCCTAAACATAAACAAGCTAAACGCCACCATCTACATCTTCCTTTTTCCCTTGTCCTTCAAGTCAGGCATGGTTTTCTTGGTCCCTTTCTCCCCTAGTAGATCTCTCACTTTTGGGCTTAAGAGTCCTAGAACCTGCTTGTTTGGATTTGGATGAGGCAACACAATGCTATTCTTAGAATACACATCTTTTGAGGTCTTTGCTGCTTCATCCTCTGGTTCTTCTGCAGTAAGATCATACGAAGCTAGCCAACGTTTAAGCATTGTCTTCTTTGATACCTTGTTCTTTAGGCGTGAAGTGTAGCCTGGTGGAAAGTAGCCTGCCATCTTCCATCAGATGAATCCGAAGATGAATCGGATGGATGCCAAGATGAATCGGATGAAATCTCAACAATCTCTGATGGAGAAGGATTCATTGTGCCGAAAAGGTTTTCTTTTTGGTATAAGATAAGTTTATGTTGAAGATATTGAGACTTTTATAGAAAAAATCAAGGTTTAAGGCTATTTAATGTTCGGTTGGTGGATGAATTAACTTCTTGCAGGATTTGAATTAATTATGGACTTAATTATGGTAACATTGGGGAGTTGACCATAACTTGTATATTTTTGTAAATTTTAATTATAGTAATTAGTTTTAAGTTTTTATTAAAAAAAAATAAAAAAAAAATAAAAAATAAAAAATAATAATAAATTTGTTTTTCAATTCGTAAACTAGGATTTTTAATTTTATTTTCTTAACTCGGGTAGCTGTAAGTTTTAAATCTGGTAGTTAATGTTTGTAGCTTTCATGTACAATTAGTTGTTTCCATATTTTTCTTGGTTTTTCTTGGTGCTTTGGACTAAGCTTTTGTAGGAAAAACTTGGATTTGTGATGATGTGATGCGTTGTTAGTACTTGCTCAGTGTGTAAGTCACATTCTTGGTTAAGTCTGGTGAGCCACTTGCTTAAGTCTGGTTGACCGAATTTCGGTCTGGTAGTATAAATTTTTTTTACCGTTAGGTCTGGTCTGTCAATTCAGGATTTTTATTATCAAATACGACCGTTGCGTATTTTTCGAGGGAAATAGGTATATAAGGATAAAGTTTCATTAATCTCTTATTTTTATTTCTTATTTACTTCCAATTTTAAATCTCTTGATTTTCGGACCAATATACTCTGCTTTTAACTACCAGCACTTAAACCCTAATTCGATTTACAACCAACACTTAATCAATTTCTCATCTATGGCTTCACTTAGTTTGTTGACAAGCACAACCAGGTCGGATTCTTGAAGAAACCATATCAGAGTGTTGGCTTTGAGGAGATAGTTGATTTCTTAAGAAGTTCAAATCTTCGGTACGCTTTGACTACTAATCCCACTATTTATGATTCTCTTATTAGGCAATTTTGGGGGTCTGTGACCTATAAAACCCTTGTTGATGGTACACCACAATTCAGGGCAACCATTGATTCACATGACTTCACAATTACTGAAGCTTCCATTCGGAGTAGTCTCCGATTGGGTGATGCTTCAGGGGAATATATTTTGCCTAATGATGAATTGTTTAAGGGTATGAACACTATAAGATATCCCACTGATGGTAGTTTTACTTTTTGGAAAAGCTTCTTTACACCACAGTGGAGGTTTTTGATACACTACTTGCTCTATTGCCTAAGTCCTAAAAGTGGAGGATGGGATCAGTTTGGAAGCAACATTGCTTCTGCATTGGTCTGTCTTGCCCTTGGAAGACCTTTTAACTTTTCAAAATTGATTTTTGATGGCATGGTTGCAAATTTTAAAAAGGAAAAATCTAGGTTCTTAATGTACCTAAGATTTATTCAAATGATCTTGAACTTTGAAACAGAGGATAAATTGCCATATCTCAGTGTGGGCTCTACACCAAAAAAAATTTCTAATATGAGAAATTTTAGTAGGGCCCATTGGCCTTTATTGCCTGCTATGCTTGGTGGTGCTACTAACCCTGCAGGTACATCTGAGGCTGCACAAGAGCCAACTCATGAGGAGCAAGCACAGGAACAAACTCAGTCATCCACACCACACCCAAGTCACTCACTATCACCCATCAGAGCACCTACACCTATACCATCTCCTACACCCTCACCACAGCCTACCCAAGTTCCAAGTCCTATTCAGGAGGAGGAAACTGATCAAATGTATGTGGAAGACCTTTTAACCCTGGTTCCAACTTTAGTGAAGAGAATAGAAGCTTTGGAGAAGGCAAACAATGCTAAGAGTAGGGCTATTCTCACATTGATAAAGAAGGTCAAGAAATTGGAGCAAACTTTGAAAGACAAGGGGGTTCAATTCAATGCTGAGGAAAGGGATGAAAATTCTTCCAAACAGGGGAGGAATTTTGGTGAAGAACAAAGTTTTAGAACACCTTCACAAGTTAAGTCTGCTGGTGTTAAGGATGTAAGTCCAGAAACAAGGGAAGCAGCAGAAACCTTAGCTCAATCTTTCAGCAAGATTAAACAACATAGGAAGCAGTTAAAGAGAAAGTTAAGGATTGAAGAAAGTGGATATGAAGGGGTTTATTCTGATATGGAGAAGACTAAGTCTGGTGAAGATGATAATGCTGGTAATGATATTAGTTCTGGTAAGGTTGATAAATCTGTTCAAGGTCTGTTGAAGAAAAGAGAAAGGGAAAGGAGATTTTTATCGAATCTCCTAAAACAAAAAAGTCAAAACTACAGCAAAGACAAGAGGAAGCATCTCAAGCTTTTATTGAAAGGTTGAAAGCACAAGAAAAGGCTGAGAAAGAAAGAGAAGAAGAGCAAAAGAGGCAAGATGCACTTTATGCTAGAAGAGTGGCTGAAGAGTCTGATGATCCATTTACACACCTGATAAATGTTGATGATGTGGTAAGAGCTAAGTATGAGGAGCTCAAAGCTGTTGAAGGATTGACTGCTGAAGAAAAATCCAAACAGTTAGCAGAGTTTATATCTGTTGAAGGATTGACTGCTGAAGAAAAATCCAAACAGTTAGCAGAGTTTATAAATGCAAGAGCTACTGATGATAATTTGGGTGGATACTTGGAAAAGATCAGACAAACTCAGAGAAAAACAAAAGTTCAAAAGAAGATGTCCCAAAGAGAACAAATGCATAATATGAAAATGTATTTGAAGAACATGATGTATTCAAGTTGGGAGCATATGAGTGGCAAATCATATGAAGATATTCTACAAATGTATCAAAGAGCTTATCAAAGGGATCATGGTTATAAACCAGTGGATTATGAAGATTCCTTGAGACACAGTTTCAAGAAAAAGACAAAGACTGTGCAAGATGTTGAAGCTGAAAAGGTAAAAGAAAAGGTAGTTGATGAGGAGAAAGTGTCTGAAGGAAAAAAAAATTGAGAAAGAAGCTGAAAAGATTATTGAATCTGAGACTAAGAAAGCAGCAACTGAATCAAAAGAGGAAGTGAAAAAGCCAATTTTGACATTTAACAGAAGGAAGAGTATGGCTAGAAAAAGTAAGTCAAAGAAGAAAATTCAAGAAGAGGAATCAGAAGAAGAAGAAGCTTCATCTGAGGGAGCTACAATGGGTACTATTGAAAGCTCAAAGAAGCCAGCTAAGACTGTCAGGTATAAGATCATAAAGTCTGGTCAAAGGGCAGCATATCAATTGATAAGGGAAGATTATTCTAATGTTATGTATATGAATTTCCCTGCAATTTTACATGATGTGAGTAGGGAAGATCTCAATGAGTTGTATAAGTTGGTGAACATTAAACATGGAGATAATGTCCCTGAGGAAGAATTTGAAAGAGACTTTTGGGGAGACTTAAATATAATGTTTGAACCACCTACTAAGGAAGATGAGATTTGGAAGCTGCCTGAGCAACAAAGAATGATTGGATGGGCATATTATGATAGATGTCAAGTACATTGTTTGTCTTTGGTTAATGCTAATATATATATATATGCTTGCAGAAGTTGAGTATCCCTTATCTCCTGAAGTCTACAAGAAAATGTTGGAGAGAAAATTATATGCAGACAAGAAAGATGAAGTTTATGAAAGGATTTTGGATTTGATCAAGATTAAGTCTTTGAAGGAG
This sequence comes from Artemisia tridentata subsp. tridentata, assembly GCA_021014915.2. Classification (NCBI taxonomy): domain Eukaryota; kingdom Viridiplantae; phylum Streptophyta; class Magnoliopsida; order Asterales; family Asteraceae; genus Artemisia; species Artemisia tridentata. The sequence continues at coordinate 368,735,597 of CP139507.1, forward strand.
ACATTGCTGGATTGAAGTGTTTGGAAAAATTTTCATAAGTTGCAAGTAGGACTATTGGAACTTTCTACTTGGTGGAGGTGCATAGCACTAACACAACAAAAGGTAATCAGTCCAACTTGTCTAATCCACATAAGGACTGGCTAATCCTGAGCAAACGGCTACAGGTAAAGATGTTCCAAATCCGTTTATGGTTGGCAATTTACCAAAAATTGTATGGTATTCAACTCACCATATCTGAGATAGTGAAGAGTTGACTAGCCCACAAGATTATGGCTTATGGTAAAGGCTGTGGAAATCCATAAATGGTAATCAATTCACCATGATGAGGTGCATTCCATCAAAGAATTGGCTAGTCCAAAAGGGTACGGCTTTTGGTAAAGAAAAAACAAATCCGTTGATAGTTGATGATTTACTAAAAATCATGTGGTTATCAATGTACCATGGTCTAACACACCAAACATTGGCTACTCCAGTAGTGATGGCTATTGGTAAAGAGACATCAAATCCATTAATTTTCAATGATTCACCTCTCACAGGAGTTAACACACCTGGAAGTGATGAGAATAGTATGAAACTTAACAAGAATTGATGTACAAGTTGTCATGGTTGCTGTGAAGATCAAGTGGATTACATATCACAAGACACGTGAGAAGACTTAATATGAAGACCAGAATTAAGTCTGGTGGACTACAAAATTAAGTCTGTTAGTATTGTTAGTTAATTCTTTTCAAAGTTAAGGCTGGTCGGTTTATTGTTAAGTCTGGTAGAGTAAATGTAAAGTTAAGTCTGTTTGACTTTAGTCATTAAGTCTGGTCATGATATTATAGAAGTCGGTTAGCTATAAGTTAGGAAAGGATTTGAACTTATCTTTGGAGAAGATACGTAAATCCTTATACAAGTTTTGTATCTAGGGTTTCCTTGGTGTATAAAAGGAACCCTAACACATTAGTTTAGAGATGACGACGAAGATTGTAAAAACTCTTAGTTATTGATAATCTAATATACAAAGTTAGTTATTGTGTTCTTCATTGTTTGTGTTAAGATTCCGCATTAGCATAAACAAAGTGTTAGAGTCTCGCTTAGATTGATTTGATTTATTCAAGTCGTCTACTAAGTTGTTAAAGGCTACTTAGAGATCCATATTCGTGTGGACCAACAAGTGGTATCAGAGCCTGAAAAGAGACTCTGAGGTTGAAGAATCATAAACCCTAATTAACTAAAATCATCCTACAACATGTCTGGAACCGAAATCCCTCCTGATCAAACCCCTCCCAAGAATGATGAATTCTCCTTGCATGGTAGTGATGATGACAAATCCATTCATGATGAAGAGAAAACTGAAACCACCAGCTCCAAAACACAAACCATTCCCTCAACCACAACCATATCCAACATAAAACTTCCACTCCTGAAAAGAGACGAGTACGATATATGGGCTATGGAGATGGAACATTACTTGGAATACACTGATAGTGAAATCTGGAAGGTTATTCAGAAAGGAAATTCAAAGAAAAGGGTATCGGTTGGAGCAGATGGATCGGTTAGAGTACTACCACCAGTATCTGCAAAGGAGATACGGGCTGTTGAAAAAGAGAAAAAGGCAAGAACTGTGCTGTTGATGGCTCTTCCCAAAGAGCATTTGAGAACGTTTCATAATATGACCGATGCCAAAGAAATTTGGCAAGCAATCAAAAAGCGTTTTGGTGGGAATGCAAACTCAAAGAGAATGCAAAAGTCAGTTCTCAAGCAACAATTTGAGTCTTTCAGCATATCTAGTACAGAAGGACTGGAAAAGGGCTATGATAGGTTTCAACTCCTTCTGGCACAATTGGAATCTCTTGGTGCTCCAGTATCAGAGGAAGATGCCAACCTTAAATTCCTCAGAGCACTCCCATCAGAATGGTCAAGTGTCTCTATGACTATGAGGATAACGGATGAAGTGGACAGCATGACAACTGATGACCTGTACAATAACCTTAGGGTTTTTGAACAGGAAGTCAAGGGATATTCTAAAGCATCTTCCAGTTCCTCAAATGTTGCCTTTGTCTCTCAAGGCAAAAGCAGCACTACTAGAGTTAAGTCTGGTAGGGTTAATTCTGGTAGTTATGAGACTCCTACTAGTAGTACAAGGGAAAGAGCTGCTTCTGAAGGCGTCGCTGATGAGATTCTTCATTCATTCTTTTCTTATCAACAAGAAGATGATGAGTTTATCAGTGAAGATTTGGAACAGATCAATGATGCTGAAGTAGAAGAGATGGATATTAAATGGCAAATTGCCATGATTGCTCTGCGAGTAAAGTGGTTTCAAAAGCAGCATGGAAGGCCTATTCGTTTTGATAACAAGTCTCAAGTGGGGTACACTAGAAGGACAGTTGAGTGCTCTAATTGTAACAAACATGGGCACTTTGCTAGAGACTGCAAGGAGAAGAAGTCTGCTGATGAAGACAGGAAGAGAAGTTATGACTACCCAAGGAAGGACAAGTCAGAGAGAAACCAAATAAGTATGCTGACATTGGAAGCTGGAGATGTGAACTGGACTGAGCACTTACCAGAGGAAGACGTACAGAATCATGCACTTATGGCCATTGGTACTAATAATGAGGTATCCTTATGTTCAAAAATATGCATTGATTCATATAATCATCTCAAATCGGTATGTGATGAACAGTTAAGAGAAATAGGTGACCAGGAAGTAAAAATTCTAGCTTATACTGAGGCAGTTAAAAAATTAGAAGCACAGATTGTCACCTTACAAAAACAACATGCCTCTTTGAATGAAAAACTCACTTTTCAAGCAAATGAAATATATGCAAAAGATGAGAAACTTAAAAAATATAGAAGAATAGGCATGAAAGCTGTTAAAGAAAGAGATGAATTGCAAAAGAAAATAGATAAATGGCAACACTCTGCTAAGTGTCAGGATAAGCTCCAAGCTTACCAAATGAGTTCCACAACTAAAATCGGCTTAGGTTATGGAATTAAGTCAGATGATGAAGTGTTAAGTTATGAAGAAGAAATGGACAGGTCAGCTTTCACATGTACAAAAGAGGATTATGTTGGTAAACCTGTTTACAATAGGTTCATTAAGTCTGATGACTTTAAAGGAGTGCCACCTCCACTTAGTGGAGATTACACTCCTATACAGAAAGCAGACATTGATGATTCTTTATATGTATTTGGTAAAAAGGGTCTTAAAAATTCTGAGACAGACAACTCTGATGACAGATCAAGTGAATACTCCACTTGTCAAACCAATGACAGTGAAGGATCCACAAGAAATGTCTCTGAGAAGTCTGAATCAGGGTCAGAGTGTAAATCAAAAGAGTCCTCTAAAGCAAAATCTGTCAAAAAGAGTGAACCAGTGGTGACAAAATCTAAATCAAATACAGATAGACCTAGTTGTGTTAATCACATGAAAACTCCTAGGGAGTCTGTTAAGAATCAAGAGTCGCCAAAACCTGATAGGATGAGACAAGAGTTTAGGAAAAATCACACCTTTGGTCCTAAGAGGTGCTTTGTGTGTGGTAGTTTAAGTCACTTGATTAAGGATTGTGACTTTCATGAGAAAAGAATGCAAAAAGAGGTTGAACTAAGAAAGAATAAGAGTGTTAATGGCCACATAAATAATAAACCAGTTTGGACTAATGCTAACAGGATTAATCATGCTAATAAGTTTGTGACTAGACCTGTACAAGTTAATTCTGGTAATATTTGTTCTGGTAGACCAAATGTGAGTTATGTTGGTCAAAATGTTAATTATGTGAGGCCAAGTGTTAATTCTGGGTGGTTTAATCATTCTGGACCCAGACAATCTGTTAAGAGACCACAGGTGAATTCGTATAATCAGAGAAACAATTTTTATAAACCAAAGTCACCTGTAAGGAGTCCTTTTGTCAATAATACAGCACAAGCTTCAAGTTCAAGTGCTGTAAGGGAAAATAGGGATTCTGTTGTTAAGTCCCCTGCATATTGGTCTTGGGATCCTTTTCAGAACACACTTACCTATGAATCTAAGACCAAAGGTGGATCAAGCTCATGCAAGACCTATAAATATGTTGATCCACAGGGCAGACCCAAGTCCTCAGTGGCTTGGGTCCTGAAGAGAAACTAATTTCTCTACTTGTGTGCAGGAACATCCACTGACGAACATGGAAGATAAAGGAATATTTGATAGTGGGTGCTCTGGGCACATGACTGGTAACAAGAACCATCTGAAAGATTTTCAAGAATTCCAAGGAGGTTCTGTTACCTTTGGAGGCAGTAAAGGTTATGTAACTGGTAAAGGTAGAATTGTTGTTGGCAATTTAGAGTTTGATAATGTGTCTTTTGTAAGAGAACTAGGTCAGTTTAACCTTTTCTCCATATCACAAATTTGTGATAAGAAGCATAAGGTGCTTTTTAGTGAAACTGAATGTTTTGTCTTGACTTCGGACTTTAAGATGCCTGATGAAAGTCAGATCCTTCTTAAAGTTCCTAGACAATGCAACATGTACAGTTTTGATATGAAGCAACCTGATTCTTCAAAAGGTTATGCCTGTTTACTTGCAAAAGCTACATTAGATGAATCTAAATTGTGGCATAGGAGACTAGGGCATGTAAACTTTAAGAATATTAACAAGTTAGTTAAGAATAACTTAGTTAGAGGATTGCCTTCTAAAGTGTTTAGGAATGATCATGCATGTGTAGCTTGTAATAAGGGGAAACAGCATAGGGCATCTTGTAAGGCTAAGTTAGAAAGGCTTGTTACTGAGCCTTTACATACCTTACATATGGATCTGTTTGGCCCCACATCTGTACAAAGTATTAACCATGCTAGTTACTGCCTTGTCATAACTGATGATTGCACTAGATTCTGCTGGGTATTCTTTATGTCTAGGAAAGATGAGACAACACCATTGATTCAAACATTCATTAGGCAAATTGAGAACCAACTTAATAAAAAGGTTAAAATCATTAGGTCTGACAATGGCACAGAATTCAAAAATAGGAGCATGATTGATTTTTGTGGAAATAGAGGAATTAAGCAGCAATATAGCAATGCTAGGACTCCACAGCAGAATAGAGTTGCTGAGAGAATGAACAGGACACTAATTGAGGCAGCTAGGACTATGCTAGCAGACTCATTCTTACCCACAACCTTTTGGGCTGAAGCTGTAGCATCTGCTTGCTACATTTTCAATAGGGTTAGAGTGACCAAGCCTCAAAATAAAACACCTTATGAGCTTATTTTTGGCCAAAAACCAGTTGTTAGCTATATAAGGCCTTTTGGGTGTCATGTGACCATTCTTGATACACTCAGTGTTCTAGGCAAATTTGAAGGAAAGTCTGATGAAGGGTTTTTAGTTGGGTATTCACTGAATAGTAAGGCCTTTAGGGTTTACAATTTAGTGACCAAGAGAGTAGAGGAAAATCTTCATGTTAACTTTCTTGAGGAAAAACCCAATGTGCAGGGATTAGGACATAGATGGATGTTTGACATTGATTATTTAACAGACTCTATGAACTATATTCCTGTCTCCAAGGAGAATCAAGCTAACCCTGATGCAGGTACCACAGAAATTACTAACCATGCAGGTACCCAAGATCCTTCAAATGCAGGGAACACTGATCAAGAAAATGAAAGTGCAGAGCTCATTGTGATTCCTATCACAGAAGTGAATCATGTTGCTGTTAATGAAGGAACAAAGAGATCTTCAAGAACAAGGAAGGAGACTGGTCACAAGCCTCAACCACCTACCTACTGATGGGGCTTCTTATGATGAAGAAGGGGTAGTTACTGATTTCAATAACCTACCTACTGAAGTTGATGTTAGTCCAGCTCCAACACTCAGAATTCATAACATCCATCTTAAAAGTCAAATTATTGGTGATCCAAAGTCAGCTGTTCAAACCAGAAGTAGAGTGCAAAAGCCTCAATCTCATGCACTCATTAGTCTTATGAAGAAGCAGCAAAGGGTCAACCACAAGGACTAACAACACTGCTTGTTTGCCTGTTTCCTTTCTCAGAAGAAACCCACCAAAGTCTTTGAAGCACTTGATGATGAGAGTTGGGTGGAAGCAATGCAAGAGGAGTTGTTGCAGTTTAAGTTGCAGAAAGTTTGGGTTCTGGTAGATCTACCTCGAGGAGCTTAAGTTATAGGCACAAAGTGGGTCTTTAGAAATAAAAGGGATGAAAAAGGAGTGGTTGTAAGGAACAAGGCAAGACTAGTAGCACAAGGGTATAGACAGGAGGAAGGGATAGATTATGATGAGGTCCTTGCTCCTGTAGCAAGGATTGAGGCTATTAGATTATTTTTAGCCTATGCCTCATACATGGGATTCATAGTCTATCAAATGGATGTGAAGAGTGCCTTTCTGTATGGCACCATAGAGGAAGAAGTATATGTTCATCAGCCTCCTGGCTTTATTGATCCTGCTCACCCAGACAAGGTGTATAAAGTCATAAAAGCATTATATGGTCTCCATCAAGCTCCTAGAGCTTGGTATGCAACACTCTCCAAGTTTCTTGAAAAGCATGGGTATATAAGAGGTGTTATTGACAAGACCTTATTCATCAAGAGAAACAAGAAGGATATCATCCTGGTTCAAGTTTATGTGGATGATATTATTTTTGGGTCTACTAAAAGGTCTTGGTGTGAGGAATTTGAAGCATTAATGAAGGGGAGGTTTCAGATGAGTTCTATGGGCGAACTCACCTTTTTCTTAGGACTGCAAGTGAAGCAATCAGAAGATGGACTATTTATCTCTCAAGACAAATATTTTGCTGAGATGCTGGAGAAGTTCAACTTTGCCAATATGAAGGCTGCAGTCACCCTTATGGAGAACAAGGTTCCATTGACAAAGGATGAGGATGCTGAAAATGTGGATGTCCACCTCTACAGATCCATGATAGGTTCTCTAATGTATCTTACTGCTTCTAGACCTGACATTATGTATGCAGTCTGTGTTTGTTCACGTTTTCAGGTACATCCAAAGACTTCACATCTTCATGCTGTGAAGAGAATCTTTAGATACCTTAAGGGCAAACCCAATTTGGGCCTTTGGTATCCTAGAGAATCAACTTTTGACCTGGAAACCTATTCAGATAGTGATTATGCTGGAGCAAGTCTTGACAGGAAATCCACAACAGGAGGTTGTCAATTTCTTGGAAGAAGGTTGATTTCCTGGCAATGCAAGAAGCAGACTATTGTAGCTACATCTACCACTGAAGCAGAATATGTAACAGCTGCTAATTACTGTGGTCAAGTCTTGTGGATCCAAAATCAGATGTTGGATTATGGGTTAAACTTCATGAATACTATAATTCACATAGATAATGAGAGCACTATCTGCATAGTTAAGAATCCTGTATACCACTCAAAAACTAAGCACATAGAAATCAGGCATCACTTCATTAGGGATTGCTATGAAAAGAAGCTAATTAGAGTGGAGAAAATACGCACAGATTTGAATGTTGCAGACCTCGTAACTAAAGCATTTGATGGCCCTAGGTTTAATTACTTAGTGGTTAGCATTGGAATGATGAACCCATAGCTCAGTTTAAGGGGAGGTTGAACTTAAGGGGAGGCCAATATGTATAGTTTGTAAACCAGTACTTAGGATATTTTTTAATTCTGGTAGTTCTAAATTTTAAGTCTTGTAGTTATATTTAGTTCTGGTAGTGGTTTTTCAAACTATTATTGTATACTTGTTTCTTTGTATATTGTGCTTAACTTTGTTTTGCAGCTGTCAAACCTTTATTGTTGCTAATGATTCTCATTTGGCAAAGATAAAACAAAAGGACCTTGAAATTTTTATTCATAACCATCAAGTTACATTCAAGGTTGCTGCTTACAACACAAAACAAGATTAAAAGCCTAAACATAAACAAGCCAAACGCCACCACCTACATCTTCCTTTTTCCCTTGTCCTTTAACTCAGTCATGGTTTTCTTGGTCCCTTTCTCCCCAAGTAGATCTCTCACTTTTGGGCTTAAGAGTCCTAGAACCTGCTTGTTTGTATTTGGATGAGGCAACACAATGCTATTCTTAGAATACACATCTTTTGAGGTCTTTGCTGCTTCGTCCTCTGGTTCTTCTGCAGTAAGATCATACGAAGCTAGCCAACGTTTAAGCATTGTCTTCTTTGATACCTTGTTCTTTAGGCGTGAAGTGTAGCCTGGTGGAAAGTAGCCTGCCCATCTTCCATCAGATGAATCCGAAGATGAATCGGATGGATGCCAAGATGAATCGGATGAAATCTCAACAATCTCTGATGGAGGAGGATTCATTGTGCCGAAAAGATTTTCTTTTTGGTATAAGATGAGTTTAATTTGAAGATATTGAGACTTTTATAGAAAAGATCAAGGTTTAAGGCTATTTAATGTTCGGTTGGTGGATGAATTAACTTCTTGCAGGATTTGAGTTAATTATGGACTTAATTATGGTAACATTGGGGAGTTGACTATAACTTGTGTATTTTTGTAAATTTTAATTATAGTAATTAGTTTTAAGTTTTTATTAAAAATAAATAAATAAATAAAAAATAAAAAAAAAAGAAAAAAAAATTGTTTTTCAATTCGTAAACTAGGATTTTTAATTTTATTTTCTTAACTCGGGTAGGTTTAAGTTTTAAATCTGGTAGTTAATGTTTGTAGCTTTCTTGTACAATTATCTGTTTCCATATTTTTCTTGGTTTTTCTTGGTGCTTTGGACTAAGCTTTTGCAGGAAAAACTTGGATTTGTGATGATGTGATGCATTGTTAGTACTTGCTCAGTGTGTAAGTCACATTCTTTACGTCTATGTAAGACTGACTATATTGTCCCAATCCTTTCAGTTGCTAATTCATGTCAAGGCGCGCTTGGAGAAGCTTTAATTCATCAAATATTTCAAAGTACTTCTTCTTTGCATTATGTGAAGTCTAAAGGCATCAACCATATTTCCCCTGCAAAAACGCATTCCTGGTCAGCCTGAAGCACATGACGTGATTGGTAAGCGACATATATGTCGCAATCAGATAATATAAAACACACAATAGTATCAATTTACAAACAAAAAATACCTTCAACCGAGGCCATCTCCCTCTCAACTTTCGCTTCAAATGCACAAAGAAAGCCCTTGTAACTCGTAATCTTTTCTGAAATAGGACATAAAATAGATATTAAGTTATGCTACAAAACAAACATGAGTAAATCATCAGCCATTCAAAGGGCGGTATAGCAGAGAAATGAAACAAACCTGGCAGCCAAACCGGTTCTCGTTCATGTCCAAATGAAAATCTTAAATAACATAAAGCCTCAAAACTACGACAAATAAGGCTCAGATCTGCCATGGCTGCAACTACAGCTCGTGTGTGGTTACCGTGCCAAGATATATTTTAGAAAACAATCGTCATCGCCTTTACAGACAAATCAATGGTCATCTGCAACCCATATCAGTCAATATGTAACTGATTATGGTAAACAACGTCGTTTACCAATGGTGTTTAACTGAAATCACAGGCTTAGATAGGGATACAATCAAAAAAGAGGATACATCCGCCATGGCTGCAGAAGTAATAAACTGCCTTGCCAAGATACGAACGATCTCAATTATATCGAACCCACTAACCACTTATGCTTTGTAGGACGAAGTTCTGGAAATGTCCCTGCTTCGTACCTTCCACCTATTTTGCATTTAAAAGGACAGCGTAACACCTACAGTATACACGGTGGCCTTTCTCAAGTTATAGCCCAAGCTTCAGCCCAAAATAAAAAAGACCCAGTTCCGTTAACAAGAGATATAAACTGTTAATGTATATAATTGGGCCAGTCTTCCAACAGATACAATCGAGAAAGAGGATACATCCGCCATGGCTGCAAAAGTAATAAATTACCTCGCCAAGATACGGAGCATCTCAGTTTCATCAAACCCGTGACTTATCCTGTTAGCATTTAATTTATAAATGCAAAAGTGATGGTCATTTATGTCATAAGTAAAATGTGTGTTGTATATTTAGATTAGTCTAACAAGAGTGGGCTTTTGGTTAGCAAACATGTAAGACTTTATGTTTAAGTCAAGAATAAACATAAGCCCACTCCAAGCCCACACATGAGCCCATCTAAAGCCCTTTAGGGCGTGGCTGTGTTTGATATATTAACACACTCCCACCACATTAGACAGTGTGCAGTAAAGTGATAAGGTGGGAGTGTGTGTTTTCTCCTTGTATCTTCTTTCTTCTCTCTTTCTCAATCTAATCTAATACACTCTCAGTTTCATTGTTTCTTTACTATCCCAATCACCTCTTCTTTATTCTTCTCTTATTTTCCATCATATTCTCTTCTATGTTAACTGCCATTCGATCTCCACAGTAAATGGGTATGATAAAGTAGGATTTCAAATCATTACAAGTGGTATCAGAGAGCCAAGCATTAAGGTAGGAGCTTCTTTATTTTTATGCTTGATCCTATAGTTTAAAACACCCATTGTTATTGCTTCTTTAACTAGAAAAATAACACTTAGTGTTTTTACTCCATTCGATCCACATAAAAATCAAGAAACTTGTGTTTGTTGTGAGGTTATTCGAAGGAGCTGCTATAATCTTTTCAGTTTTTCACTCGAATACAAGGTTGTGGATATTAGTTTTTGGTTTGTTCTTCATACATTTGATCTACAAAAGTTAATAAATCTTGTATAAGATTTATTAGTGAATTATTGTAGTGAATTATTGATTAAATTAATCATAGTTGGTGAATTGGGTAAAGAAAGTCTTAAAAGTTGTCAGGTAGATAAGGTATCACGTGGGCTTCAAAGAAAAGTAAGGAAAAAGTCAAGAAAGTGGTTGAAAAAGGCGTTTTATCACAATTCGTGTTCATCAGCAAAATTATCGCGATTCAGTTTCTATCGCGATTCATCTTTTATCGCAATTGCTGAAATACCAGCGATTTATCGCAATTCGGATATTCTATCGCAGTTGCAACTCTGTCAGACGTTATCGCAATTCGAACTCAGACAAACTTCTATCGCAGTTGGCTCAGATATGTTTATCGCAATTGACATATCGCAATTCAAAGTTATCTGATTTCAGGTTTTAAAGCAGTTGGCATCAGATATCGCAGTTGGCATCAGATATCGCAATTCAGCTTTGTCCGACAACTTTGTACCAAATGAGATATCGGACGACACTACCTTCCAGATATCGGACAACACTAATTTTTCAGTATTGACAGTTTTAGTCCTTGTACTTTCCAGCAGCCTTAGGAAACTTTCAAATTTGGCAGTTTTGGCCCTCGTACTTTTGTGAAACGATTTCAAAGTTGTTTTTTTACGTCAAAACTTCAAACGGTTATAACTTTTGAACCGTAACTCCGTTTTCAGTCCACGACCTGTCGAAACGACCGTGAGACCGAGGAGAAGGACACATTGAATCAATTTATTCATTCAACCCAAGTTTCGAGGCCTGAAAACACTCCAGAATGAAGTTATTGAGGTTTTAAGTTTCCAGCCCAAAATTCCACCGTAACAACTTGCTTCACAACAACAACAACCAAGTTTAAACTTCAACAACAACATCTCCTACTTTGTTGCAAAGATCCTGTATCATCTTTATCATACAGTCATCATCAATGGCATCTCACCAAGATGATATCACAACTACTTTGGCAAATGGTTTTGCTTCGGTATACAGGGCATTAAACATCGAACCACATAACAACAACCAATGGAATTTACCGTACACTGACCATACGCAGTTATATATAGGACAAGAATGTCAGAAGGTTGATGTTATTGGGAATCAAATGCAATATGCCAGGCAATACACGGGAAATCAAATGAATCAGAATGGAGTCAATCAAAACGAAGATTATTGTTTCATGACTTCATCTGGAATCCACAGGAGTGATATAGGCAGAATTGGTAATGTTCCTGCAATGACAAAGGTAGAAAAGCTCCAGTACATGTTGATGCTAGCCAACAAGGAACATTCGGGAATACCGTTGACTGCTGAGGAATCAGACTTCCTGCTTATGACCAGAATCAATGGTAATTCTACAGAGGTCACTGGAGTCTCCGATCCTATGCCTGATCAACAAACAACATCATGTAGTGATTCTGAAACTCCTCCGTCCTATGACACAGAACCACTCCATGAGGTACCATCATTTTTTGCTCATGAAAAGCCACATTATGTGCCTCTCGAACCTAATTTCGATACATATGTGGGGGAGCAAGTTAATAGCAATGTTAACTGTGAAACTTCATATATGGATCCTAATGAAGTTCAAGTTGCACAAAATGATGCTAATGATGAGGAAACCTGTTCTCTATTTCAATCATTACTTCATAATTGTCAGATAGAGATTGAAAAGGTCTAAAAGATCAATCGCGAGTTAAAGGCCGCGAATGTGAAATTGACCGCTGAGCTTGAGAGTTATAAGGTGAATGCACGAGATTTTGATTTTCACACCAATCGACAGTAAGAACTTGAAAATAGTTTAAGAGATTCTATTTTAAGAGAAAAACATTTGCAAATCAAATATGACACTCTGGATGTCAATTTGAACAACAAAATAAAATCTTTAAACAAGGAAATTTTTGAACTAACCAACCAGCTTTCAAAACAAAAATCAACTTATTCCAATCTTGAAAAAGAAAAGAAGGAGTTGAATGAAAGGTTTTCAAAACGTGAAAAAGATCTTCTTAAAGAGATCAATGACAAAAAGGAAACCATTGCAAAGTTGGAAGATTTGCTTGTAAAAACGGGTCATTCTGCACAAATAGTCAACTTGTTAATAAACGATCCAAACCCGATTTTACATACGCTAAAGAAAACGGCTATCGGTTGTGAAAACCCTTATTATCTCAAGAAAGCTCAGAAAAATCAGAATGTGTTACATAATGGTAGTATGCTAAATGATAAACATGATCCGATTGAGATTTATGATTCAGATGGAACGATTGAGCTTACTGAAAAGAGACATGTCAAAATGAGACAAATGAACCCAGAAATTAAACCAATTGATTATAACAAGCTTAACACAGAATCTGGGGTTCATCTTGTTAAAAAGGAGTCACCTCTGTTTTTTCAAAAACCAGTGGTTTTTGCAAAACAAAAGGCTGTTTCAAAACATCTGCCTAAAATCGAACAAATGGCATCTAAAAACACTTGTGAAACAAGTGCAGCTAGACTATATTTGGTTGATCTTAAACAGAGAATTGAAATACTTCAAAGTATTGTGGCTTCCAAAACAAACAGTAAAAATTTTTCAAGTTTTCAGACTGAACTAAAAGGAATGTTTGAACAAGACATTAATCCACACATTGAAGCAATCTATGGGTTACATAATGGTAGTATGCTAAATGATAAACATGATCCGATTGAGATTTATGATTCGGATGGAACGATTGAGCTTACTGAAAAGAGACATGTCAAAATGAGACAAATGAACCCAGAAATTAAACCAATTGATTATAACAAGCTTAACACAGAATCTGGGGTTCATCTTGTTAAAAAGGAGTCACCTCTGTTTTTTCAAAAACCAGTGGTTTTTGCAAAACAAAAGGCTGTTTCAAAACATCTACCTAAAATCGAACAAATGGCATCTAAAAACACTTGTGAAACAAGTGCAGCTAGACTATATTTGGTTGATCTTAAACAGAGAATATAAATACTTCAAAGTATTGTGGCTTCCAAAACAAACAGTAAAAAAATTTCAAATTTTCAGACTGAACTAAAAGGAATGTTTGAACAAGACATTAATCCACACATTGAAGCAATCTATGCGGTTGTTCAAAATGTGGAATACAATCTTTTGAAAGAGTCAGCAGAATTCGTTAAGGACCACAAATCCTTAGTGAATGAAGCTAATGAATACTTGGAACACATAAAAGTTTTGGAAAAGCAAAATGACTCTCTCTGCTTCGAAGCTCTATCGACCGATCTAATGTCCATTATTTACCAAACATATTCTGTAGAAGATGATGAAAGACTTCGGGATGAGACTTCTCAAATTGTTGAAAAATATGAAAAGGAGCTATTTAAGCTTGAAAAGCAAAATGTCACATATTTTAAACAACTGGATCAGAAAAAGGAAGAATGCAAATATGACAAATTGTCGTATGAGTGTTCTTACAAAAGTTTGCAAGAAAAAATTGATCTTTTGAAGTCTCAGCTTGAAAGTCAAAAAAGGCAGGGTGAGGAAACTAAGTTTGCAAAACCATCAACTTCGGAACAACCAAAAATGTCAATTTCTCAAACGGTTCCAACAGTTGATGTGACAATTGATTTGACAAAACCAGTCACTCCAACACCCTTGCCTAAAACACCAAAAGTGATAGCACCTGGCCTTTCTAGGAATTGCTCACCGAATGTGACCACTCAAACAGTTAAGGAATCAGTTGGTTCAAACAAAACGGTCCACAATCACTACCTAGAAACTGCTAGGCAACACTAAGAATTCAAATTCCTCTTCGAACACAAAGCAAGTTCAAAATGACAGTAGTGACAAAGTTAAGGTTGCCGTTTTAAACAAGAATGTTGAATTTGTTTGTCCTACATGTCAAAAATGTGTCTTTTCAGCTAATCATGATGCATGTGTTGCACAATATATCAAGAAAGCAAATGCAAGTGCTAAGGCACAATCCTCTAAGACACCAAATAGAAACAAACCCGTTGCTAAGAAGCAAAAGGCTAAGAAACCAACTAGGTGGATCTCTACAGGACGTAGTTTTTCTCAAAATGAGACTTCCGCTGCATCTGAAGAGAAAACAACTCCTAGATCTAGCCCTAGGTGGATTCCCACGGGAAAAGTTTTTAAAACAGTTGGTCTTAGATGGATTCCCACAGGAAAGATTCTTGATAGCTGCACCACAACAAGTAATAGTGAAAATCATCAGGATAAGGATGTAGAAACCACTACAACCATTGATAGTGGACACCCTCAATGTGATGATTCATGTTCTTCTAACACTGTTATTTGTGCAAATTCTTCTTTTTTGGATTCTGTGATTGCAGGTACTTGTGAAAGTGTTGAGATTTCATATGCTGAATATGGAAGAGAAGACCTTTATGCCAACATTTCATTTGGAAATCCTGGTCTTGTTCCACTCTTAACTCCACTTTTACTTGTTCATACTTAATCATTCTTTGTGAATATACATTTTTTGAAAACATCAAAAAGAATATACAAAAATGGAAAATTTTCAAAAAATACAAAAACAATATAAAATCACAAAAATCCAAAAATATTCTTCTCCGACATATCTCTCGTATAATCAATATTCTGTACGTACTTAGAAATATCATTCAACAATGATACGGGCATGTACAGATGCTTGAGCGAGAGTTCTTTAAATGTTTTCAAAACATGTCATTTTCTCAAACTTTTTTCTTAAAAGGCTTTTGTACATTTCAGTACGAGACCCGTGCTTTATTGTGAAATCTTTTATCGTGGCCCGAGTATTTCAACTCGAAAAGATTACATATAAAGGCTACATTGATGACTTCTGATTATTTTTTATCAGGACTCGCAATGTTAATGGCAAAAAGCTATAACCCGTGAGCACTTAATCAAAATTGTTTCAAAAGATTTTTCAAAGTCTTTGTATAAATTTTGTGCTCTCAACAACTCCCTCAAAGACCACTAAATGCTTTTAAACTCAAAAGTTTAACCATTTGCTCTGATTAAGGGGGAGTAGAAAAAGAAAAAAGTTCCATTTTCATGCTAAAAATCAGACCGTCTCTCCACAAAAAGTTTCATTTTAATCAACTATTTTCAAAAATACCATTTCATGCTATTTTTTAGGGGGAGATTAAGTGTTTAATATATATGGGGGAGAGGACTTGATTAAAATGTGATCTAAAAGAAGTTTTGTCGTTTGAATCTCAAAACAAGTTCTTCAAAAAGACTCAGCATGAACCCTCGAATTGACGAAACTAAATGTCCGTTCTCGAAAAGACATGTCCGGGACGGGTAATAATTTCAAGCTTGTTTACCAGTAATGTAAACGTGTCTCGCAAAGGACTTGTCTGAGTAGAATGTACCAATTCGAGAGATGATCTTTGAATATGACCAGGACGGGTAATAACTTCAAGCTAGTCTAACTAGTGATGTAAGCGTGTCTCGCTAAGGTCATGTTCATTGAAAATCGATCATTTCAAATGTGCGAACTCTACCCAACATGTGCAATTTGTTAGGATCTCTGGGAAATAAGGGTTTCTCAGTGATGGGAGGATTGTTGGGATCTAAGGAAATAAGATATTCTTGTTGCTGCCGATAGTGAAGACTGGTTCCTGCCGATAGTGTTGCATTGCTGCTGCGGTTGGTTCCTGCCGACAGTGTTATCTTGTTTCTGCCGATGGTGTTTGTTACTGCGGATAGTATTGTTAGTTATCCGTATAATTAGAATGTTTGTTAAGATTTATTTTTAGAAGAGATCTCGTTTATCTCTTCACACGTTTTCTTGTAGAACGGGTTAGGGTTAGGTCATCTTGTTAGTATAAAAGATAAACCCGTCTATGATTTTATGTACGCCTTTAACAATTACAATATTCAATAACATCATTCTTAGTTCATAGTCTGATCCATAGAGGATCATTGTCGTTTTCTTCTTTATTATACTTGTTGTTTAGTTTCCGCATAAACACTTGTATTCTATACAGAGGTTCTTGTTCATACCAAGCTCAATCAAGCTCGAAGTACTCGATCCTACAAGTGGTATCAGAGCCTGGTGAGGATCTATGATAAAGAAGAAGAGTTGATTTGATCGATAGGAGCAGATCTGAAAATTTTCGGTGGTAATCGTTAATTTTGTTTTGATATCGATCTGTACGATTTGGCATTGATTTGTGAATTGCTTTAATATTCTCGTACTGTTTGGTAATTAATTCGGTCAGTAGCGTCAAAGAATTATTGATTGGTTGAATTAATTGGTCAGTGAACTATTTATTATCCTCGTACGTATTGAATTAATTGGTCTGTTTGGGAGTTAACGCTTTCCTCACGTGGATTGAAGAAATCCGTACTGATTTGTTGATTATTTTATTCGGATTGTGGGGTTGCTATTTTACTGATTTGAATTGACGAAAATCGATAGTCAACCTGTGGGGCCGGTATTAATTGAACGCTGATAATGCTGGTATTGGTTTAACGTGAATACAACATTCTAACACTGGTGTTGGTTAATTGCTTTTTGTTTTACGAGGATCATTAATTACTGATTCACAAAACCTCGTACTACATTTATTCGGTCAACTGTCAATTAATTGTGAAGCAGCTGTTGTTGACTCTTTTTGAATATTATTGGTCGATGGGGTCTGTGATAACAGATGCTTCTTCATCCGGAACTGATGAATATGAGAAATGGGCTAAGAAGATGGAACAATGGATCTCCAACAGAGATCATAATCTCTGGAATGTTATTCTTAGGGGAAACAGCAAGAAGAATACTGGAGTGGATAAAGATGGCCATATCTATATAGAGCCACCTGTTACTGCAGAAGAACACCTTGCTGTACAAAGGGAAACTAAGGCAAGAACCCTTCTACTTCAAGCTCTCCCAGCAGACCACATGAGTGATTTTAAACACTTGGATGATGCTAGGAAGATCTGGGGTGCTGTAAAAACCAAATTTTTAGAGAATGATGAGTTCAAGAAGTCCATGCTCATGCAGGAGGTCCAGGAGTTCAAGATATCAGTGGTTGGAGACTTTGCTTTTATGGGAGTCACTCCTCAGGTACAACATTGTCCATTTGGTTGTGAACTTAAATATGCTAAACTGAAACAGGAATTTGATGATATAGAAAGTGAATATAAGGATAATTTTATACAACTTAAGGCTCATAAAAAGGCTGTTAAAACATTAGAACAACAAAAAGTCTGGTATCAAAATAATCAGTTAATTTATGAGGAAAAGATAAGGGTTTTAGAGAGGGACTTGAAAAACACTACTAATGAGCTTAAATATTCTGAGTCTCAAAAAGCTAAGGTGGTGTTAGAAAAACAGGATTTGCAGACTAAACTAGACAATACCTTGGCTAGGTTTGATAAATGGAAAGATTCATCTAAAAACCTAAACAAGTTAGTTGATAGTTCTATGTCTACAAAAACTAAAAGAGGTTTAGGGTATGGTAACCTGATAGGGCCAAATCAATATTATGACCCTAATGAGTATAGTGTTTTTGACCCTGAACCTGTAGACTACCAAATACCTGTTAAGTATGTGAAAGAAGGTGAATTGCATGCTGTCCCTCCTCCTATAAGAGGAGTGTTTAAGCCTGTTCCTATGCACACAGCCCTTGAATTAGACTTAGATGAGTCACACATGACCTATGGCAAAAAGTCAAATGACTTGCCTAAACCTGATGACTTTGTCTCTTGTTCTTCTAGTGTCAAGTCCTCAGAACCAGAGTCTAAAGACTTTGTTTCTTGTGATTCAAGTGATGAGTCACCCACACCCAAGTCCCATGAGCCCACAAAAGTAGCTGATGATAAACCCATTTCTAATCAAACAGCCTCTTTTGACAAAAGTTCTCTTAATACTGTTAAAATTAGTTCTCCTTCAAGTAATGGTAGTGAGACTTTTGTGTGTAATAAAACAAGACATGGAAAGAACAAAAAGATTAAAAAGAAATCTTGTTTTGTTTGTAGAAGTTATTCTCATTTAATTAAGGATTGTGATTATTATGAGAATAAATCGGGTATGTGTGCTGAACAATCTAGATCTGTATGGAAAAATGTAGAGAATATTCCACCATTTGTCCCTAGAGCAAATGTTCCTTCTGGTAAGCCAGTTCCAGCTGGTCAAACCAAGTCTACTGGTTGGAAAAGGAATGTTGCTAGACCATTCTACATACCTATTAGCACTTACTTTCGGAATGGTTTTTGGCCTGGTTATTATGACCCAAGGTATATGGGGGGAACAAGATGGGATACTGGTGTTAAGCCCTCAACAGGTTGTTCTTGGACAAATAAAAGGAAAGATTCATTCTGGGTACCCAAGAACAATAGTCCTTGTCAGGTGCACTGATTGAGGGGAGGCATAAGCCTAAGGGGAGGCTTATTGTTGTATATTTTGTGCTAACTAACAATTTTTCTTAGTCTATTTTGTGTTCACTAACTAAAATAATGCAACTGTTGAATTTGTTGCTTCCTTTTATTAAGTGAGTGGTTCTGCTGTTGAATATTATATTGGTCAATTACTGATCTTTGTGGGACTGGATGTGTTTATATCTTGTACTGATCTGATTAGCCAGTTAATATGTCGGTGGTGATTGAATTGTTTAAATATAATATGCGATTGTGGGGCTGATAAATTTATGAGATCGCATCTGTTTGCTATGAAAATTCATTCAAAGTGGTTTGTCGCTTATGATGATGAATATCTGATTGGTTGACTTATTGCTATCTCGCACTACAAAATCGAAGGGAATTATGAAAGGTTTAATTTGTGGGGTCAGCAAAGCCATAATGGTTTGTCGTTTGGTTGAGTCATCAAGAGTTAATGGTACTATTCAAGATCAGTATTTTATTCAAGTGTGTCAGATATGTAGCTTTAGACTTCATTCTGCTGCGTTATTTTGATTCTGCTGCTCCATTCATTGCTGCCGAGCTTGAACTGTTTCTGCTGATAATGCTTCGGTTCCTGCTGGTAGTGTACCAGTTCTTGCTGATTTCGTTCCTGCTGATAACACTATTTCTGCTGGTTGCTTCGGATTCTGCTGCTCTAGTTAAAAAACAAAAAAAAAACAAAAAAAAAAAAAAAAATCTTTTTCATTTTTATTTTCTTTATGTTTATTTTTATTTTGTTTCTTTCTTAAAAAAAAAAAAAAAAAAAAAAAAAAAAAAAAAAAAAAAAAATCTTTTTCATTTTTATTTTCTTTATGTTTATTTTTATTTTGTTTCTTTCTTAAAAAAAAAAAAACAAGTATATGAAGAAGATAATGACTATGAAATTAAACACAAGAATTGAGAGAAGAATAACAATAATACTTGATCCTCTATGAATCTTTTATTGATGACTGGAAAATGTTTTTCTTGAGTATTACCATATGAATGGCTGTATGTTTCTTATATAGATAAGAAACTCTAATACCTAATACAGCCAGTTACAAATAAAACGTGTAAAGAGATAAACATCAATCTCTTCTAAAAATAAATCCAACAAACACTCTAAACTTACGGGATAACAATAACTAATACCCGCAGTAATAACACTAACAGCAGGAACAAGATATCACTATCGGCAGCAATGAGCTTGAGCAGGAACCAAAGCTATCGGCAGGAACCAGCTTAACACTATCGGCAGCAACCAGAATATCTTATTTCCTTAGATCCTAACACTCTGTCATCTTCAGTCCTTCTTGTTTTGTAATAATCAAATCATAATTCCCAACACAATTTATTTCAAAAATGCATGAGCACATGTGAAGGGGGAGTGTTTCAAAAATGCAAAACTCTCAATGTGAACAAAATATGTTTTCTCAGAAACATGTTGAGAGATTTTCACAAGGTTTAATGGCATGTGACAAATAATCTAGGATAATCATGGTGTAATAAGGTGATTATGGTTAGGTTATGTCCAATGATCCGCCAGAACCGGAGGGATCTACCCAAGGACTATTCCAATAGCTTAGAATTAGAAGTCCTTACGCGTACATTTCGGATGAACTTAAGGTCTCGCTAACGCGGATAATCTCAAACAGTTATCAGGACTTCTAAAGTTCTAAGGCACTTCTTGAAATGACCGATGCCCACAATGAGTGCACATTATATGATGTAAGTATTATCACGTTGGCCAGACGTCATAATACTGGCATCATATAAGTATGCCCTCATGATGGTCATACTAGATTTCCAAGCCGTGAACAAACTAACTTATCTTATTCCACCTAGTCTTTCTACGGTCTCAAAGGTTATCAAAATTAAATGCCCTAACTAAGTGGAAAACGAATCATTAGAAAAGATTAACGAAACTCTCGGAATGCCTATCAGCCGTGTCAAATCATTCATCATTTGCTAAAACCTCTCAAAACAAATTCATCACCGAACATAAGAAAATGAACACGAACAGGAATGCTTATAGGAATTTAGCTCATTCAAGGATCTTATTATGAACTTAAGCAAGTCAACGGGGTAAAAGTTAGTCGCCAAAATCTTCGGCCTTCATAGAATAAATTTTCTCCCAACCACAAAGGGTCTTTTCCAAAAACCCGCTCATGAAATACATCCAATCCCTTCCAGTCCGGTTAATCTATATTGATCAGTCCATCAATCGGAAAGTGAAACCAAAATTGGAACTTGCTTTTGGTTCTTCGAGCTTCTACAGTTCTTCTTGAAATATGATGGGGTAATGTGAATTTCTAACATGCTCTTTCCCGTCTCCGGACGTACTATTAAGTCATACAATGACAATTTGTCCCAGTAGGCACGCGGAAACCTAATTACCAACTTTATAAGCAGTCAGAGCTTTACCCAATACCATTAGCGTTACTAATCATCATAACAGTCATTTGTGGATCCGGAAAGCGATTTCAACTAAAATTACTTAGTCTCTTGAAAGAACTTCACGCTCTAAAATTAACAAGCACCTACTCGTTTCAGGGTGGAGGAATATTGGTTTCTAATAATAATACGGTTCAGCTATCTTCAGCCACCATCCTTCTTTATCGCGAACGGAACTAAAATACGCCCAGAAGATATAGGTAAACAAACTTACTTCCCGGTCTTCGATTGTTGCTCTTCCTGGTTGCTCAAATCAATCTATATGATCCCGAACCTATTTGAGAGACACCTTCACTCGGTGACTAGGATATCTCTCAGTAACTTGTCAATTTCTACTTCACGCTTCGGTGGACAACTTGGTGACTCGACTAGGAATTTATGTTCATACAATCAGAGTGCCCAATAACTCTCAAGATGAGGTTCATACCTTAGTGCACGAAATGGGTTCTAAGAGACTTCGGTACTAGAATTTTCTAAGGAGGTAATTCTAATGGATGCCAGAAAACCAAGGCAACCATGGAATTCAAGTCCCGGCTTTCATAACCGAATGAGCTCGACGGACATAAAGGGTTGAGAACCATGATAGACACATATCAACATAATTTATTCCAAAAAAAATCTGCTCAAGCCTTATTATTAAATACTTGGGAAAAACCCACAATTCAAAAGAATCCGCACAATATAATGTCAAAAGAAACCTAAGATAAAATAACACACAAATGGCTCGAGCTCTCATCCTACGTCTAGATCACGTTACTTGCAGTGGACTCCAAATCCGAATCCACTTCATCCTCCTCGCTAAGCCATCCGTTTCCGTTTCCTTCAGGTTGTGGCAGTGGTTGTCTCGCAAAACCATCCTCAGGGTTCCTTCCTTCATCTCCTATGTCGTCCACGAATCCATACAAATTGTGAGGCTCTGCCCTCACTACTCCTCCCTCTTCTACGAACTTGGGACACCTTCCCGGGTATTTAGTCACTATTCCGTCTTTATCAATCACTTTCGTCTCGTGCACATGTACTTTTGTTCCATTTATATTAACCACAGTCAACTTTTCTTCAATCCGGCAGGGACACATGCTAGCAGGAATCAGCATCCTTTTGTTGGTCCATCTCAACTTACCAATTCTTCTCTGGCCTGTAGCGAAAACGGTTGTCCAACGATACCTGTTGCGTGCTGGAGGTGCCATACTGAAAATGACACAAATGATACTAAGTACTAGAACTCGATAGGGATCGAAAGACTACTCATAACTCAAAATTTTAAAAACGCGTGAGATCTCACCGTCTGAACGATTTCGAAGATGATTTACGAAATATGGAAAATAAATACGGATGGAACGACAAAACAAAATCCTAATGTCTACCCGAATCCTCACCGGTCAGCGTTTAAGTTCCTATAGGAAAAGTCCTAAAATATTTTCTCAAAGGTTGTCCTACGAGCACTTACAGGGAAAACTTAGTGGTCCTACTTACACAGGTCAAGGGTAAGTGTATTACGAATCGCAGCCTGTCTCTTTGATACCATAAATTGTAACACCCCAACCCGACAAGGGTAAAGATATCACAACAATGGATTCACATCAGAACAAACCAAGCATACATTTTCATTAATACAAAAATCTCAAAGGATAATAATAGAAATACTAGAATCTATAGGTTTACAAATGAAAACTTCCCAAAACATTATTTCTAATAATATACTATCTTCAGTCCAATTCTATATCCAGCATAGCTATCCAAACTTCTAAGTCCAAAGATACACTCTTCTCTCATTCCCAGCTTCCTACTATTACCTGCCGCAGGAAAAGAAATGCGGCTGAGCTACGAGAGCTCAGTGAACAGATATAAAGGTAACAAAACAATAATAGGGAATAGAACGAAAGAAATCAAGAATACACGTCATACCGCTAACTCAAAGTGTAGAAGTGAGATGTTAGGAATAGCAAGATGTAAGACCAAGGAAAAGAAATAGAACGAGTAATAAGGAATTTCATAAGATAAGGAAAACATAAATCTATCACGAGCCCAGACACAAGCCATATCATATTAATTGCAAATGTAACTAAATAGAGTAGCTAGCTCCCAGATATGTGAAAGACATGTATCGCACACACCATCAGTCACCAGATAATTATAACAATAAACAAATAACATATACAGTTAACAGGTCAAATCTAGAGTGCACCCATACGCCCCACAGATAAATCAATAATCATAATATAATGGCCATAGCAAAATAATAAATAAGGGACGGAACAGGTCATCACTCTCCTGCCCTAGAGTCATGTCAAAGGTGCGTCAATGACATGGACATGAAACCCTCATGCCTAGTGATTGGCTCATAATATCAATCTATAGGTCAAAGGTCAGCGTACTATCAAATAATCAAAAGGTCATATCCTAAGGGTACATGGCAAAAGGTTCATGTCAACAATTCAAGATTATATACCATAGGTTCAAACTTAGAATTTATCAGGTTACGTTTTATGTCAAAGTTAAGTTCAAATTAAAGAACTGTATCAAATGCTTCAAAAACATGTGGCAAAAGTTTATAATCAAGGTTTTATACCAACAGTTTATCTAAAAAGGGTTTCTATTTAAAAGTCCATTTAACAATCCTTCAAAAATGGTTTTCATCACAACTGATCTTACAAAATAGTTTTCTTCAAAATGGTCTTCCAAAACTTTTAGTAACTTTCAGTAAAAGTGATGTTACTTATTTTAAAGTAGCTTTTCTCAAAACGTTTCATAAGTAGTTGTAAGAACAATTCAAAATCAATTAGGCTTAACTAAAGATTTAACAGATTAAGGTTTATATTCCAAAATCAATTTAGTTTTATAACCAGTCTATTAGATTAGATTCAAAACAAGGTTCACAGCTCAGGGTTCAAGACAAAAATCAAACACAAGGTTTATGAAAGTTCACAAAACAAAGATCACATGAAAGGTTTACAAACGAACAGGGAACATAGCAATGGTATAGGGAATCCTAATAAGGAAAAAAAAATGAGAACTGAAGGAAAAGAGAAATGAAGGACCCTTACTGAAAGAGGTCAGAATATATGTACCTTATGACGAATGCAAGAACACAAAGATAAAAGCTGACAAGATGAAATTACTCCTTCCTCGAACCTAAGGAGTAGAAGACAGAAGTCCAAAGGTCTTCAGTTATATTTCCATTATTAGTAAGTTCATAATATCAAGATTAGGTTTAGTCCTACTTAAGATTATTATGGAAGTAGTGTACATTTTATCAGGTTACAAAAGTTAAATGACGAGTTCACATAGTTTAGGGTTTCAATTGCAACTTTATCTAATTCAAAGGTTTAATCATGAAAATACTTTAAGTTACTGATTTAATACACACTATATTCAGAATGACACATTAATCCCTTAAGTTTCACAATTTACAGTTTATACCCCTTAGTTATATAATTTACAAAAACAATCCTTCATTTACATAATTCATGTTTCAAACCCCTATAATATTTGTCTTTACCCAATAAACACCTTATATTACAAAGTTACAGAACATATCCTCAAAATTATGTATATTATGATTTAGGTCCTTCAGATTTCATAATTTACACCTTTAGTCCTTTAACTTTACAAAACTTATTTTTCAAACCCTAATTTAGTCATAATTACATATCAAACCCATAATTACTCAAAATTATATGAAACACCCTTTATAGTATTATTTACTCAAAATAACTTCAAGTTTCCAAAATTTACATTTTTAGTCCCTCCATTTAAATAAATTACAAATCGTACCCTTAAATTATCATAAATTCATTTTTATGCAATATTTACACTTAGGACCCTCAAGTTATATTTTTCATACATTTGTACTGACCTAATTAACATTATAAAAATAACCTTTAAGTTTAAAAGTTGGCAAAACAAGCCCTTGTCATTTATATCTCAAATCGTATAGTATTTTTAATGTCCAAATCCAACCCTAGCTTTACCCAATCATTAACCCATCATGACTCAATCATTAGATGCATTTATTAATCAGATCCAAACCACAAATCCCTAACCCTAACACGATTTAGGGTTTCTTCTTATTTCCTCTTATTTTTCTTATAAATCGATTACAACATTAATTCAAAACACACGATTTAAGCTTCCACAAATCAAAGGGTTATTTTTCTAGACTTATATCATCAGTATAGAACACGTAAAAATTATGGTCACACCTCAAAAAATTCGTATAGCATGATTTTCAAATTAAGTTTGTTTTAACCCTCTTAATTTCGTACGCCTAAACAAACATGCATGATTTGTGTTTATTATTTTTCTTAGGTTATATTCGACATGTAGATCACTATAAAAATGCTGGATAATTTATAGAACGTAAAAATAAGTCGCAAGGAATTTCTACCTCTCGTACGTATGGATCGAACAAAAGAAATCACCTCATTCGAATCAAAGCTTAAACACTCCAACTCCTATTTTTCGTAGCTTTCTAACACTCCAAGGAACACCAAGAAATTCTTTGCTCAGGTCCAAAAGTCGCGTAGAAAGGTTGGTCGATTTGTTTGTGCGTTTAGTGTTTTGCGATTTAGGGTTTTAGCGATTAAAGTTTTATAAAATAATTTGATTTGTATATATATTGCACAACCGACATAGGGGAGGGCATGAGATCCAGATTTTCGGTACTAGGGATTATCACAATATCACACTTTGATTTGGTGTATAATTCCTTTAATTAATTTTGCATATATCTTAATTAAATGATTTTACAAAATATATTTAATTTACTTATTATTTTAATTTCGGGTTATAAGTATGTGTACATATGAGTTCATAATTTTTGGACATTAAAAATAATATAATGTTGTCCCGGAAATTTATTTGTTTCATATATGTTTCATTTTCGAATGTTTGGAATCGTTTCAGAATTTTATAAGTTATTTATTTAGGTTTTATTGTTTTAGGGGTATTTTGGTCATTTGACAAGTTATCTGAATTTCAGGTAACATTACACAAATATAAAAAAATATGATCAAAACTTAGGTCTACAAATACAGAACCAATACGAACTGCCAACGTTGGGTTCAAGGATTAAAGTAAATAGTTAGCCTCAGATCTGTAAATAGATTTCAGTTCACACAAACAGTAAGATTTTAACAGGGCTGCAAAACTAAAACCTGTTGCATAGTAATTGTTTATACTACACCGTCCGGTATTTGCCATGCCAACTTGTGTTAAAATCTTGAATGAGTTATTTCATTTTTTTCAAATTATAACAGTCATCATAGGCCTATGATATATATACATACCATTATCACCTGAATGGATTAGGTACAACGCCTTCTGTAGTATATGTCTTATGGTAGTGGAAATTTAGATTACCCTATGCATTGGTTGCGCAAATGGAGGTTGCTGAGGCGATTGTGTATCGCACTCTACCATCCGTCCATGTTTTGCATCCAGGAAAATTGGGTCAGGTTAATTCATGGGCTAGCAGCACACGTCGAGGTATCCGCCATGGCTGCAAACATAGCATGTTGCCCCGCCAAGACACGGACATTCCTCAAGTTTTTACGAAACCACTACCATTCATGTAAGACCCTTAAAAGGGAAGACATAACGAAGGCAAGAAAACAGCAGTTGTTGCATTAGCATAAACGGCTAAACGCTTCGCCAAAGTATGATCTCAATATAACTCGAAGCAATAAACAACCTGAAAAACAACAATAGAACACCTAAATCATACAGGTAAACCTAAAATCGAGCTAATCAAAACAGAAAAAGTATAACCCCCAATATTTCGCATACAGCTTTACTAAAACTATCTAGTAGAATTTTTTTTCACTTAGACGTTTCATCAAACATTTGGTGCGCAACCATTTCTTTGACAAAAGCAACATAAAATTACATAAATCTCTAAACCTAGCATTACCCTCTATCAAGAATCATATTCGAATTTCTAATTCATGAAACTAAGAATCGTAAACCAAATAATTTAAAACAGCTATGCAAACAAAAAATCATTAAAAAAATGTTCAAACCCATTATTAGAAGCAAAAAGTAAAACCCTAAACCAAGAGGGCTAAAATCTGGTATAGATATCATGAAACTTGCCGTCGTAAACATAGTATCCGTCACTTAAACCTCTCCATCCTTTTTTTTCATAGGTGGTTTTCATAAGTGGTTAGTTTTGTTAGGGTACAAAGCAATCAGGTTTTAGGAGGAAGGTACGAAGCAGGGAGGTTTCCAGAACTTCCTCGTACAAAGCATAAGTGGTTAGTTTTGTTAGGGCCTCACACAAACCTTTTTTTTTGGATCACCTGGGCTAAGCAGTTGGGCCATAAAACCTGCATGTTTTTTACGAGAAAAAAGTGGTAAAACGGCACTGTTTCCTTTGTGTTTTAATATATATAGTAATTATAATCGATTATTTTTGGATATCCTCGTAAAAAGTTATATTGTGCGTCAGTGGCATTTTTCCTTATAGATTGATTCGATTGTGGGTCATGGGTCAGATTGATATTGTGCTGCTCGTAAAGAATTTTTTTTTTTTTTTTTTTTTTGTACTGCTGCTCTTATAAGTTTCTGCTGCTGAGCTTCATGATACTACTGCTAGCTTCATTCATACTATTGTTGTAATGAAGTTTCTACTACTTGTGTTATAAGTTTGTGCTGCTAGTTTTGGTTGATATTGGACAGTACATGGTATTAATTCTTGGATGGATTTGGAGAGGTTGAATTACACAGACAGAATGGATATTGGATTACACATACAGAATGGTTAGCACATTGATTTCAGGGGAAGCATATTATGATGTGTATAATCATTTAATCTACATGCACCACTCAATGGGAAGTTTCTATTGCATATATTCCCTATTTGTTGATAACAAAAAGGGGAAGAGATTTTGGAGTGGCATGGCATGGATAAAGGGGAAGACATGATTGTTTCATTCATGTTGAGATTTAATTATCTCAACTTTTCTACTTCGTCTAGGGAAGTTCATGCATGACTTTATTTGTTTTGTCATCATCAAATAGGGGAAGATTGTTGGGATTCTTGATTTGATGAGACAAAGTGAATAGAAGAATGAAACAAAAGGGCTTAAAGTGACAAAGGATGAAACTTGTAAAGAAAGAAAAGATTACTACGAATCTTTTAATATGTTAGAAATATTCTTTGTAAACCCTAATGTCTCTATTATATAAAGAGACATAGGGTACAGGTTTTATCATGTACGTCTTCCATAATGTAGTCAATTAAAGGGGTGTATGTGTGTCTAGGGCGTAGATGTTAAACGCCTAGACTAGAGTTAGTTGTTAGTCGCCTCAAGAATCTCTTGATTCCTGTTACAAATTAGTGTAACCGTATTATTCTGATCAAATAATAATTGAGGCGTGGAGTGTTAAAAAGAAACTTTGTGTCAATAACTTTGATTTGTTTTTATTCTGCTATGCATGATTATTCGTTGTTATTGTTGAACACTAGATGCTCAAAACGATCCATGAGTTGTTCTAAAGTCAACATGATATATTTGTTGATGCTGATCCTTTACATTCTAAATCTCCTATAGTTGGATGGAAAGGTGGCTATGATGGATAAACTCCTTGGTGGGAGATAAACAGGGCTGGTAGACAAACTCAAAGGTTTGTGACATTTGCTCAAATGCTCAGAAACTTTGATAGAGAAGATTTGGAGACCCTGTGGAGTTAATGAAGAACAAATATGGTGATTCAAGGCCACAATTTGAGTTGGATAGTGTACTCTGGGGAGATCTAAAGATCATGTTTGAAGTTTATGTTGAAGACAGAGTTTGGATTGAGCCGGCCAAATGTACTAAAATTAACCTTTGGAGATTATTTCAATCATGTGGAGTTCACAACATATTGCTGAAGAGAGGACTTCAAATTTATATGCTGGTTGAGAAGGATTATCCTCTGGCTAGAACTACACTTGATATGATGGTTAATGGAGACATCAAACATCATATTGATCATTGGAGTCAAATGGTTGTTGATCTTCTTAGAAAAATGCAAAGACAACTGTATGGGAAAGATTATAGGAGAAAGATGAAGTGAGTGTTTGGAAGCATCCTCCTAGTGAAGGTTAAAGCTAAAAAGAAACTTGATGATTTTGGGAGAAAAAATCAAGTTTAGGGGAGGATTGTTGGGTTTTGAGATGTTGTTGCTCAGATTAGATACAACTGCTTATGGTGCTAAATGTAAAATTCACTAAGTATCATACTACTACTGGTGAGAATGATACCACTGCTAGTGTATTCATACTACTGCTGGAGTTGCTAATAAAGATCAAGAGAATACACTAAGTGGATACTACTACTAGACATAGAAGATACTACTCTTGGAGTATATCATTCTACTGTTTATGTGATAACTATGTATAGTAACCGACTAGGACTCCTTAGTCTATAAAAAGAGGTTCTAGGGTTAGAGTTAGATACGTATCATTGTTAAGTCGAATCACATCAAGGTTTTGTAACCCTAATACTTTTGAGTATTCGTATTAATATATTGAAGTGTTTATTAAGTAAATTCATTGTTCTTCTTAAGATTAAACATAAGATTCCGCATTGTGTTTAACAGTGTTTCAAGACAGTTTCTATACTTGTTGTTTTAGATTTATATCTAAGATAACTAACAAGATCAATAGCTCAACTGGGATTAGCAAGCGTTAATATATATATAATATAATATATATTTTAGTATACTTAGACTTAAGGAAGTGCTATATTCAAGTGATAATATATGAGTGCCAGGACAGAAACTTAATTCACTCATTATACTCATCTTCAAGCTTGTCACGCATGATCTTTGAGCGATCATTTTTCATTTCTGGACAAGTTGATTTTAGCATAATTGTCTTCGACAAATATTTGAGTCATAATGAGATGTGAGTTTAGTTTCTTTGTGAAAAGCACGTTATGATTTTTATGGATCAACAAATCCTGGATGTTGTACTACATATACATCCTTGTTGACATGGCCATTTGGGGAATGTACTTTTCACGTCCATAATGTCAGTACCTACTTAGTAAGATTGTAGTAACACTACACACTTAACATTTCTACTAACAAAGGAAGTTTTAAGGAAGCATACCTTAGCCTCAGGTGATGCTCCTAAAACTAGAAGACTAGATTCCCTTTGTTGAAAGCTAAGCAAGATTTAGACAAGACTTGAATTTGCGTAATCAGATTAGTGCAATCACTAATCACGTTCCATTTTTTGGACATCAAGTTTATTTACAACCATGTTTATCTAGTAAAACAGAAGATCAAACATTTGGTCCCTAATATCTCATGGGTCCAAAGTTGCTAGTGTTAAACATCCTACGCATTTGTTGCATTTGTTTAGGATGTGAGAATGTAACTTTGTGATTGAAGGTTATTCCAAGTTACGGGAAAGTTACTTAGATAACTTTGTCTTCTAAAGTTACTTCTCGGTAGAGGAGTTCTTGACCGAGGTTTGGGAGCGTTTGTTCTTTTAGGTGAAGGAGTCTTTGTTCTAACATCAAGTTTTACATAACCAAGTCCGGGGGTTGACAAGTATTTGTAAATACTTTGGACTTCCTTTTTACTAGCAATACGCACTTCTACATTATTAATAACTACGTGACTTGGTTTAGGACTTAAGCTATTTTTCAAAATTGACCCAGATCTGACTTCAGCACCATACGGTACCACGGTACCACTAATTTTAGTGGTGCCATCTGTACCTTTAGTGGTGCCGTCACCTACAGACTCGGATACTTTAGGCTTTACAAATTTTACTTGTTTAATACCACTTGTAGAAGCTTGGTTTGGGTCAAATCCTAAACCCGCACGGTCATGTTCACTAAACCTAATGTTTTCTAGCATATCATTAAGTACCTTTGTGCCTTCTTCAAACTTAATGATTCTCAAAGCATTTTATTTGAGTTTCTCATTCTCTACTTGAAGACTTATACATGACCTACATCCTACGTCTACTTCTTTATTATTCTCAAGTGTTTTGACTTGATTCTTAAGTTCTAAAACTTGCAATTCTAGTTCATGTAATTTTAATTTTAGCATTTTGTTTCTACCTAAAATTTTTGAACTTACTTCGCACAGTTTATTATATTCGTCATTCAGTATGTTATCATCTATTGATGAATTATCATCACTATAATAAGAAGAGTCGAAATGTACCTCATTAGAAGCTTGAATCATAAGACATGTTTCGTCGTTTGGCTTCTTCTTTTCTTCTTCACCGCTATCACTCAAAGAGCCTCCAACGAAAGCTCTTTGGTTGTTGGTATTCGGTGGTTTAGGACATTCTCCTATAAAGTGATTTGGATCTCCACATCTAAAGCATTTCCTATCACTTGTTCCTTTCTTTTCAACTTGGTTCTTTTGGAACGGCTTCCTTTCATCACGAGGTTGCCTAATGAACCTACCTCTTCTCCTAAAGAACTTCTTAAAGTCTTTAACGGCTAACGCATACTCTTCATCTTCACTATCGGAATTTGAACATTCCTCATCACTAGACTCCTTTTCGGCTTTCAATGCTAGAGGTCTAACTCTCTCGCTTTTTCCTTTGACTATATCGGAGTCCTTCTTGATTATCATCTCATGAACCTTTAGATTTCTTATTAGTTCATCGAGTGATAATATCGCCAAGTCCTTTGACTCTTCAATGGCGGTGACCTTTGCTCTCCATTTGGGATGTAGAGCCCTAAGAAACTTCCTAACGTAGTTCTTGCTAGAGTAACCTTCATCAAGAGCTTTAAGACTAGTGATAATAGTATTAAATCTAGCAAAAGCATTGTCTATTGATTCATCTTCCGAAATGGAAAATTGTTCATATTGTTGAACAAGAATATCTATCTTGTTCTCTTTGACTTGATTATTACCTTGGTGAGTGACTAACAAAGTTTTCCAAATATCTTTTGCCGTATTACACATGAAAGTTCTTTCAAATTCCTTTTTAGGCAAAGCATTGTAAATCATCATTTTAGCCTCATCATTTTTGGCTAATTTTCTTTTAAGTTCATCACTTTGTTTATTATAAGGAACTATTTCATCCTTTCTAGTTTCCGGATTCTTTTGATTCGGTTGAAAGTCACCCTCAGTAATAACATGCCAAAGATTAATGTCTTTTGACATCACATACGTTTCGAATCGGTTGGGATTCTTGATTTGATGAGACAAAATAAATAGAAGAATGAAACAAAAGGGCTTAAAGTGACAAAGGAAGAATTCTTCAATTAATGAAGAATGAAACACAAGGGACCTGCTTGATACAGAAGTTTTTATTTATTAGTCCTTTGTAGTCTTTTGTAAACCCTAATTCTCTACTATATAAAGAGATCAAGGGTACAGGTTTTATTGTGTCTTCCATAATGTAGTCGATAAAGGGGTGTGTATGTATCCTAGGGCGTGAGATGTAAACGCCTAGGATTAGTTGTTTGTCACTTCAAGAATCTCTTGATTCCTGTTACAAGATTAGTGTAACTGTATTATCTTGATCAAATAATATTGAGGCGTAAAGTGTTAAAAAGAAACTTTGTGTCAATAACTTTGATTTGTTCTTATTCCGCTGTGCATTAATATTCATTGTTATTTTTGAACCCTAAGGCTCAAAACAATCCAAGAAACTATCTTTAGCACGTTCTTAGTTTCTACAGGTGGTATCAGAGCTTGGGGAGCTCGTTACCTAGGGATTCACAAAGTTTTGTTCTGTCGAAGAGCAGCTGATTCGTCGAAAAAGTGCAGACTTGAAGAAGGCAAATAATCAGTAAGGTCTAAATTAATTATTCTCGTACTGATTGAATTTAATTGGTCAAAACGTTTATTCATTCACGTGGGGTTGATTTGACTGATCGAATATAATAAAGAGGAGCTAATCGACATAAAGTGGTTCTACAGTTTGTTGTTATGTTCATTAATTGGTCAGTTAGTATATTATAATTGGAGCGTGTAATTTGGTGGAGAATCGATTCAGATTTATTAAACCTCGTACTGAGTTAGAAAGTGGGTCGGATTTAATTGCTCGCTTATATTTAATTGATTGCTGAGGTTTATTGTTTGAAGGGAAATCGTACTATTTTTGGATTTATAGACTTGATTTATGGTACGAACATCATGACTGGATAGCTTGTGGTATGGGATAGCATTTAATTCTTCTCAGTGGGTCTATTGTTTAAAAGTGCTGCTACGCTACTGATTCTACTGCTGTCCTTATATAATTCTGCTGCTAGTGGTATTAGTTTCTACTGCTGCTACATAATTCATTCTACTGCTCGTTATAATTTTTCTGCTGCTAGCTTGATGATACTGCTGCTACGATTTAGTAGTTTCTACTGCTCGATACGATTAATACTGTTGCTAGTTGCATGATTTACGAGTAGTAAGGGGAAGCATTGGTTATTAGTTTACACACACACAGGGGAAGTTCATACACACAAGGAGTTTAATTTTTATGTTCGTTAATGTTTTAAAGGCTCGAGTTAATTTTCTTATTGGAGAAGAGGAGTTTTTGTCGCTTCTTTGATGATGCAGTGGAATTTTTCAAGGTTGTGTCTTATTATATCTTAAGGTGGGTGTTACACTTTAAAGATAACTTGTTTGTTCAACAAGGTGACTACGAATTGACAAAACACTTGAAGGAGTTACGTTATTGTGCTCAGTGGTTATTGTCAAGAGATTACGGTCTCCCTATACTATTGAGTATACTTTCGAAGTCGTATTTAGTATAAGGCATAAGATACAAGGTTAGTTTCTTCTACTTCAGCATCAAATTGGTAATGATTATTTTTCTTCAACAGTATATAAAGCCTACAGATTTAAAGAATCATTTTATGTACATGCATCACTCGAGGGGAAGTTTCTACTGTTTATTCGTTCCCTATTTGTTGATAACAAAAAGGGGAAGAGATGTTGGAGTGGCATGGCATGGCTTAAGGGGAAGACAAGGAAGACAAGTTTGTTTCATTCAGGGAGATGATCACATCTCAACTTTGCTACTTCGTCTAGGGAAGTTCATACACGACTTTGTTTGTTTTGTCATCATCAAATAGGGGAAGATTGTTGGGATTCTTGATTTGATGAGACAAAATAAATAGAAGAATGAAACATGAGGGCTTAAAGTGACAAAAGATAAAAGTTCAAAAGAAAGAAAAGATTTAGTAGTAATCTTTTATTTTTAGTATATATCTTTTGTAAACCCTAAATCTCTATTATATAAAGAGACATAGGGTACAGGTTTTTATAATTAAGTCTTCCACAATGTAGTCAATAAAGTGTGTGTGTGTAACCTAGACGTAGGAAAAAGTCTAAGGTTTGTTACCTCCAAGATCAGAGGTGTCTTTGATCCCTGTTATAGGTAGATAACACATTCTATTGTGATCGAATAGAATTGGGGGTGATGGTGAATAAACCTTGTTCAATAACATTGATATAGTTTTAATTCCGCTGCGTACATATATTGTCTTTGTTATTGTTTAACCCTAAGGCTCAAAACGATCCAAGGAGTCTAACAAACTCCACAATTGTGTATATTTGTGCTTAGAAGAAACTTGTATATTTTGGGAGAAAATATCAAGTTTAGGGGAGGATTGTTGGATTTAAAAGAAGCTGCTGCTACTTTGAAGATAATGCTGCTTTATATGTTATGCTGCTGCTCATGGCACTTAAGGAAAATACACTAAGTATGATTCTGCTGCTAGGCATAATCATCCTACTGCTAGTTTATACATTCTGCTACTGGAGATAATTGATGAATGGTGAAATAAGCTAAGTGTCATTCTACTGCTAGTCTATGAGTATTCTGCTGCTAGAGTAATGATCCTGCTGCTTATTAGATATGTATAGTTTGTTAGATAATTATGTTAAAGATACGAATAGATATTATTCTTGAATAGAAAGTTTTGTAACCGACTGGGACTCCTTAAGTCTGTAAAAGGAGGATCTAGGGTTAGGGCTAGTATAGACTGTTAGCATACGTATTGTATTCACTTCAAGGTTCATTGTAATCCTGTTACTTTTGAGTAACCGTATTCAATATATTGAGGTGATAGTTAGAGAAAAGAAAAAAAAAAGATGTTGGAGTGGCATGGCATGGCTTAAGGGGAAGACAAGGAAGACAAGTTTGTTTCATTCAGGGGGATGATCACATCTCAACTTTGCTACTTCGTCTAGGGAAGTTCGTACACGACTTTGTTTGTTTTGTCATCATCAAATAGGGGAAGATTGTTGGGATTCTTGATTTGATGAGACAAAATAAATAGAAGAATGAAACATGAGGGCTTAAATTGACAAAAGATAAAAGTTCAAAAGAAAGAAAAGATTTCATTGTAATCTTTTATTTTTAGTATATATCTTTTGTAAACCCTAAATCTCTATTATATAAAGAGACATAGGGTACAGGTTTTTATAATTAAGTCTTCCACAATGTAGTCAATAAAGAGGTGCGTGTGTATCCTAGGGCGTGAGATGTAAACGCCTAGGATTAATTGTTTGTCGCTTCAAGAATATCTTGTTTCCTGTTACAAGATTAGTGTAACCGTATTATCTTGATCAAATAATATTGAGGCGTAAAGTGTTAAAAAGAAACTTTGTGTCAATAACATTGATTTGTTCTTATTCCGCTATGCATTAATATTCATTGTTATTGTTGAACCCTAAGGCTCAAAATGATCCAAGAAACTATCTTTAGCACGTTCTTAGTTTCTACAAAATCTTTTTTTCCAATATATAAAACAATCGGTTTTGAAAAGTGGTGGTCTTTGCATAGATTGCCCTTCTAGATATTTGTTTGAATCCATTGATCGATTCATGTTTTAAAATATAATTTACTTTAAAATCTTGACTAACCTGTCTCTGATACCAATTGTGGAAAACTAGAAGGGGGATTGAATAGTTTTACCGGTTTTTAATTCATTTTAAAAACTTTGCTTTGAAAAACTTTGATTCGAGTCTTATGTGCAATCAATCAACACCAATATGAGCAACACACTAAACTACCTAAGTATAAGTAATGAAAGTAAAGAGAAGAGATGGAAAGATCAAACTGGGACAAAATTATTTATAGTGGTTCGGCTACGAAGCTCATCTTCGCCCTACTCCACTCCCCGAGTACCACACTCGAGAGTTTCAAGCACTATGTCAACAACCTCCCTTTAGGCGAAGAAAACCGTACACGTCGCTTATCTTATTTTCGACACTAAGGTAGATGTCGAGTGCTAATCTTAGCTAGCACCAATCTACCACAATCCACTTGATCCTTACAACTTCACACACTTAACACATAAGACTTAAGAGATCTCCAAGATCTCACAAGATCACAATGATCAACTCTCTCTTGACACAACCTACTCTATTCAATATCTCTATAAGATCACAATGATCTTTTCCTCACAAACTCTTAAAATAAAAATGATCTTGATGTATACAAAGATACAATCAAGTGTGCAACAAATGTTACAAGTGCTATAACTACAACTACAACTCTTGTATCTTCTTGGATACCTTGAGTTCTTCTCTTGCACTAGAAAAGGAATGAAGAGGATCACTTGGATAGATGATTTGATCACTCTTAAACAAAAGAAAAACTAAACTAAATGATCAAGAAGAGAAAATGTGATAAGGGTTTTGAACTCAGAAAGTTCTGTGCGAAAAAGGCTGCCCAAGAACTGTGAATAGGGCTGGTATTTATAGGAAAGGAAAATATGGCCGTTACAGGGACACAGTACCACTAAAGTTCACACAGTACCACTAAATTTAGTGGTACCGTGCCAGAAAAATGCTCATCTTTTTGTCTTTTCTGATGAAAACTGTAGGTCCACTGGTTATGGATCTAAGTAGCCTGTGTAAGACTATAGATAACTTGAATAAATCCAAATTAATCTATATGAGAAACTCTTAACAGTGTATTGATTGTTAAAGCGGAATCTTAAAAAGCAACAAGTATGAAGAACACAACCAACTTTGTATTACTATTAAACTTTTCTAATCGTCATTTTGTCACACTAAACATAATGACGTAGGGTTCCTTTTATACTCTAAGGAAAACCCTAATGTTATAAAACGTGTGAAAGGATAAACATATCTTCTAATAAGATAACTAATACGTATATATATCCTTTCCTAATATATAGCTAACAAACTATTATGTTAAACATAAAAAGACTTAACTAATAATAACTACC
This sequence comes from Artemisia tridentata subsp. tridentata, assembly GCA_021014915.2. Taxonomy (NCBI): domain Eukaryota; kingdom Viridiplantae; phylum Streptophyta; class Magnoliopsida; order Asterales; family Asteraceae; genus Artemisia; species Artemisia tridentata. The sequence goes on from CP139507.1 coordinate 368,773,221, forward strand.
AGACTTAACTATGTTCTGCCAGACTTAACTTTGTACTGGCAGACTTAACTAAGACTAACAGACTTAATGAATACATCAGCAGACTTAAGTCTGTTCTTCAATAATTCCCAACAATCCTCCCCTAACTTGATCTTCATGTGCCATGAACTTTAAGTTTCTTTCTTGATAAGCTTCCTGAGGATGTTGAACTCGATTCTTTTGGAATTATTTTGAACTGTAACTCTTCAAATCATCATATCTGAACTTTGTAGCATCCTTATATCAGCAATCTTCATACCATCTGATCTTTGCAGCAACATTGACTGTTTGTACATCAATTCATAAAGTTTCATACTATTCTCATCACTTCCAGGTGTGTTAACTCCTGTGAAAGGTGAATCATTGAAACTTTAATGGATTTGATGTCTCTTTACCAGTTAGCCATTAACTATGGAGTAGCCAATGTTTGGTGTAAAACCATGGTACATTGATAAGCATTTCAACCCCTTGTACATGAAACATGGTGAGTTGAAATACCATATGATTTTTCGCAAATCATCAGCTATCAACGGATTTGATTTGTCTTTACCAAAAGCCGTTTGCTTTTGGACTAGCCAATTCTTTGGTGGAATGCAGTCATCACCTTGGTGAATTGATAACCAGTTATGAATTTCCACAGCCTTTACCACAAGCCATACTCTTGTGGGCTAGTCAACTCTTCACTATCACATATATGGTGAGTTGATTACAATACAATTTTTGGCAAATTGTCAGCCATAAACCGATTTGAGGTATCTTTACCAAAGACGTTTGCTCTTGGATTAGCCAGTCCTTATGTGGATTAGACATGGTGGACTGATAACCATTTGTTGTGTTAGTGCAAAGCACCTTCACCAAGTGAGAAATTCCATTAATCTCACTTATCAGCTTAGAAAATTCTTTCAAACACCCCAAACAGCATCCTTTTGGGACTACCTTTCAATTAACTCCAATAGCTGATAACATACCTCATCTTTCTTATCTGCCCAAAAGCTTCTTCTCAAGCATTTTCTTGCATACCCGTGGGTGTAGAGGATACTCAACCTCTGCTAGCATATATATGTGTGCACTTTCCAGAGTCAAACAATGAACTTGACAACTGTCAAAGTATCTCCATCTCACTACTTCTTGTTGATAGGGTAGCTTCCAAATTTCATCAGTCTTTGATGGTGAATCAAACATGGTTTTCAAATCTCCCCAAAGAACTCTTTCAAATTCTTCTTCTGGTCTGATATCTCCATACTTGATCATCATCAGCTTATATAGCTCATTGAGATCATCTTTGCTCAAATCATTCAGTAATCATGGAAAATTAACATAAACCACATTTGTATTATCTTCCTTAATTATTTGATAAGCCCCTTTCTTACCAGTTTTAATGATCTGCCAATTGACAATCTTGGCAGGTTGAGCTGAGCTTTCAGGTATTGAACCCATTATGAATGAATCAGAAGAATGTTCTTCTTCCTCTTGCACATCCTCCTTAGTGACTGACTTACCCTTCTTAACCACTCTTTTTCTTCTAGTCCACCTTATAATGGGTTTCTTAACTTCTACTTCCTCCTTTACAAGTTCACCTTTTGAGGTATCAGGTACCTCTTCAACCTCAGATACCTTCTGCCTTTTGAAGTTCTTCTGATTGAATCTTCATAATTAATAGGCTTGTAATTCTGATCCCTTTCATAAGCCTTGAGATACATATCTTCAATCTCTTCATATGTTTTTCTTTTCATCCTCTTAAAAGTAGAATGCTCCATATTCTTCAAATAATGCTTCATATAAGCCATCCTCTCCTGCTTTGATTGTTTCTTGGTAGTGCTGGTAGTACTCTTCCTCTTTTGTGTCTGTATGATCATCTCCATCATATCTCCAAGAGTTTCTGTTTCCCTTCTGGCATTAATGAAGTCTGCAAGCTGTTTTGCTCTTTCTTCAACTGTCAAATTTGCATCAGCCTTCAGTTCTTCCAACTTTGCCCTTAGTTCAGCATCATCCTCAATCATAGACATGAATGGATCAGTGTTAGACTCCTCTTGCAGCTTCTTTGCAAGTAATTCATCCTGTTTCTTTATCTCTTCAAGCCTTGCCTCTTCAGCTGCTTCTTCAGCTTGAATTCTTGCAATTTCAGCCATACTTGCTTCTTCCTCTCTTTGTTGCCTCTTTGTTTTCTTAGGCTGAGGAGTTTCTTCAAGTATTTGTGTAAGATATAACCATCTTGATTGTGTGGATGATTCGGGTGGTCTTGGGTCATGGAAGATAAGATCCATGTGTGAGTTAGAGAGATGAAGTAGAGAGAGGTGAGGGAAAAACTTGTAAGATTAGCTTGTGTGAGAAAAATGATACAAGATTTCCAACCCTTCCCAAGTGTGGGAAGGGCTTTATATAGTAGATAATATTTGTGCCCCTAGTGGGCTGTGGAGTGAGCTGACAGTGGGGAAACCCCGACCCACTCCATAAATATAAATACGACTAAACTAACAATACTAATACTAATATTGCTAAGCTAATATAAATAAGCCTACGAGCTATGTAGATGCTAAATAGATGCTCGGGGTGACCGAGCCTTCATCTGAATATTTATATTCCTAACAATCTCCCCCTAAGGGAGGTCACCCCGGAAATAATAATTTGACTTCTAGCATTTTATCTTCTGAACGTGTCTTCATAGCTCGTAGTCTTTGATTCTTCAAAGTCTTGTATCTTTGTGCATTGTGCATCCAGCAGTAATCATTAGATGACTGATTGATTGTCTGGGATGATCTTTGAGTATTCTTCGACTTTATCATCCAACATTTGTTTCCAAGTCATCTTACAGCAGTATGTTTCCATGTGATGTGTAAATCTTTGAGCCGATATGCTCACACTATTCTGGGTCATGATCTTCAGCATCAGAGTTAGCAGAAGCTGTGTTGAAGGTCTTTTGGTTGATCATGACTTCTTTGAATACGATGATGATGTAGTGTGAGCATGTGGTGCTGGATTGGCATCTTTTCTGTAATCTGCTACAACCGCAATCAGCTGCAACTTCAATCAGCTACAACCGCAAACAGCTACAGCATTCCACAGCTACAATCGCCAGAAGTTCCTGCATACGACAGTTAGCAACAAATCGACCGGTACTTACAGGTTCGGACTTCGAGATTGTTAACAGCATAGTGTGAAAACTCTCTCTAATCCTTACCAAGACCGTTCCTAATCGAAAACCCACAGAGGGCTTTTTAAGATCGAACCGTAGCACATCAACGATTAGGTGAGTCGCTGGAGATCACTCCACGACTGTAGACCATTAGAAACCGCCGTGACCACTAAGCATAATCCATAAAGAATTACCGAAGTGACCTGCTTTCAGGGCTGCTTGATGTTGACCCTGGCAGGAATTTCCATTCAATCATTGAGAATTACATTTGTAAATTCCCTCATAAATGTTCTGGCAGATTGCTAAGATCTGCGTAGGACTCTTAAGTTTACAACTAGTGTCCTTAATGTTGAAAACCCAGTGTAGAAATAATTCGTGTCCCTATGAGATCTTATTATGCATCTCGTGGCTCTAGACTCAATTGTGCGTTTTGATTTGGTGATCGGAGGCTGGAGAGGACTGCCACCTTTTCAATATCATCTAACTCGGAGTGAGAGAGACGATAGAAATGTATTGATCTCCGTGACAAGTGAAACAAGAGTCCTTTGAAGGACCTTGAGTGGCTAGGGAGGGTTGTGCAGCGTATCACTGGGTCCATGATACTTTGTCTTCAATGCCAGCAATCAACTAAGTGATTCTGACAGCATATGTATTGACCCGGTTTCTACCTAAGTTGTAAGGAGGGCTTCTTTCTTTTCACCCTTTATCTTTACAATTCTTTTTCATTCTTCAACCCCTTCAGTACTTACCGAGACTTCATAACTAGCACCTTGTTAGGTTTGTTCCAGTACTAACTCCATCTCAGTCGGCACTTTTCCCTTATCCACTTTTCTCCTTTTTAATCATACCTAAGGACTTCTACACTAACTAGTGGATTGTCCCTGGGTAGATCCCTCTGGCTCTGGCGGGATCGTGGGAACTTGAGCCTAACCTAACCATCCTTATAACTCCATGCATTAATTAAAATGGCCGGTCTTTGGTATTCATCCACGATTGCCAAACCAAATCTTTGAAAAATCTCTCAAAGTGTTCATGATTCTGAAACACATTTTTGCAAACACTTGAGAGTTTTATATTTTTCAAATGCTCCCCCTCAACATGTGCTCGGTTGATTGTTTTATAAATTTGCACATGTTGGGTAGAGCTTGCATGTTTTCTAAATTATTTAAATCAATTGATTTGTGATCCCAATATCATTTTGCACAAGATAACTTTTATGACACAAATGATATTGACCTTTTTGCGCAGATGATGTGATCATCCGCTTTTCTGAGTGAGTCAGTGGTCAACATCGATTTTCCATCCACCAACAAAACTTTCCCACACGTTGAAGATCTCCACTTGGCGAGATCAGAATACGAACTGCTTTGTTGAAGTGAAGGTGGTGGTGGTGATGACAGTGTTGTTGTTGTTGCTGCCGACGTTGTTGTTGTGGTGAATTCCAAGCCAATCAATAGAGTTTGAACGTCTGATCAAATGGTTAGAATGGGAACTGGCACATTCATTTTGGCTATGGAATCTGCATAAGAATATCAACACAGATATGCATACATACAGATACACTATTCCTTAATAGCTACCCTTCAGCAGCTTGCCACATTATAATACCAAATTCATTTAATCAAACCACAGTCAGGAAATACGTCAAACTACTATCTAGCATGAAGAGCAATCAGCAATCATGAACATGGCAATTCACTCATATTTCATCATTCAATTCAGGATCTTAGGAACAAGATTCTAACATGATAGCAATATACCTAAGAGAATCCTGAGAACATATGCACAATATCAACAACAATTAAGCAGCAGTCGACTAACAAGAGTCACACAACATTTGAAACTCATTTCTTCAGATCATACAAATGTCATAGGAGTATTCAAGAACATCAAACACAACTGGTTTTCTTACTTCTTTTAGGTTTTGAGTCTTAAAGTATTTAGGGGATTAAACGAGGATACCAAAGAAACACAAATGAACCTTCTAGATACATAAAGCTAGGAAACTATAAGCAAATTGCACATAATGTCCTAAACTTTCTAGCAACTAACACGTTTGGCCATTTGATATAAAGTTTTAGCAAGATCCTCTTCAACTAATACCCCATTAACTACAAAACCATTTCTAACAAGTATGATTTAACCAATAAATCCGTTTGATGATATAAAATTTGAATTCTCTCTCCCCCTCAATCAATGACCCGTATTCTAGTAAGATATTTGTAGTCGTTGATTGAGTGACAAATTTTATGCACAATCCAAGTCTAAAAGAATTTCAAGCAACACAAAATCACCGAGTGTCTTTGATGAACTCAAATAAGTACATTTTATTACTATCATTTATCCTATTAATTTGACTTGTTTTACTATATTATGTATGAGGATTGATACTTAATCGTTTACTTTTGTAATTCTCAGTTGAAAACAAGCATTTGGTGAAACTTGGCGATTTTGGACTAATTATGGAGCAAAACATGCATAATGTGAATAGTCTACTGAAATGGACAAGATCAAGACTAATCTGCTCCAGATGCGCCGCATCTCACTCATGACATGCGCCGCATCTCTATCAAGATATCACCAGATACGATCCAAGATACAAGAGGACATGCGCCGCATCTAACTATGGAGTTACGCCGCATCTTCTAGCGGTGTACGAATATTCCTGAATATTATAATCTTGGACCCCACGCGAAGTTAAGTCAATGCGCCGCATCTACTTAGTAGATGCGCCGCATCTTCCCTCAGACAGAAACTATAAATACCCCGTAGACCAGACGGATTAAAAGAGTTCGAAACCCTAAAACAGAAGACCGAACAGCAGAACCAAAGGACGAATTCAGTCAAGGAGGCAGCACAAGACACAACAAACGAAGATACAAGAGCTGTAAGAAGGTGCTGCATGTGTTTAATTCATTAAGTAGTTTTGTTTTATTGTGTTAGCAAACTTTAATTCATCAGGATTGGTGGCTTGTGTAATGTGACAACGAAAGATTGCACTCCCTTTAATACTTGCTTTCCCATCAATTAAAGTTTATATGTTGATGTCTTTGGTTACTACTTATTAGTGCATTGATAACCTCTGTGTTTATTAGTGGCTTGCGGGCATTTGACTGCGGGACATAATGTGGCTCCCACGGTTGTTACTAAATTGATCACTTAGGAACAACTTTTAGACATAAGTAATCATTAAGGGTTTACTCGCCGATAAGAATAGGACCAACGAGAAAGGGTTAACTACATACACTTCATATAAAGCTATCAATAAAACAAGTGACAATCTACTTAATCATAAGGACAGCCCTCTTATTGTCTCAAGTATTTATCTGTGTACGTGTGTGCTACTTGCTGATTCGTGCCTATTAGTTTATTTTATTATTTTATTGCAAACAAACCGTGCCAGTCTCTCAGGCTGAAACCCCCTTGCGTTAGGATATTAAAATACTGATTAGAATAACGAGATAATACGTTCCACTCTTAGTGATCGACACTCTACTTACCATTATATTCATACTGACCGGGTACACTGCTCGTTAAGTGTGTGTGTTATTGATAAGTCGGCTAAATATAAATTTAAAACTTGAGTAGGCATCTAAAACTATACTACGACACATACCGCATCAGTCTTACAAATAACTTTCAGAAGAATCACAGAATGAAAACTATTTGCATACAAAGAAGATTTCTCTTCTTTTTCAAGAAATGATGCACTGAAACGTACATCAGATCGAAGAAACATGGATATAAAGTAATCCATGCCCAGGTGAACATCACCCAGTTGAAGGAACAGCCGTCTTTTTGGTGACGTGCTTTCCCCATTTTGAAGCTCGGGTTGCTATCTAAAGTAATAGCAAGCAATTTAGACATGTTTTAACCATCCATTTTAACTTCTGCTCGATCTTCATTTAAAGACCCGTGCCATTATTGAATGACATTTCTAAGTCCGTAAATATTATCGATAAACAGAAGACATGCCTAGGTGAAACTATTTTTGGTATTTTCTATTTTTCAATTTTTATGGGTTTTTCTGGTTTTAAGCTTCTCTATTTACAATTTGCAGGTTTTCTATATATCTATATACAAAATGGTATAAGATGAGAACAAATATATATATACAAGGATACGAACCAGAAACCATTACTCCTCAGCATCCTGAATCTTCTCCGCATTCATCGCTTGACTTGCTGAAGAGCAATGTGAGCACTTTTAATTAGGTTTTTCTTTTTATTAGATTAATTGCATCATTGTATTATTTTGCATATTTGTTGTATTGTGTGTTATTTGTTTTGTATTTTTTGTTTGCTTTTATTTGATTTATTTTCGTGTGTTTTATTTTTGTTTTTAATTTTCGTATTTTTCTGTTCTGCTATCGTTGTACTGTGCTAAATCAAACGATACGGCGCATCTGACCTCTCAGATACGGCGTATTGCGTTTAATTTTTATAAAATACAACGCGTTTAATTAATTCGATACGACGCATCTTTTCCCCAAGATACGACGTATCTGTTTTTAATAAAAAAAATTTTCTAAGCGATAAAGTAATACGACGCATCTGCTTTTGCGGATACGGCGTATCTGTTTTTGATAAAAAAAAAAAAAAAAAAAAAAAAAAAAAAAAAAAAAAAAAAATCTAAACGTTAACGCCATACGACGCATCTGCTTTCGTAGATACGGCGTATCTATTATTTTAATTAAAAACAGTTTGCGAATTATTAAACAGATACGGCGTATCGATCTCTGTCGATACGGCGTATCTTCTGAATCAAAAATCTCGTATTTTTAAACGTAACGAAAATACGGCGCATTAACTTTCGTTAATACGACGCATTTAATTTTAATTAGATAAGTTGATTTTTGATTAAAGTAATTCGATACGGCGCATTCATAAATTCTAAGCGGCGTATCTATTTTCTGAATAAAGTCTGATTAAATTTTAACGTATTAAGATACGGCGTATCCAACTTTTTGGATACGGCGCATCGTCTGCAGATATCAGTAACTTTAATTTTTCGTATTCCGTTTTCGTTGTTAATTATCTGATATATTACTTTCTCGGGCATACCCTACTGATGCTTTTGTGTTGATTTCAGGAAGTGCATGACCAGGAGTTCGACTAAGAACTTGATTCAACCTTTCGAAGATCCTGAACGAGCCCTGCATTCGCTTAAAAGGCTTTTCAACACAAGAAGCTTTGATCTTTCAAGTTCACTCGAGCTTGATTACTTTTCTGAAGAAAAAGAGGAAGTTGAAACAGAAACAATGGGCGAAAACACTACTATGGAGGAATACATGAACAGCACCCGTGCTGATTACACTTCAGGAGTTGCTAGACCAAAGTTTGATGATAAGTCAAAATTTGAATTGAAGGGTCAGTTTCTCAAAGAACTAAGAGAGAATGCTTTCAGTGGGACGGAACATGAGGATGCTAATGAGCATGTTGAAAAGGTCCTGGAGATTAAAGATTTGTTTACTTCAGAAGGAGTCACTGACGATCAGATCATGCTAAGAATCTTTCCAATCTCGCTAAAAGGAGCTGCTAACAAGTGGCTAAGGAATGAACCTGCTAGTTCAATCACTACATGGGAAGATTTGAAAAGCAAATTCCTGAAGAGATATTGTCCACCTGCTAAGACTGCTAAAAAGATGGAGGCCATCAATAGTTTCAAGCAAGAGCCTGATGAAACCCTTTATCAAGCTTGGGAACGGTTTAAAGATTTATTGATAAAATGTCCTCAACACTATCTAACCCCTATGCAGGAGATAATATTGTTTTATCAAGGTTTGGACGTGCCAACTAGACAGATTTTGGATGCTAAGGGAGCCGTACCTCAGATGAGTGCAACTAATGCTAGGAAAGCCATCCAAGAAGCTGCTGATCATTCTCAGAAATGGCACGATGGGACCTCTACTAGATCTAAGAGCAGCACTAATTTTGACGGGATTGCTGCTATTCAAGCTCAATTGGATAAAATTAGTAGAGAGATGAAGAAGCGAGATGAAAGAGCATATGCTGCCCAAGTTGGATGTGAAAAGTGCGAAGGACCTCACTACACTAAAGATTGCCCGAACAAGAATGAAAGTGAGACGTTTGAAGAAGCATATTACACCCAGTTTGGACAACCATTCCGACCTTCAGGAAGATTTAGGGAAGCTACACCGGGATTCTATCAAAAGAACAACTTCAATCCCGCTTATCAAGAGAGGAGGCAGACTTTAGACGATACTTTAAAACAAATTATGGCCGATGCTGCTAAAAGACATGAAGAGAATACTGCTATGATCAAAGAAATCCGAGCTTCAACGGACACTACTACAGGAAATCAAGGAGCTTCGATCAAAGCATTGGAACAACAAATTGGTCAGATGAGCAAAGTTCTTCAAGAAAGGGGATATGGAAGTTTACCGAGCTCAACTGAAACCAACCCAAGAGATCATGTCAAGGCCATAAGCACCACTGAAGAAGTCACTCCTAATATACCTAGAAGATCGATGAATGGTGATGATGGTGCAAGACCCAAATTTTTCTTTAATTCTTCAATCAGCTTAAGGAGACTACTAAAAGAGAAGACAAAGATTGAAGAGGAGATCAAGGAAACAATGAAAGAGGAGAGCTCTGCAACCGACTTAAATGCCTTGCCTCATAAAGAAAAAGACCCAGGAAGTTTTACTTTGCCTTGTTCTATTAATGATATATCTTTCAATAATGTGTTAGCTGACTTAGGAGCTAGTGTTAGTGTTATGCCTCTTAAGACATTCACTACCCTAGGACTAGGAAAATTAGCACCAACTAAATTACTTATTGAATTGGCTGATAAAACGGTAAAACGACCTGAAGGTATTGCTAATAATGTGCTAGTTAAGATTGAGCAGTTTATTTTTCCCGTAGACTTTGTCATACTAGACATGCCCGAGGATGTTAAGGTTCCTTTGATCCTCGGAAGACCTTTCTTGTCTACTGCCCATGCTAAGATTGATGTGTTTAAAAGAAAATTTTCATTAAGGGTAGGGAATAATAAACTAGTCTATAAATGTCAAAATCCTGTTAAAAGCATAATTAGAGGTGTTTATGTACTAGGATTAAGAGAGCGTATGGACCTCGATCTTGAAGCTAGACTTATGGGAGAAACATTGATTCAAAACAACTCAACTAATCCTAATCATGAGAACTTTGAGGAATTCATTGACCTTAATGTACCTACCGAACTTAGACGCGATGTTGTTAATGATTCTGATGATGAGTGGTATGATTGTGTAGTAATTAATAAACGTAGGAGAATAGTTGAGAAAACGAATTTGAACAATGATGTGTTTATTGAACTACCACCCCACCTTGCTTATTTATGCCTATATGATAATAAGAATTTCCCGTCTATCATTTTGTCATCTCTACCCGAAAGGGACAGGACTTTGTTTATACAGATATTGAAGAAGAACGGCGTGGAAATTAAGGACGAGCAAGGAGTGTTCAATATTACTGAATTAGCGATGAAGGAGCGCGATGTTTCCGACTCCTTCAATGATCGATATTAAAGAGCTGAACGTGAGTCTAACTTGAAGACTCTGGAATAAAGACAAGTGCTGGCCGGGAGACAACCCGGAGAATTTTTATTCTGTTTTTTTTTTTCTGTGTCGAGTCAGTCAGACCCGCATGAAGATACGGCGCATCTCATTCCTGAGATGCTACGCATCTCCTGCAATGGTCATATCTTATTTTATTTTTCTGCATTTTTATTTCCGACTTTAAAACTTTTTATCAGTTTATTTTAATGCGGCGCATCCCTGGTTAAGGATGCGGCGCATCTTTTATTCTGATCCGTATTTATTCCAGGCTCGATACGGCGTATCTTCTTCCATAAGATACGGCGCATCGACTGACCTGATGATTTTCAGTTTTAATTTTTATATTTTATTTTTATCTAACTACTAATGTATTATGCAAGTTTGAACCTTTCTTACCTTAGGTGTGTTTTAAAGTGTTGGTGGTATTATAGTTTCCTGGATTTCCTGTGGATACATCAAGTATGAAGCTTAAACGTTTTCATCCACAAGAAGTTGATTTTTGCTCTTATACTAATGGAGGATCATACCGAGCAAATCTCAGGGGAGTTTTTCTGTTCTAATTCTTTTATTTTCCAGTTTTTAACCTTTTATACAAACAACGAGGACGTTGTTTAACTTAAGTGGGGGGATTGGAGAATTAGAACACTTAACATTTACTTGTCCTAAACTTTTTCAAAAATTATGCTTAAAATGTGCTTAATATATCAAAACCTAAAAAAATTTTAGCATGTTTTTGTTTAAGATCTAAGTTGCATAGCTGCACACATGACGTTATTTTCAAAAATTGTGATTTTTCTAAATTCACAAATCTATGAGTGTGCCGGTGACTTGTAAACTTTAGAACTTGGCTTGTATACTATTCGAGACCACCATAATGAGTATTATTGATATAATTGGAATGACTTGTCTAAATTGGTAAATTTCTAGGATTACACCCAAATAGCCTTTATATGTTATGTGTTATTAGCTAGCTACACTGGTTAGTTAATCCCTGTATAAACCCTTTTGTTACTCTCACTTTTAGAGTAAGATACCCCTAGAAAAACACTCAGAGCCATTCCTTTCGTTTCTTACACCTATGTTAAAATGTTTCGTTACACCCTTACACCTTAGCCTACCCTGTAGATTAGAATCCGTGGTTGGTTAATTGCTATAGGCAAAGTGTGTTTCCTTACATTACCTGTGTTCGCGTGCGTAATACATTATCTATGGTTAGGTCGGGAAATTGCACAATGCAATTGGAGTGAAAGTAAATATTGTATATCTTTGAGTTTATTTTTCGTGTGTTTACTACTTTCACTATTAGCGTTATTTCTGAAAGCATGAAAAGTATGAAAAAATTATTCGGAAAGAAAGTTATAGTGATGTGGTGAAATTTTACACATCTATGTTTATGTTTCAATTAAAAAAAAAAAAAAAAAAAAAAAAAAAAAAAAAAAAAAAAAAAAACGAAAAAAAAATAAGAAAAGAAAAAGAAAAAGGGAGAGTTGGATGTTTGTTAAACCAACAATGTAAAGTTATGTAAGTGGTTCATATGGCCACTATTTGTTGTACTATATTTATGGAGTGAATGGGAATTGGCCGTTATGGGAACGCCAATTAAGGTTTATTCTTTGATTAAGATCTTGTTGAGTATAATTCGTGTCTACCTAAAGCGTGTGTTTCAAGTGTTAAAGCGTGAGTTATTCAATGATATGAGTCTTATTCATGGGATGGTTGGGATAGTGATTAACCACACTTAGGATTTTAATTTATTTGTTTTGTTTTGTTTATTTTTCATTTTACACCAATTTATATCCCAAATGTTATCCATACCCTATTCTTTATCCAACCAAACCTTTGATTTATTGAGATTAGGGATTTGAGCAATCTTAAGTATCGTAGTCGTGGATTCGGCTATGTATTTATGATTTTGTCGCCCTTTTTGATATATTATTATTGGTGAAGTTTGGACCTATCTTTAGCCTATTCGAGTTAAGGATTTGAGTAATTGCAAGTATCGTGTTCGTGGATTCGATCATGTATTTGTGATTTTGTCGCCTTTTCTGGAATTTGAGATCGATAGTTTAAGAATAATTAACCCTTAAGCCTAAAAACCCTTTTTACCGCTTTAGACTTGTTATTCCTTAGCTTTAGTGGGGGAGATGTGTATACTTGCCAAGCTTATGATAGAATATTCGTCGCGACTGGACAGTTAAACGATTAGATTTGCTTTTATCAAGATATTTTATTTTACTTCTAATTCGTTAAGTGTTTAGTTGTGTGATTATGAAATAAACGAATACATGCTTAAATATAAAAAAATAAATCCTAACATCTTTTAGGATACATTTTCATAAGATTAATTCTAAGGTTTACTTGGGGACAAGTAAAGTTCAAGTGGGGGGATATTTGATGAACTCAAAATAAGTACATTTTATTACTATCATTTATCCTATTAATTTGACTTGTTTTACTATATTATGTATGAGGATTGATACTTAATCGTTTACTTTTGTAATTCTCAGTTGAAAACAAGCATTTGGTGAAACTTGGCGATTTTGGACTAATTATGGAGCAAAACATGCATAATGTGAAGAGTCTACTGAAATGGACAAGATCAAGACTAATCTGCTCCAGATGCGCCGCATCTCACTCATGACATGCGCCGCATCTCTATCAAGATATCACCAGATACGATCCAAGATACAAGAGGACATGCGCCGCATCTAACTATGGAGTTACACCGCATCTTCTGGCGGTGTACGAATATTCCTGAATATTATAATCTTGGACCCCACGCGAAGTTAAGTCAATGCGCCGCATCTACTTAGTAGATGCGCCGCATCTTCCCTCAGACAGAAACTATAAATACCCCGTAGACCAGACGGATTAAAAGAGTTCGAAACCCTAAAACAGAAGACCGAACAGCAGAACCAAAGGACGAATTCAGTCAAGGAGGCAGCACAAGACACACCAAACGAAGATACAAGAGCTGTAAGAAGGTGCTGCATGTGTTTAATTCATTAAGTAGTTTTGTTTTATTGTGTTAGCAAACTTTAATTCATCAGGATTGGTGGCTTGTGTAATGTGACAACGAAAGATTGCACTCCCTTTAATACTTGTTTTCCCATCAATTAAAGTTTATATGTTGATGTCTTTGGTTACTACTTATTAGTGCATTGATAACCTCTGTGTTTATTAGTGGCTTGCGGGCATTTGACTGCGGGACATAATGTGGCTCCCACGGTTGTTACTAAATTGATCACTTAGGAACAACTTTTAGACATAAGTAATCATTAAGGGTTTACTTGCCGATAAGAATAGGACCAACGAGAAAGGGTTAACTACATACACTTCATATAAAGCTATCAATAAAACAAGTGACAATCTACTTAATCATAAGGACAGCCCTCTTATTGTCTCAAGTATTTATCTGTGTACGTGTGTGCTACTTGCTGATTCGTGCCTATTAGTTTATTTTATTATTTTATTGCAAACAAACCGTGCCAGTCTCTCAGGCTGAAACCCCCTTGCGTTAGGATATTAAAATACTGATTAGAATAACGAGATAATACGTTCCACTCTTAGTGATCGACACTCTACTTACCATTATATTCATACTGACCGGGTACACTGCTCGTTAGGTGTGTGTGTTATTGATAAGTCGGCTAAATATAAATTTAAAACTTGAGTAGGCATCTAAAACTATACTACGACACATACCGCATCAGTCTTACAAATAACTTTCAGAAGAATCACAGAATGAAAACTATTTGCATACAAAGAAGATTTCTCTTCTTTTTCAAGAAATGATGCACTGAAACGTACATCAGATCGAAGAAACATGGATATAAAGTAATCCATGCCCAGGTGAACATCACCCAGTTGAAGGAACAGCCGTCTTTTTGGTGACGTGCTTTCCCCATTTTGAAGCTCGGGTTGCTATCTAAAGTAATAGCAAGCAATTTAGACATGTTTTAACCATCCATTTTAACTTCTGCTCGATCTTCATTTAAAGACCCGTGCCATTATTGAATGACATTTCTAAGTCCGTAAATATTATCGATAAACAGAAGACATGCCTAGGTGAAACTATTTTTGGTATTTTCTATTTTTCAATTTTTATGGGTTTTTCTGGTTTTAAGCTTCTCTATTTACAATTTGCAGGTTTTCTATATATCTATATACAAAATGGTATAAGATGAGAACAAATATATATATACAAGGATACGAACCAGAAACCATTACTCCTCAGCATCCTGAATCTTCTCCGCATTCATCGCTTGACTTGCTGAAGAGCAATGTGAGCACTTTTAATCAGGGATTGATTCTGGCTTTTCACTCTCCCCTAATTAGTGCTCTCCCCCAATCTGACAACCTTTCTGATGAACACCCATAATAGGAAGAAGACTTTGGATGAACGCCCATAATATGAAGAAGTCTTTTGATAACCAAATGCATGCCGTCTTTAGTCTTCTAACACTCCCGTCCTTGAGTAACGCCGTCAAAAACCTTAGGCATCTTTTCGTTAGTTTAAGTTGAGCCTCAACTGAAATCTAGCTTAACCCCACAACTCATCAAACAAGAACTGTCATGAGGTTAAGCTAAACCACAAATTTAAGCCCAGTAACAACTTGATTTCAGCTTAACCTCACAACTCATCAAACAAGAACTGTCATGAGATTAAGTTAAATATCAAGTTGTAAGAAAAGAACTCAACATTTTTGAATGTAGAGAAGACTGTAGACTCGACCTTCTTCAAGATTGCCCAATGTGGAGGAACAGAATACCAATCATCTTCATCTCACCAAATGCCTTCCAGTAACCTTACATATAACCCATCAGCCCGCAGCATACACATGAGATGATAACACCCAACAGAGAATGTAGAATAGACTGACGACTCGACCTTCTTCAGTCTTTAGTATAACACCAAAGTAACAAGTTGAACCACTGATCATCTATAGTATGTATCCATCCTTGGATATTAAGCCCTGATCACGTGAACCTGTTGTGCGTCCTTGATGTACACATTCTCTCTCCCCTGATGGTTACGATTAATCAGCCCATGACGTAACAGTGAAACGATAATACCAAGGTAACAAGTTGAACCACTGATCATCTCTGCGGTTATCAACACCGGAATAACTTCAACTCGGAAGCAGTATAAAGCCCGATCACGTGAACCTGTTGTGCGTCCTTGGTGTACACATTTCTCTCCCCCATGATGGTTACGATTAATCGGAATCATCATCATGATGTGTACATGTAGCCTAATGACGTATACATGAAGCATTGACTAGAAACCCTTTGATGCTGATTGAACCAGCCCGTGAGAATATGTAGATTAGCATTCCATGACCATGTTCTTCAACACCTTAATAGACGGAAGAAGTAGTGTTGGAGAAACATGGTTTGCACGACTCCTGAACTGACGTATTCAAGAGTCGTATGACCATCTCAATCATCAATCAACATGTAGATTAATATTCACCCTTTCCCCCCCCCCCCCCCCTCAAAAATTGCATATGCCTGCCAACTGCAATTTTTGATGATTGAACTAGTGAATATGAATACCATCAACGGTAAGTAACTCCACTTGATGGTTCTTGAAGACTGACATGTTGTTTATTCACCCTTTCCCCCCCTCAAAAATTGCATATGCTTGTCAACTGTAATTTTTGGTTGAACAAGTGAATAAGAATATACTCCAATGTGCGCCGATCCACTTGAAGACTGAATAAGCACGGAAAGAGCATGAAACTTGTTGATGAGAATGGCCATAAATAAGAAGATTCCTCTTCTTTTAAAGATAAAGTGCACTCAAGCGTACACTTTTCTTTTCTTTGAAGAACGAGGCCTGCACTGATGTGTACAGACGTCATACTGATGAAGAAAGAGGCCTGCACTGATGTGTACAGACGTCATAATGATGAAGAGCGAGGCCTGCACTGATGTGTACAGACGTCATTACTCTCTCTTTACTACTTCTCTCATTTAACTCGTTACCAACCCCATTATCATTTTATCGTCTTGATGTCGAGACCACTTATGGAGAAAAACCCAATATGATGAACTTGAGACTGAAGTAACATAACCCGACCTTGTGACTTAAACTTGTACTAATGCGTGACAAAGAGTGGTGTAGAGACTTCGTGCAACATTGAATCCCTAAGTACTCTATACTCTTCAACCAACCAACCATCAAGTATAAGACGTACATCACCTCTTGGATATCCACAACTTCGTGTGACACTGAGCACTACAACGTAACTCCTTAAAGTGATAGTTATTTTGTAATAGAGAGAAAGAAAAAAAAAATAACTAGATATCCAAGTCCTCGTCATTGTAAAGGATGAAAGCTCGAACAAGGATCTCGAAGAATCTTCATCCAACCTCCCCGATATCTTCAGATACTAAGTACACGCACCCATGAAATTTCACTTCAGCCTCAAATAAATAATAATGAATTAACGCCGTAGTCACATCTTGTCGATTAAATGCCCCGATCTAGCCATTTATGATATATCGACTGAACTTTGATAATGGTTTTAACCCGAACATGGTTAAGAGTGCATAGTCCATCATCACGGGATTTTACAACTCTATGATTTAAACCGAGAAATAAGTTCTTTCGCGGGATTTTACAAAATCAAGAAGAAACCGTGAGATAGTAACAGATTGTATGTGGCATGACTGATTTGATTTTGGAGAACATCAGTTTGGGTTAAGAATATCTCGTGAGAATTACAGATCACATCACAACTTTTTAAGACCTTTGGCCAACTAACCAACCTTGTACACAGATTAGTGACCACTTGATGAAGGAAACCCGATATACCAATATTGAAAACAGAAGCAGAAGTCCCCAAATTTGTTACTTAAGCTTGCACTAATGTTGGAAGAACGGTGTAGAGAATTAAAGCTCCAAGCAAATCTCTAAGTGCTCAATACCCAACCAAAGTATGAGACATTAACACCTCTTGCGATTATCGACAACGTCATTGACGTGTGACACTGAGTACTCCAATAACTCTTAAGTGATAGTTACCCCGACAACTGGTAACTAGATAACCCAAGTCTTCAACTTAAATTTTAAGCACGAGCAAGTTATCATTGAAGGTCATGCATCCAACCAACCCCGACTTCAAGATAAAATAAGTAGACACCTTCGTGAAATTCAACTTCAATCTCAAATAAAGAATACCAAATTAACTTCGTGATCATTTTGTGCGGTTGAATAGTCAAAGGGAGAAGAAACATGCGCTAATTCTTAGCAGTGCCCATGACTCATAGTCAGTCCAATCAAACAAAGCTGTCTGACCCAGCTACTTGGATGTTATCAGGTGCAGTGTATGGAATAGTTGTCGTACTGTGTACAGGATTTTACAGTTCTTGAAATTTATCTGAGAAATAAATTCAAGAACAAACTGCACAACAGTAAGTATCAAACTGATGAAATCTTAGGCAATTTGCTAAGACCCAAACCACTGAAAGCTAAACCACTGAAACTGGAGCTGCTAATATTCAAACTGCTGGAGACTGAACCACTGAATCCGGAATCGCTACGATCTGACCCGCTGAAACCGGAACTGCTAAGATTCAAACCGCTGGAGACTGAACCGATACGATCTAACCTGGTGTAACCGGAGCCGCTAAAATTCACATCGCTGGAGACGGAATTGCTAGGAAACACGCCTAATTCTCCCCCTCAAAAAGGGCATGAAATGACCTTTTTGCCAAAGTTAAGAGTCTGTGATGATCGTGAATTTGACAGGCACAAAACATGGAAAGAGACAAATGAAACTACTGCAACGAAGATGGTGATTAAGACTCTCTTGTAGTAACCCTTGCTTTCCTCCTCATCAAAGGTTTAGCAGATTAACAATTCATTGAAGCTCGTAATATGCCAAAACCGCTTGATGAAATGCGTATAACTTTAAAGTGAGTAAAAGGTTAAAACACGTCTCTAAACAAATCACCTCTTGTCTTTAAGTCTGACTACCTCTTGAGAAGATCTTATACTACAATCCCATTAGAAGCTTGAGAAACAACAATCACTTGATGAAGCTTGATAAAGAACAAGTCCACGACTTAAACTTGCACTAAATTGTGATTTAGAACCTATATTGAGCACAACAACGTAACTCCTTTAAATATAGGTAGTGATATATACCCAACCTTCCATCCTTTATTGTATATATCCACTTCTTGAACACCCAAGTCTAATCACCTTAAATACGCTCGAGCAAGGGTCATCAAACATCGTGCATCCATCCACCCCGATTTCATGGCCCAATCATATCAAAAGCGTATTCATACTTGCAGCCCACATACACAAAACATATTCTAGCTCCATCAATTAAGCCCAAAACCAACATTATGGAAGACAGATTACGCTAAAGGCCCAAGTTGACATATTCTTATTAAACCTAATTCCAAAAGTTACGGTATATAACACACCATAAACACAACTTAATCTAACCCTAATCCACCTTTAGGAAATAAGCAGCCACACTTCTCTCCTTTATCCCAATCGGAAAATCCATCCGCCCCATCACCTCTTCACTATGAATCCAGTCACCATCTCATCACCGTTTCAATAATCTATATCCGAACCCACAATAACCGATTAAACACAAACACCATCTCACCCGTATTAGTTGTCTTTATTTTCCATACGAATCAAGAAAACCCTTGAAAGGCTTCGAGATCCGTTAAAGGTTCTCACAGGTAAGTATATGTGTTATTTTGTTTCTTTGATGTCACATCGAAACGGAAGAAGCTTATAACAAACTTGTTAGAAAGCTATCTTTAGTGTTTCGAAAATAAATGAGGCTATGCCTAAAAAATGGATTGATGATGAGTTGGTTAATTCGTGTTTGAAGATCTTAACGATTATGTAAATCCCATAAGAGATACACGAATGAAACCAAACTGAGATCTAGTTTAACGATTTGTTTTTCTTTTTGATCGAGTCTAAACGAATCGGAGAAAGAAAATAACATAAGTGTTATATTTCTAATCTCTATTGATTCGGATAGTCACTGAAGTAATGCTTCAAGAATCTTGATCGATGATGAGTTTAATTTCTTTCGAGTGTTTGACTTTTAAGGAGCTCGATTTATCTTTGATAACCACGAAAGAAAGAAAAACTGAGATCTTGTAGTTATGAACATCAGTTTAGAATGTAGAGAGAGTTGGGAGTGACTTGTGATGGTTAATGATTGTGTTGTAGATTAGGTTAGTCGTTGGAATTGGATTTAGTTTTCGAGTTGATGTTATAGATTTGATATGGGTTTAGCTGTGGACTGGTCTTTCATTTCGTTTAAAGTTTAGTATATGGACTGATGATGTGTTGAAACTGAGTTCATCTTGAGTCTGGTAATGGTTGTGGTCGGGTCAGTTCTTCTTCATCTTCTATTCTGTTTCACTTAAGTCAAAAAGCAAACCCTTGAGTCGTAGTTGCTGCTATTAGTTTTGGTTTGACGGTGACAGACAAACCGCATGGTCAGCTAAAATTTTGGCAGCATATCAGTACTGATTGTTTAACAATTTGGTCTTGAGTAGACAAACCGCAAGAGACAAACCGCACAACACAAACCGCACAGACAAACCGCAACTTTGAGGATACAAGCCGCAAGAGACAAGCCGCAAGTCACAAGAAGACAAAGCTGTCACTGTCTTAGACAAACCGCATGACACAAACCGCACAGACAAACCGCAACTTTGACCAGTCAAAGCTGTCACTTTCACCCAGTTTTGTCTTATACCCCTTTTTGCAGCTACACTCCAAACACCAATCCCAAGGGACACAAACCGCAACTAAGAACATCACCTTTTGACACAAACAGCAACCAAGAACAATACACGAGAAAAACCGCACTTTTGATCTTAAAAAAACATTAGAGGCCAAAGAGTACGACCCAACAGAAGACGCAAAAGCAGTTTGAAGTGATAAGTTTTGACCCAACATAAACCAAGAGAAAAAGCAGTAACCAGAATCAACCCTTTTCGATCATACTTTTGACCAAAAATACACCACAAGAACAGAATACCACACCCAGTTATGAAATAATCACTTTTAACAAGTTTAGGCCCAAACCTGATTTACTTGAGCAAGCAGTTAAGGCCCAATACACATGAATATTGGTAACCAGAAAAATATTCGAACAAACAAATAAGCCACAAATTTTCTATAAATAATGTTCGAACAGTACCACGAATCCAAGTATTTTAATACCACGAATCCAACAAAATGGAAACCATCAATCCAAGCACACAATCAAACGAACCTAACCATGGCTCTTGATACCAATTGTAGAATATAACCATCTTGATTGTGTGGATGATTCGGGTGGTCTTGGGTTATGGAAGATAAGATCCATGTTTGAGTTGGAGAGATGAAGTAGAGAGAGGTGAGGGAAAAACTTGTAAGATTAGCTTGTGTGAGAAAAATGATACAAGAGTTCCAACCCTTCCCAAGTGTGGGAAGGGCTTTATATAGTAGCTAATATTTGTGCCCCTAGTGTGCTGTGGAGTGAGCTGATAGTGGGGAAACCCCGACCCACTCCACAAATATAAATACGACTAAACTAATAATAGTAATACTAATATTGCTAAGCTAATATAAATAAGCCTACGAGCTATGTAGATGCTAAATAGATGCTCGGGGTGACCGAGCCTTCATCTGAATATTTATATTCCTAACAATTTGCTTGCCTTATCTTTGAGTACCAGCAGACTTATCTTCTTTACCAGTATTAACTTGATCAGCAGACTTATCACCAGACTTATCACTAGAACTAACTTTCTCACTAACAGACTTAACTGGATCATCACCAGAATTAATCTCTTCTTTCACCAACTTCCTTCTTAGCCTTCTCTTCTTCTTCTTTTGAATTTGACTAAGAGTTTTGGCTAAAGTCTCTGCTACTTCCAATCCCTCATGACTAATATCAGTATCACCAGAAGATTTTGCTTGAGCAGGAGTCTGAAAGATTGTTTCTTCACCTAAATTCCTCCCCTATTTGGAAGAATTTTCGTCTGCAGTACCCTCCTTATCACTAAAGACAATCCCTTTTGCTTTCATAACATTCTCCATCTTCTTTACTTTCCTAACCAAAGTCACTATAGCATTGCCCATGGTTTGGTTTGTCTTTTCCGATACAGAGATCCTTTTAACCTATTGAGGAACCAGCTGTAGAAGGTCATCCACAGACATTGTAGTTGACTCCTCCTCATGAGTTGGAGTTTGAACCTGGGTTTGCGGAGGTGAAGGTGGTGGGGGTGTAGGTGATCTAGGTGCATGTGCAGACTCCTCAGCTTCTTGAGGTGGTTGAGAGTGTGCTTCTCTTCCAGATGATGATAATGATGTACCCGCAATGTCAGTACCAGTAGGCAACATAGCAGCTAACAATGGTTTATGTGCCCCCTCAAAGCCCTTTTCATGTTACTAAAAATTTTATCCTTGAAGGGCACACACAAGTAAGGCAATTTGTTTTCAGTTTCAACATTCAGAACCATTTGAAGAAAACGAGGGTACATCAAAAACTTGTGTTTACTTTTCACATTTGCCACCATGCCATCAAATATTAATTTGAAAAAGTTAAAAGTTTTACCAAGTGAAAGATAAACCAATGCAGAAGCAATGTTACTTCCAAATTGATCCCATCCTCCACTCTTTGAACTTAGACAGTGTAGCAAATGATGAATTAAAAATCTCCACTGAGGTGAAAAATGGCTTTTCCAAAATGTGAATGTACCATCAGTGGGATATCCTATATTACCCATACCCTCTAAAATCATATTATTTGACAACATAATTTCCCCTGAAGCATCATCCAATTGAAGAGTACTTCTAATGGATGCTTCAGTGATTGAATACTCAGTGTTATCAATAGTTGCCCTTAAATTTAGAGTCCCATCAGCAAGAGTTTCGGAAGTAGCAGTCTCCCAAAACTGTGTGACTAGGGAATTGATGCGTGGTTTTGTAACCTTACAACAGGTTTTACCTCTCGAGGGATCTCAAGAGGCTTACAACCCCACCAGGCAGTGTACCTGACCGATGTAGTATAGTGTAGTGGTAAGTACGGGGGATTGATCGTTCTCCACAGGGAATAGTGTTCGTTAGGTATGAAAGGCTACTCTAATTAGGTCTAAGGGTTGAGGAAGATTCTTTTTTATGTTTTTATAATTTTATGAAAGCAAGTAAAATCTCGGGTTTGAAGGAGTGGGCGGAATTAGTTGCTAGTCAACTAACCCAAATTTACTACGAATGCAAATAAAATAAAATAACAAAAATGAAAATGTGGTGAGAAACTTATGTGTGGAGAAATGTGTTTACTTAGATTTCCTTACTCCCTAACTATCTTTTACCGGTTGATTAGTGTGTATTAGTTGCGTGGATGACGGGTGTATTCCTTAATACCATTCGTGGGGTGGCGTACTTACTTCCCCAACTCTACAAGCTCCTACTTCACTCCTATGTCGAGCCGGCTAGGAAGCTCCTAACATGGGATCACTAGAATTCGCTTATGCATTAAATACAACCATAAAAACCTTTAGTACGCATTTGGTTCATGTTTCTTAAGACGTTCAAGCAAGTTACCGAATAGGAAGTTAGCCAGTTTTCTTAAGCCTAACATAGATAAACAATCATCCAATACAACTAACAACACACTAATAACCAACAATCAATAGCTAGGTTTCATTAGATCTAAGCAAACACAAGATAAATTTAGCCTAACATGTTAATCAAAAGACAAGAATAAGATAAAATCAAACAAACACATAGACATATTGAATGATTAATTGATAACTTATCTTTCAATGAAACATGGAAGATCTCAAGGCAAAAAGCCCTGAAAAAGTAGCTAAAATCGTCTTAGGGTTTTCTCCCAAAATTCCACACACTAAGCTCTCTCTAATGACAAAAAATTAGAAAACTATATATATATTTTTGGATCTGACGGCGTCACCTTATGGATTGTGACGCCGTCACCTCGCCGCTTTTAGGGTTCCCGGATGACCTTCTTGACGCCGTCCCTCTTTAGCTCTTCAAAAATCCATTCTGGCTTATCAAGGCTTGACGCCGTCGAACCTTGAACGTGACGCCGTCCCCTTTTGATTTAAGCCGTGACGCCCTTGATCAAGTTAAAGCGTGACGCCGTCAGAATTCACATGCTATTTTCACTGGCTCATCATGAGTAAATTTCACGTCCAACTTTTCTTGCCAAAGCATGACGCCGTCCAGAGTAAATCTTGACGCCGTCACAGGTAACTTTCAGCCGATTTTTGAGACTTTGCCGTTTTCTTCACTTTAATGCTCCAAAAACGTCCAAAATGCCTCCTTTTCCAGATTTCTCCTCAAAAGTACCTAAAATGACAAAAGGAACGATTTAGGGCGATATTTGATCAAATAAATACGATTTAGGGCTTAAATGACCCCTTAAAAGCGGTACACTTTTCGCTTCATCACTGTGTGACTAGGGAATCATAGATAGTGGGATTGTGAGTTAAGGCATACCTGATATGTGAGCCTTTCAAAAAATCCACTATCTGTTCAAAGCCTTCGCCTTTGGTTGGTTTCTTCAAGAAACCCACTTGATTATGCTTATCACAGTATTTGAGTTGCGCCATAGATGATTGGTAAGTACTAGTTGACTACCGTATTAGGGTTTTTATGCTGGTTGTTAAAAACAGAGTAATCTTGACCGATAATAAAACTTTCAAAAGTGGAAGTAAATAATGGATAAAGATGAAAAATGAATCAAATATTATCCATATATACCTCTTTTTCCCCAAAAAATAGTAACGGTATTATTTAAACAGGAAAAATCATTAAGAGTACGACGAGACCTAACGGTAAAAAATTAATTACATTTTAACACTATCTAAATTAACATTGGTCAACCAGCCTTAACCATCAATCCACCAGATTTAACAGAAACACCAGAAAAACACAAATAAAAACCACTAGCAATGCTTCCAATCACCACCAATCCATGCTTTTCCAGTAATGTAGCCTTTGCTACCTCCAAAGGTAACAGAACCTCCTTTGACTTCTTCAAAATCTTTTAGGTGATCCTTGTTACCAGACATGTGCCCTGAGCATCCACTATCAAATATGCCTCTATCTCCCATGTTCTTGAGTGGATGATCCTGCACATAAAGAAGAGAAATTAGTTTCTCTTAAGGACCCAGGCCTGAGCAGGCTGGGGTCTGCCTTGTGGATCAGCATATTTGTATGTCTTATATGAATATGATCCACTGGTGCTTTGGGATTTATAGGTAAGTTCATTCTGAAATGGATCCCAAGACCAACATACTGAGGCCTTAACAGCAGACCCCCTCCCCTATTTCCCTTTACAGCATAAGAGTTTGACAGTTTTGCTGTATTTTTAACAATAGGTCTCCTCACAGGTGAGTGTGATTTAGAAAAATTATTTCTTTGATTAAATTATTTCACCTGTGGTCTGTGTGCAACTGGTTGTTTGGGTCTAAAAGTATTAACATACTCAGAATTAATTTTGGGCTTAACAGAATTAACTTTTTGCCCAACAGAATTAAAATTCTGCCTACCAGTATTAATATTTGCCCTGACAGAATTAACATGTGATCTACCAGCATTTATTTGTACTGATCTAGGAACAAACTGATTTGCATGATTAACTCTGTTTACATTATTCCACACTGGTTTGGCCATCACATTACCAGTATTAACACTCCTTTGTTTCTTAAGCTCAGCCTCTCTAATCATTCTCTTTTCATAAAAATCACAATCTTTGATTAAATGACTAAGGCTACCACAAACAAAACATCTTTTCTGAGTAAAAGATTAACCTTTTCCTGGTTCTCTTTTCATTATATCAACCTTGGGTGACTCTTGACTTTTAACATGTTGCCTAGGAGTTTTTATGTGTGACACATAACTAGGTTCAACTATTTTAGGTTTTGGTGCAGACACGATTGGTTCACTAATCTTAACCGGTTTAGACTTAGACACCTCTTTTGGTACATTTTCTGGTTCTGATTCAGAATGCTCAGAGACATTTCCAACGGATCCACCACTATCATCAGATTGACAGGCATAATACTTACTGGATTTGTCATCTGAGACACTTGTTTCAGGCTTTTGTGGTCCCTTCTACCCATAAACATACAAAGACTCATCAAACTCTTGTTCTGGTTGAAGAGTGTAATCTCCATTTAATGGAGGTGTAACTCCTTTGAAGTTGTCAGTTTTTGAGAATCTATTGTATACAGGTTTATTAGCAAAGTCATTATCTGTACTAATGAACACAGTTCTTTCCATTTCATCCTCATAACTTAAAATCTCACTATCTGATTTTATTTCATATCCTAGACCAATTTTGCAAGTTGAGCTCATACCAGAATCTACTAATCTATACAGATTTTTAGCAGAATTATTCCATGAGTCTATTGTTTTCTGGAATTCTTACTTATCTTTTACAGCTTTCATTCCAATTCTCCTATATCTTTTAAGCTTTTCATCTTTTTCATAGATTTCATTTGCTTGAAATGTGAGCTTTTCATTTAAGGTTAATTGTTGTTTTTGATAAGTGACAATTTGAGCTTATAAGGTCTTAACAACATTAATGTAAGCAAGTATTTTAGCTTTCTGATCACCTATCTGTTGCATTTTTTCATCACACAATGTTTTAAGACTATTATATGATTTCATGCATCTTTTAGAACACAAGGATACCTCAGTACTGGAGCCAATAGCCATGAATGCATGATTTGGTTCTGTTTCTTCATCTGTGTGTTCTCCCCAGTTAACAGCACCAGCTTCCAAAGTCAGCATACCCATTTGACTCTTCTCCTTCTTGTCTGCTTCTTGAGAGTCTGAATCTTTCTTCTTCTTCCCATCAGTAGTCACCTTTGTTGTGCACTCCCTAGCAAAGTGGCCAGTGTTGTGACACCTATAGCATTCAACATTCTTCTTACTAAAACCAACATATGTCTTTCCATCAAATCGGATATTTCTTCCAGTTTGCTTGTAAAACTTCTTCACTCATTGAGCAATCATTGCTATCTGCCACTTTATGTCCATCTTTTTAATATCTACATCATTTATCTGTTCAAGGTCCTCATTAATGAGGTCTGTGTCTTCTGATCTGTTTGCAAAGAGTGAATAGATGACTTCATCAGCAAAACCAGCAGGAACTTCTCTTTCTTTCATATTGCTTGAAGAAGTAGCATAGACACCAGAATTATAGCCACCAGAATTAACTTTGTTAGTACTACTCTTGCTTTGGGAGACAAAAGAAACATTAGCAGCACTTGAAGATGCCTTTGAAACAACTTTGATTTCATGTTCAAAGACCCTGAGATTATTGTACAAATCATCAATCGACAAAGTGTCAAAATCTTCTTTCATTCTCATGCTCATTGCCAGATGTGACCATTTTTTTGGCAAAGATCTGAGAAACTTATGATTTGCATCTTCAGTAGACACAGCAGCACCATGAGCTTCCAACTGTGAGAGGAGATGTTGGAATCTGTCATACCCTTTCTCCAATCCTTCAGAACTGGTCACAGTGAATGCTTCAAACTGTTGTTTAAGAACAGCTTTTTGCATCTTCTTTGAATTAGCATTTCCTCCAAACCTAGTTCTGATTGCTTCCCAAATCTCCTTAGCATCATCCATTCCATGAAATCTTACTAATAGGCTTTTCAGATGCTGATCACGCAGGTTGTTTAGATACACGCAAAAGCACATCTGGTGGTGCTTAGTTTCTAGGAGTGCCATAGCCATCTCATGCAATACGCTTCAACATTCAAAGTCCAAGCATATTTGTGAAGTTTAATTAAACTTCATGGGTCGTTTAAGAACTAGGGATTAACAATAATTACAATGATAAACATGATATGCTGCGGAATAAATTAAAACATCAATATTATTGAACAAGGTTCTTCGTCATTATATCTAACAACTACTTACAAAACAAACAGCCCCAATACTACGTGATCAAGTGTAGTACGGTTACCTAATCTGACAGGGATCAAAGATCCTTGAGGCTTAACAAAAACTCTAACCCTAGGCGTCTAAACAAGACCATACGCCTAGGTTTACCCACTTACACATTTTCCTGGTGTTACATCTTGACACACTTAATAAACTAACGCCCCATAATCTCTTTATATAATAGAGATTAAGGTTACAAAGACTTTTAACATAATACATTTTATGTCCTTCATCTTTGTCTTCATAATTCCTCCATCTTTCACATGTTTTAGCTTATCAACTTAATTATAATTCCCATCAATCTTCCACTAGTTGATAATGACAAAACTAAATAAGCACGAAGTTCCCCTGAAGTTAAAATATAAGAAAGATATAGACTTCCCCTTAATTCATGCAATATCACCAAGGCTCTACAAGTTGCAATCTTCTATGTAAATATTCTTCCCCTTTTTGTCATCATCAATTAGGGGACAAAAGTAAGCAACCTTGATCTTCATAACCATGAACCACTATCATACTTCCAATCTAGTCTTCCAATGTCTCAAATTGCCCACCATTAAGAACACCAAAATGCTTACTATAAATGAACGCAAAACAAAAGAAACCTAAACCATCAGTAAGAGTAACAACTAGTAGTTGTGAAAACCTTCACCTCGATGTAGCATATAAATGGTTAATCATTTTAACATTAAGCTTCCCCTGAAATCCATATGTTAACCATTTAAAATAACTTTTTGAATAACGAACCACCATAGCAACAAATACGATGTGGTACCAGCCATGAACGAGCACCAAATAGCTTACGATAAATGACTACAAAAGCATTTGAAACCAAGCAGTAGTAGAATGAAGAATTGTTCTTTATCTTGAACCTGATTCATAAGAGTATGCAATAATAACAAACAACTGTCATGTGTGTGTCTTATCCAAGCTCCATAAATTACGAACAAAAGCCAATCAATCCTCTTTGTGTGTGTAATATCCATCTGAGAATCATTACTTTAACTCTTGACGCTTCTTCCCCTTAATCAAAGAACTTTTGACAACCAGAAGTTTTCAAGAAATCTTTTACAAATGCAAAAACAAACCATTCTTGTGTGTGTCTTAATCCAACTCTCCATGTGTGTCGCATAAAATTGTCCAAAACCAAGTTGTATCATGAACAATCTTAAACAGCCTTGTTTAATACGAACAACCCTATCTTTTACATAAGTCTGCCCCCAACATCAGTAATACCATAGAATAAGCATCGTACCATCAGACCCCATTAGAATATAGTAACCAAGTAGCTCAATAACTGAAGTCCAAGAGCAGTACAAACTAGTAACATTCGAGTAGTATTAATCGTGTTGGCAGTACAAAGGTATCACCTAGCAGTACAAAGTCGAGATGTAGGAGTACTAACCATATACGCCAGCAGTACAAACTGAATCGTAGTAGTACTAAATGCAAAGTAAGCATAAGCAGTACTAACCCATAAAGAGCAGTACTAAGTCGCGAACAAAAATAGTACAAAGAACCCTCTTATGCACTTTACAATGATCAGTACAAATATGTAATACTAGCAGTACAAACGTGAGAGCTAGGGTTTGCATTCTTCGTATGTCTACCAGTAACTCTATTCGAACATTAACCTTAATCATGCTTCCAGTAATAACACTCACCAATAGACTTTATGCACATTCAAACCTTGAATAAAAGCAGTTTATCTTCATAAAACCCTTTGCGTAGAACTGATCCTTAACAAATTAATGCATTGCAAACCCTAATCAGTTAGGGTTTATACACAACTCCAAATCATTAAGCAAGTCAATCAACCTAGGGTTTCTTATATAGCAAAATTGTTGATCATGTATAGCAGTGATCAGTTAAGAACAGGTTTAGAAACCCTAAAACCGATTAAACCATAATCTAAAGCTGCCTTTCTTTCGTGTATAATGAACACCAAACAACATATAACCAACTTCAATGATGAATTAAAATGAATAGAGCCAAATTTAGAAAGTTGAATAGCATAAGACCCCTAAAAATCGACTTACAAAAACTGTTCTGCATCAGACTTTGATGAGCAATATCTTTCAATCCAAAGCTCATATTAAAGATCCCTCCATTGAAATTGTACCTTGATATGCAAAGAA
Organism: Artemisia tridentata subsp. tridentata; assembly: GCA_021014915.2. Taxonomy (NCBI): domain Eukaryota; kingdom Viridiplantae; phylum Streptophyta; class Magnoliopsida; order Asterales; family Asteraceae; genus Artemisia; species Artemisia tridentata. Next base: position 368,803,046 of record CP139507.1, read on the forward strand.
ACTTCAATAAAAATTTCAGCCAGATCCAACGGTTAACGAATGAGATATTGTCCTTTGAAAACAGCTCTGCAGAAATTTGCGAAAATTAAACCAACGTCGATTTTTCTTCATCATTCTTTGACAAAACCTTGTATAATCCCTCGATCACGAGCCCCCTGAGCTCTGATACCACTTGAGAGGATATAAACACACTTAGAATTGTTTTGAGGATGCTTTGAGTTTATACCAACTAGTATGCGGAATCTATCAATTGATACTTAGAAGATTTATTAATGTAAAAGTAATGGACAGTATTGTATGAACAATGAATAACACCAAACGCTTCAATATTATTAGATATAATACGAGTGATCTTAACTATCACTAGGGTTTACAAAACCTTGAAGCTTAACAAAACATATATGTACACATCTAACCTAGGACCTCCTTTTATGGCACAAGGAGTCCTTTACAAGATAAGTATTGATATTCTAAACATGCAGAATATCCATATAATTCTAACTATATAAGATATACATACAATCTTTTCTATATTTATCCTTCTACACATCATCAAGAGAGTGCTAATCTTCAGTCTTCATGCAGCAGTATCTTCTTCTATACTAGCAGTACTAACTCAGCAGTTAGTACTGTTAGTTATATCTTCAATAGTCTTCAACTTACACTAGTAGTACTATATCCATTAGTACTGTTAGTATTATATCTTCAGCAGTACTAATACAAAACTAATATCTTTAGCATTTAATTCCTAACAATATTGCTTTCAGATATCATCTCATCAAAGAGCATGTCAAAAAGAGTACAATTGAACTTTACTTTGTGGGTACTTAATACTAATTGGCGGATTTATTCACCAAAGCCTTGCCTCCTGCAAGATTTGCTGAATTCGTCCATCAAATTGGTATGAGGTGTTTGACTCTAGCTGATCTGAAAAATTTTCTTTAATTAAAATGACCAAGTCAAACACCAAACACTTTGTAAATACTATTTTCTTAAATTAAAATTATCATTTTCCAATAAAAAAAAATAAAAAAACATCTGTAGTGTGCAAACATCAACTCTTCAAAACATGTTCCTTTATAAACATAACACTTTCTGATTTAAATCAACACAGGAACATATTTTGAGGGGGGGGAACAATTTTTTTTTTTAAAATTATGATATTTGCACACTCTTTTCTCAAAAAGTCATCAATAAAACTCATCTCTTCATCTATGAAATAGAATATGTCTCTGAAAGAATTCAATGATCTCTTGGAAAAAACATGTGAAATTTTTTCAAAACGATAGGTTTGTTCAAGGGGGAGAAATGATAATTTCAAAAGTCATCAAATTTTGGACTAAAAATGATACAACATCTAACCTTAGGGACTTATGTTGTCAATAGACAAAACTGGTGACATTAGGACTTTGTCTGAAAAGTAAAACGGGATCAAGGACTAGGTATGACAAACGACCAAACTTGCACCTATATATACCCTCACATTTCTCCCACTTATGTAGTTTATTCCCACACACACACAAACGCCGACAAAATTTTTCCGACCAAGATTTCGACTAAGCTTGTATCACGATTGTAAGCGTTCAGTCACTTTGTTTATGTTTGATGATCTGCTTTAAAACATGTTTAGGAATGCTCGATTGGCACTTATACGTGATTACAAACATTACAGAGTAGGATTTGAGTGTTTTAGGGTTTATGCATGTCGTACAGATTGCTGCTATAAATAGGATGTTTGTTTAAGTATTTTGAGTGCTCAGATATGCATAAATAGGTCCTTAGGTCATGCGCAATCATTCTTATAACTCAACTCCTTGGTATGTGCTTAGTTGGGAAATTCCGTGTGTAAAATTAATCATAATGAGGCCATAATTTGTTTAGAATGATATAGATTGCATGCTTGTATCATTAATTGTGCTTAAATGATTTTTCAAAATCTATGAATTTCTTCGACTAAGGATTATGAATTTCTCCTACTTAGAGAAATTTGTATGAATTTCTCCGAGTAAGAATAATTTCTCCTGCTTAGAAAATTTTATAAAATTCTCCAAGTAAGATTATTTTCTCCTACTTAGAATTTTTTTGCAAATTTCTTCGTGAACATATTTAATCTCATGATTCTTCGATTAAGAATGTTGGCACCATTTCTCCGAGTTAGGAGCGTTTCAAATCTTTCCGAGTAAGGAAATTGGCTATCTCCGACTAAGGGACGCCCTTTTCAAATTCTTTCCAGGATTCTTCGAGTAAGAAATTTTTTCTAAAATACTCTCCGAGTAAGCATATACTTTTCGAGTAAAAAACATATTTCAGACTTGTAAATTTTTTAAGTCAAAATTGAATTTTTTTTCAAAAAGTTTGAAATTTCACTTCTAATGGTTTTATGTGCTTATCTGATCGTGCTTGCTTCTTGTGTTTGTGGATCCATCTAATGTAAGTATTGCAAAGTGCATTGTTTGCTAACACTAACATAAATGTGCAACCTTCTTGTATATGTTGTTGGTGATGCATTTGAGATTCAAAATGTCTCAAGGATCACTCACAAGGAACGAAATGATACCATATGGAGATGAAAGGAAGATTGGAGAGTCAAACTACCGGGTGGACTTGGATAAATTCCCGTGCCATCACAATTGTCAAATCATGGTGGAGATTCTCAAAAGACATTTCTGCAGACACATTCTGATTATCTCTGCAAGTGTTACAGAAATCTACCTCAACCAGTTCTGGCACTCTCTAATCATCAGCAGAGATACTAAGACCATGACCATAACTCTTGACAGAAAAATAATTAAGTTTGATGTCCACCTTCTCCGCAATGTTCTAGGCCTCCCTCAACAGGCTTCAGGATATAATGTCAACTTTTCTCCATCTCCTTCATTCAAAGCATTTGTCAAGAATCTTAGGAATCTGGGGTTTGATGACTCTACTGATCCTATTACTTCTCACTCCAAAGTTGACAGAAGACACCTCCCTCAACCATGGTTGACCATGTACACCATTCTTAGCCATTGTGTCACAGGGAAAGAAACTGGACACGAGCATCCCAGACTTGAACATCTACAAATCTTCTAGGGTGTAATCAACTATATGAACCTTGTGATAAGGATTTATTTGGTAGCTTTTTAAGGGGTCATTTATGCCAAAAAATCGTATAAATATGATCAAATATTGCTTCAAATTGTTTCTTTTTGTATTTTAGGTACTTCGGACGAAAATTCTGGAAATCGGCACTTTTTGGACGTATTTGGACGAAAAAGTGAAGAAAATGACGAAGTCGCGAAAAACCTGTCAGACTTGGAGATCTGACGGCGTCACACGCTACAACGTGACACCGTCCCTTGTTTATGAAGCTGGATTTTTGGTACATCAAGTGAAACTTCAGAGGAATTTGAAGATTCTACAACCTGACGCCGTCAAAAAAAATTGAGATGGGAGTCACATTTTAAGCTAACAAAGAGATGGCCCAGAAGAATTAACAAGTGACGGCCTCAAGATATTCCTGACGCAGTCATAACAACGACTTGCACAAGATGAAACCCTAAACACCGCGAGCTGACGGCGTCACGACCTATAAGGTGACGCCGTCAAGATTGTAAATCTATATATATTTTCGCAATTTTTCATTGTAATGTGCAACACTTTGGAGGACAAAACCCTAGATGATTTTCACAGCTTTTGTAGGGCTTTTTCAGCCTTTTTCATCCATGTTCCATTGAAGATAAGTTATTTTTTTAATCATTCAATATGTCTATGTATTGTTTGATTACTTGTGTATCTTTTCTTTGCTTTAACATGTTAGCTTAAGTTTATTTGTGTTTTCTTAGATCGAGTGAAACCTAGTTGTTGAATATTGATTTGTTGTCTCTTGTGTAGAAACTAGAAGGGGGGGTTGAATAGTTTCACCGTTTTAATTACGTTTTCAAAAATCTTTTTCAAGTTTGTTTTAAAATACTTTTCGATTCGAATCTTATGTGAAGCCAAACAAGTAAGTAAAGATAAGGAAAGAAACGATCAAACCAGGACACGGAGATTTATAGTGGTTCGGCTATGAAGCTTAATCTTCGCCCTACTCCACTCCTCGAATCTCACACTCGAGAGTTTCACAAACACTATATCAACACACTCCCTTACGGCGGAACAAACCGTACACCAAAGCTTACACAAGGCTTAACAACACTAAGCGGAATGTCGAGTCCTAATCCTAGCTAGAACCAATCTACACGAAAGCCCATGTAGCTACACTATTTGAATAAATACTTTAGTCCGAATCAACACAATACACAATTCTGAGCTTGCACTCAAGTAGGATTACCCACAAGAATCAAGATAAAGAGAATGGAGGTTGAGGAGAGATCTGTAACAACGGTTTATGAGGTGAAGGAGTATTCTTCAACACTCCATTTCTCGAGGAATACAAGTGTTCTTCTCGTGCACTTGGAGGAAGGAAGGATGTGATCACTTGTAAACAACTTACAACCCATTAATGTGATCAAAGAAAAGTATTTAGAGTGAATTTAGAAGACAGAAAATTTTAATGCTCAAGAGGTAGTTTTTTTGAATGAAATAGTTCAGTATTTATAAGCACCAGGAGGAGGGGGAGGACGGTCCTTTAAATACTAGATGGTCTCATATATATAAGGGACCGTCGCCATGTTTACGGGATCGTCCGACATACGCTCCTATTTTTATCCTAATGTGGTGAAAGTTTATCTGGTGAAAAAATTATCTGGTTTTAGGCGGGAAAACTAGCTGTTGGAGAATTTGAAATTTGTAGGATCGAGGCCTTGATAGATCTTAGAGCTTGGCAAAATGTGCAGATAGCTTATGTAAACACAAACCAACTACTTTGAGAATCTCTGTATGATAGACTTGTACTTATGCGGAAACTAAACACAAGAATATGAAGAAGACAATGACTAATAAACTATGATCCTCTATGGATCTTTTATTAACTTTTTCTATTGGAATTCGATTACCAAAACTTTTTTGAAACTCTAAGCCGTATGTTTCTTTTATAGCCAAGAAACCCTAATACAGCTTCTATGAAAACGTGTGAAGAGATATACACAAATTTCTTCCTAGAATAACTCTAACTAACATACTAAAAATAAGCTACGACCAGCAGTAACAAATACTGCCAGCAGAAACAAGTCAAAGCTACCAGCAGGAACCAGTACTAGCAGTAACTAACACTACCAGCAGGAACTGCTTAACACTAACAGCAGCAATGAACTATTACATAAATTATAAAATTCCTAACAATCCTCCCCTAAACTAGAATTTGACTAGGTTAATTTCCAGTTTCTTGATAGATCTTTGACATCCAGAGGTTGAGGAATAAACATGATCTCCAGCAGCAACCATAAGGTAACCAGCAGCAACAAGAATCCATAGCATCATAATCTTGACTGCAACCATGACTATTTGTACATCAAATCTGTTAAGTTTCATACTATTCTCATCACTTCCAGGTGTGTTAACTCCTGTGAGAGGTGAATCATTGAAAATAATGGATTTGATGTCTCTTTACCAATAGCCATTACTACTGGAGTAGCCAATGTTTAAGTGTGTAAGACCATGGTACATTGATAACCATATGATTTTTAGTAAATCATCAACTATAAACGGATTTGAGTTGTCTTTACCTGTAGCCGTTTGCTCAGGACTAGCCAATTCTTGGTTACAGCTGGAACCTTGGTGAATTGATTACCAAATATGGTTTTCCACTGCCTTTACCACAAGCCATATACATGTGGGCTAGCCAATTCTTTGGAACCCCAAAAGGGTAAAATCCATGGTGAATTGAAAACCATTTCAACTCTCAGTTGTTAAACATCGGTGAGTTGAGAACCCTATAGTTTTGAGCAAACTATTACAGCTATCAACGGATTTGATTATCACACCAGAGCCGTACCCTCATGGTGAGTCAACTCTTTCTTGTCGGTTAGACATGGTGAGATGATTACCATTTATTGTGTGGTTAAAAACCAACACTGTACATGCAGAGGTACGGTGTTACTCAAACCATACAAGATAGTAGACAAGATTTTTTTTTTTTTTTTTTAACTCAAAAGAAAAGAAAATAAAGAAAATAAAGAAAGAAAAAAAATGTAGAACAATAATTTTTTTTTTTATCATGAGCAGCAGAATCCGAAGCAACCAGCAGAAATGGTGTCACTACCAGCAGCAATGGATGAGCTACCAGCAGTATCACCAGCAGCAATGGTGCCACTAACAGCAGCAATGAATGCAGCATCAGAATCAAAATACCAAGCAAATTAAATCCCACTTGTCGACAAAACATCTGCTTTAACCATAATCAATTGACCAATAAGCGACAAGAACAAAGTCTTCCACATCCTCATTAATTCGATTAAACAAATTGTCCCCACAATTGAATAATTAATCAATTAAATATGAGGTATATCAGTAGCAATCGGTCCCACAATATTCAAATATTAAATAAGGATACCAATCCATGTGAGAGCAATATAATAACTAACAGCAGCATCCAATACCAAATAATTGCCCATTCGACAATTCAGCCCCATTAAATTGACCAAAAATATTCAACAACAGCAAACAATCACTTAATAACAGGAAGCAACAAATTCAGCAGCATTATTTAAGTTAGAGAACACAAAACAAACTAAACAAAAAAATGTTACTTAGCACAAAATATACAACAATAAGCTTCCCTTTAGACTTATGCCTCCCCTCAATACCAGCCATTGTATCTCCAAGAACAATCTGCTGAGGATTGAACAGCAGTGTCCCATCTTTTCCCCCTCATATGCATTGGGCCATAGTAACCAAACCTATAATCATTTTGAAAGAAAGTACTTGTTGGTCTGTAAAAAGGTCTAGTAGCTTTACTTTTCCAACCAGCAGTATTAGAAGCTCTACAAGAGTTCACTCTTGCTGCTTGAGGAACATATGGGGGTATTTTATCTACATTGTTCCATAAAGGCCTTGATTGCACAGCACACATGCCCGATTTATTCTCATAAAAATCACAATCCTTAATTAAATGAGAATAACTTCTACAAACAAAATAAGATTTCTTTCTAAAAGATTTATTCTTAAAAGACTTGTTCTTATTACCCACAAATTGATCACTACCAAAACTAAGAATAGAGTTGTTTTTGGCATGATTAAACGAAATGCTTTCAACAGAAGCTGTCTTTGAATTAGATTCATCAGCAGCTACTTTTGAAGCAAAGTCTTCAGACTTGGGTGTGGGTGACTTATCATTTGAATCACATGAGACAAAGTCTTTGGTCTCTGGTTCTAAGGACTTGTCAATAGAAGAACAAGAGACAAAGTCATCAGGTTTAGGCAATTCATTTGACTTTTTGCTATAGGTCATGTGTGATTCATCCAAGTCAGTGTCAAGGTCTGAGTGGATAGGGACAGGTTTAAACACTCCTCTTATGGGTGGAGGAACAGCATTCATTCCTCCTTCTTTGACATACTTTACAGGAATTTGGTAATTTGGCTCCTTAGGGGTAGGGTCAAATATACTTGGGTCATAAATATCATCTGGCCCAACATCATACCCCAATCCCCTCTTACACCTTACAGACTGAGTACTGTTATTTAATTTGACTAGATTTTTAGCTTGTTGTTGCCAAGAATTACACCTAGCCACTTCATTATCAAACTTAGTCTGTAATTCCTGTTTTTCAGAAATCACCTTAGCATATTCTCTCTCATAATGTTTTAACTCATTAGTGGTGATTTGTAAATCTCTCTCCAAAACCCTAATTTTCTCCTCATAAGCTAACTGATTCTTTTGGTACCAAGCTTTTTGTTTTTCTAAAGTTTTAACAGCATTTTCATAAGCTTGTACCTTAACAAAATATTCATTATACTGAGACTCCATATAATTATATTCTTTCTTAAATTCAGCATATAAATTATGACAGCCAACAATACAGTTTGGTACCTGAGTTGGGAAACCCATCAAAGCGAATTCAACAGCCACATCCGCCTCACTTTCTGTCTCATGTCCAGCAACCATTTCCCTAACTTGAGTGGCACATCTTTCCTCATTATTTCCCTCATCTTGTGACCAGTCTACCCTAGAAGCAAAAGGTAGCAAGGTTCTAACCTTCATGGTAAATGTCTCATAAGAATCATCAGATCCGAATGAAGTCATTGTATGAGGGTTTAAGAGTTTTGTTTCAAAGGGTTTAACTGATTCCTCTAGGCTTCCACACACTGATCAATTTAATTTTGTTCTTCACAATCGACAATCAATAACTCCAAACGACAAATCAATTCAAATTATGACCAAGCGACAGATCAATTGATATACCACTGACCAATTAAATATTAAATCAATTCACGTTCTTATCAACCAAAAGGCGACAAACAACGTTAATTTACCAGCCACTTAATTCAATCAGAGCAGACAACCGATAACCCCATAATGAATTAAATGGTACGAGGTATTAATAATCGAAAATCAGCCCCACGACCAATTAATAAACAACACTTTATGACTTCGTTGACCAGTTTAATGCAGCCCCACACCTTCCAATAAATTAATTAATCAACAAACAGTATGCGACAAAATCACAGTATTGACCGCAGAATTGATTTAATTCTTTGACGCTACTGACCAAATTAATTTAAAACCACCAACAGATCTGCTCATAAAAATACGATTACCTCAAAAATAATCACGAGATCTGCTTCTGTTCTTCGAATGGGTTCTTCTTATCACAACGAAAAAACCTTGTAAATCCCTAGATATCCAGAGCCCCCGCTCTGATACCAAGTGTAGGATCGTGCCTGATCGATAGATCTTTGAGTGAGCTTGGTAAACTGTCTATGTAAACACAAACAGTTTGGGAGAATCTCTAAGGGTTAAACTTGTGCTTATGGTTAAACTTGATTGAATTGATTTGTTACAAAACACAAGAGTATAAAGAAGAAAATAACTAAGAAGGGTTTGATCCTCTATGGATCGTTTAATAACTAATAAACTTGTTTTTTCTATTGATTGAATTGATTTGTTACAAAACTCATAGACGGGTGTTTCTTTTATACTAACAAGAAACCCTAACCCTAACCCGTCAACCAAGAAAATGTGTAAAGAGATATACATGATCTCTTCTAAAAATAAATCTAACAAACATTCTAAACTTACGGGATAACAATTACTAATACCCGCAGTAATGACTACTATCAGCAGAAACAAAAATAAACTACCATCAGGAACCAACTGCAGCAGCAATGGATAACTACCAGCAGGAACCAACTGCACTACTAGCAGGAATGGAAATAAACTATTATTCCAAAATTCCTAACAAAATTCAAATTTATTTTCTTAATAAAACATTTCTTTACAATTACAAAAATACTTTTGTAAAATGTTTTGTCACATAAAAATGTGAGGTTTAGTGAAAAGTAAATTCTTTGATAACTTAACTAAGTTGGTATATTGTTTGTTCATATCTTAAGTGATGTTGTGGTTGAAACGAGTTTTCTCGATTATAAACTTGTTAAGCGTAATTTTACGTAACATGTATTTATATTTTGTGATTATCAAAACATGTAGAGACGGAGAATGCAAATGACGTTTTTGACATTATTTGTATTAACAAACTCCCCGTGTTAACAATCTCTCCCTTTTTGATGATTACAAAATATAAACTCATTTTAGGTAAAATTAAGCATTAATAAGTTTTTAATGAGTTTCGTTTGCTTCTCCCCCTTTCTGTAGAATCAAAAAGGCTTCATCGATGTGTAGAGAGGAAAGAAATCGATGGTATCAAGACTCCCCCTTGCTTAATGCTCCCCCTAGATTAGGGCATCAGGGAATCGATCGATGGTATTTTGCTATAAAAACAAGTTAACATACAGGTTCAAGAGTATACAGAAGCAACACACAGAATATATGATAACAAGAAAGAGAATAGAATCAGAGGCAGCAGTTACTGGACGGTCCCATAAATGCTTGGAAAGTCCCTTATATATTGGGGACCGCTCGATAGTTAAGGGACCGTCAGCAGTATGTTAGACAAGAGACAGAATTTAACTAAGCATGCATAAAATTAATCATTCATCAGACATGACAAGGTCATACATAAGGATGACCATTACAACGAAGTCCTATATTACTAGTCCTATTTCTAGTCTAGTCTTCAAAGATAGGTCCGGTTTTATTGTAGAGCATGCATGTTATCTAAGACTTGCGAAGAAAGGGTGGTGAAAGAGTGTTGCTTGAAGGTGGTGGAAAGCCGGGTGGCATGAGAAAAGATGTGATGAAGTCAAGATCATTCTTGATCTTTTGAAAGTGATTGCGGTTGTAAATGCAACAAACACAATAACCCCCATGGGCATCCACTTGGTCAAGAGAGGGATGAGGCATGGTTGGAGGGTGAAGCTTTTGGGAGAGAATGATGTTTAGGAGGTTCAAGTCAACAAGATGTGAGAATTCTTGACATTGATGGATTGTAGAGAGTTTGGATTTTGAGGTGGATATGTTGGTGGCAATGAATGATCTTGAGGACTAAGGGTAGGAGACTCTTTGTGGATGGATGGAGACTCATTTTGGGGTTGTGAAGCAAAGAAAGAAAAGGATGAGGAAGATGCTTCTTTGTAAGGTGTAGATTTTGAATTAAAGTTGGGATTGTGAGTGTTTGAAGTGATGGAATTGTTCACGAAGTTGCCTAGGCTTTGTTTCTTCCTCCAAATGGGTTTGACCGACATTCTAGGTTTTCTATTGGATGACATTGTGAGGAAGGAGGAAGAAGAAGTTATGCCATGAGATTTGAGGAAGAAGATGAAGGTTTAAATAGAAGGATAGAGTTCTATCTTAGGAAGAGCATGCATCTTATGTTTAACTAATTCAAATTATGTTTAAGTAATAAGAGAAGTGTCGGTTAGACTAGCAAGTAGATTATTAAGAGTGTAGGATCAAGGAGTCAAAAAGGAGGATAACGAAAGAAAAGACACACTGGACGGTCCCATATATAGGGCGACGGTCCTTTATTTATTGGGGACCGTCTGGAGATAAGGGACCGCCACTAGAAAGATAGATATTCCTTCAGGAGAAGGTATTTCTAGTGTATGCCTACATGAAACATATGTAGAGATGTGATTATCTCGACTCTAGAGAAAAGAAAACCTAAGAGATATTCCAAAGTTTCCTTAGTTCAATTTTGCTCTTTTTTCCATGTCGGATTATATATTAGTTACATGATCCGATCAGGGATTTTGTGTACATTATGCATGCATGAAAAAATCATTTTAGAATTGTATTAAAAATTCGAGAAGGATGATTTTCCTAACCGTGAGAAGTTTTGAAAGGAATGGATTGGGGGTTTTTCATGCACAAAATGAATTTAAAGTTGGTTTTAATCATGCAAGTGTTATTATTAAGATAAGCAAGGTTTTAAAGAAAGAATTCCCCAATTTAATTTTCTGCTCAATAGAATCCTTGACTTAGAAAAGAAGAAAGAGACTTACGGAACCTAAGACGAAGAGATGTGCTCCATCATTTCTAATCCTATACGAAGATAGAAGAAAGGTTCCCATTTGAGAGGTTCGGTAAGGATATCGGCAATGTTTTGATGGAGATATTTCCCTTTTGTACATTATCCTTAAGAAAGTGGTGATGAATTTCTATGTGCTTTGTGCGAGAATGTTGTACGGGGTTCTTACTTAAATCAATGGCTCTTTTATTGTCAAACATGATTGGGATATCATCAAGTGTGATGCCATAGTCTACGAGAGCTTGTTTCATCCATAGTGCTTGTTGACATGCCTTTTGTGAAGATCGTTTAGAGCACTAGGGATAACAATAAAAAAGATAAGAACATACGCAGCGGAATTAAACATAAACAATTTGTTGATCCCAAACACTTGAGCTTGTATTAGAAACTTTGAATGATATCATCTTTAATACTTAGAAGAATTATAATATAACAGTAAACAATAAAACAGTAAACTGTGTTATATTAACAAGAACAATTCACCAAAATACTTCAATATTATTATTTCAATAATACGAGTACTCTTGCTTAGTACTAGTATTTACAACCTTGAAGCTTTACAAAAACGTATTATAGAGATAGAGATGTTAACCTAATACCTCCTTTTATAGGCACAAGGAGTCGTTTACAAAATAACTATCAATATACAATATTCGTATCTTTCTAAACAAATAAGATATACACTAAATATCTTCTATACATATCACATTACGCGTCTTCATCTCTGGCAGTACCTTCTTCATCAGCAGTCTTCAGCAGTACTAACTATCTACCAGCAATACCAATATTATAACTAGCAGTACTAACTCAATTAGTACTGTTAGTTATATTCTTCAGCAGTTCCAGCTGTTTAGTCTTAACAGTATAAAGTGTTTGATCATTTAATTCCCAACAATCCTCCCTTAAGCTTGTGATTTACCTTCAAATCATCAAATTTCTTAAATTTAAACCATTTGCCTTAAGAGGATTCTTCCAAACACTTCACCTTCTAAAACCTTTAGCCTGCATAAATATCTTTCTCAGCAGTTCCTTTGCCATTTCAGTATCTTCATCTACCAAGAGTTTTGCACTTAGCATCAAAGTGAGTGTTCCAACTGATAAGGGATAGTCCTTTTCTACCAGCATGTAGATATTAGTTTTAGCCTTTGTTGACACCTGGTGAACTGCACATGAGTTGTACAGAGTCCATGTTAGCCCTTGATTACCAGTCTGAAACTTTCATATCTTATCACCTTCATCGGGATCAAAGATCCTCTCCAGCTCTACCTATAACATCTTGTCTTTATCATCCGTAGGATCTGTTGAACTGAATCTTTCTTTGACTATATCCCATAGCTTCACCAAATCATATCTATCAAATGCTTTGAGCATATCATCAAAGTGTTGGTAGACCTCTGAATGATTTCCAACTCTGATGATCTTCCAAAGCTTTCCTATGTCATCAGTATAAATTTCCCGGTCAATGATTGGATACTTGGCCTGTAGAGCTTCTACATTCATGCCTTCTTCTGGGACAATAATCATCATCTGCTGGAGATCTTCTTCAGTTAACTCTTCTTCTTGCTCTTCAACAAAGGGTAACTTTCTACCAATCCTTTGTTACTTAGAAGACTCAAACTCTAAAGATAATCATGCTCTTTTAACTCTACTACTTTCTTCATCAGTGTCCATAGGAATAAAATCTTTGACTTTCTTGTGAGCTTTGAAATATAAATTTTCAATTACTTTATAAGATCTTCCTGTAAGTTGACTTGCATACCAGTGATCTTGATTCTTTAGAAACTCTTTCATAAACTTCATCTTCTCTACTTGAGTTGGAGGTCTCTTCCTTGCAACAGCCTTCTTGGCACTTTGACTTTTTCTAATTATCTCTAGTAGATCACCCAGAGCATTTTCCCTGTCTTCTTCATTGAGAGTCGCTCTTTCTTCTTCAGTCAACTTCTGAGCTAAGAGCTCATCATCCTTTTCTTGAGCTAATCTTTGTGCTTCTTCATCTGCAGTTACCTCTTTTGCAAGCCTTTGGTCTTCAAGAAATTTTGCAATTTTTAGTTCTTCAAGAGCTTTTGCTTGTTCTTCCTCATTGTATACTTTTCTTGACCATCTTTGGTGGTTCAGACTCCTGCATAATGCCTTTCCCTTTGTCTGCACTTCTTCTTGTATACACAGCAACACTGGCAGTACTAACTTGTTGAGCAGTACTAACATCCTCTTAAGTTGTAGGGGCAGTATCAACATTTTCAGCTGCATTATCTGTATCAACACCCATATCAGCATCATTAAACCTCCCCTGAGTATCTGCATCTTCCTCAACCAATGATATATTTGGATCTTCATCTATTTCAGCAATCTTCCTCCCCTGTTTGGAAGGATCCTCTATATCATCATCTGAATCTTCTTCTGAACTAGTAGACTCCACAATCTTTGCCCTCCTTTTTGCTTTACTTGCCTTGAGTTTTTGCTACAACTTCTTCACTTTCTGAATCAACTTAGTATAAGTAGCACCATAAAGTTTCTTTGTTTCTTTCAAATCTTTCTCCAAGCCAGTAAATCTGTTTGATAATGTGGTACACACTTTCGTCAATTCCTTTAGTTTATGACTGCCCTCATCACTTCCAAGTGTGTGAACTCTTGGAAGAGGTGAATCATGGGGCATTTCCCCTATAGTATCCATGTGGCAGGGGAGTCCATCACCTGAACCAAGTTCATGGGAACCTGATATAGTAGATTCTGCCATGGGTTGGGTCTTACTGATGTTACCACTGACCTGCCCAGCTTCTAAGCTAGAAACAGTAGTAGTAGCCGGCACCAATCTGTCTAGGACAACCTCATCTGCTACATTGATTTGAGGAGGAGATCTGGGCTGAGGTACCACAGATTCCTATGTGTTTCTTCTCCTATAGGATTGTGTGATTGGTGGTTGTGAAGAAGATGAAGCACTTATGGGTGTGTGTTGGAACTAAACTGGGATTGTTGAGGTAAAACCCGAAATTCCGGTTACACATTTTTATAACTAAATTGATTTTTAACCTAAGTTTATATTATGATTAAGAAATAATTAAAACTTTATATTATGTAATAAGTACATATTATTAATAATTTGCCTAAGTTAACTAAGTAAATAAAATTTGTGACATTCCTAATTTAGACCTATATGGATCACACCTTTTTTTAGCTTTGAAGAAAAGATATATCCTTGCTTCCTAATGATAAACGACCCATATATCCTTCCATACACAAAATACTGATTTGTTAAATTGAAGATAAGAACATACCATATAACCTTATTATATTAGAAGATTGCATGTGCCAGACTTACCATTTTATCAACACGGTTTACCATCTTTAAAAACACGCTTTGCCTATATTCTTAAAACCGTATTTCACCCTTTCCTGGCTATTCTCTTGCACCAATCCCAAACCAGAAACATACACACAAATTCCTTTGTTTTGCTGCCAAGAAAGAAGAAGAGGAAGAAGCTAGGTCGGAGGTACAAGTCGTTGGTGATTTCCTTTTGATTCGAGCCTGGTTTTAGATTCCATTCGGTTCATTGTTTTCCGTTGACACAAAGGTTCCTTTTTCTTCTTTTGTTCTCCTTCAGTCGACATGACACATATGTAAATGCGATAATAACTATGCTAACAAATCAGCGGAATCATGCTTATATATACGCCTTAATGGCCTCATTAAATAGCTACATGAAATCATAAAATACATGCGCCTATAAAACTGTTTTGTCGAGTCATTTGTGGACTGTTTGGTATCGAGTTTTGTGGACTGTTGTGTGTTGCGTTTTGTGGGCAGTTTGGTGTCACCTTTCGGCCCCTTTGTTGACCTAATTTTTACTACATAAACAAGCCCTAATATCTGTCATAATGATCATTAATGTGGCACTAAAAATCAGAAACCCTAGGCTGTTCCATTATACGAATACTATGATTTCATGTCGGAGTTTTGGTGGTGTTTTTGCCTCGTTAAAAACTAGTTTGTGTGGGCTGTTTTTGTATGATTCTTGAGTCTAAAATTAAGTTTAAGTTGCCTACTTTTTGAATATATAAGTTTCATGATCATTGGAGGTGGGGAAGATAGCCTTTTGATTTTTAGAACATTAGTTGTCAAATCTATGAATCTGAGTCTGAAAATCAGTTAGTGTTTTTGATTTTTAGATTTAAACCCATAAGGAATTAAGAGGTCTCATTTTACATGGATAGTTTTAAAGATGTATATGGCTTACAAAAATTTTGGTGGATTTTTTTGAAGTGTCAAAATGGGTTCGTGAAGGGCAAACTTTCCGGGTGTCTGTGCAGATATCTTTCTGGGCAGGTTTGGGAAAATGATTTTTGAAAGGGTACTTGCACTTGGTAATAAAATCTTCAAAAATTAGGGGAAGTACTAGACATATGTAGGAGTCACAGATAAAAATGGTAGAGCCTCAAGAGCTATAAATTCATAAGAAACTGAGTCAGATTTGTAATCTAAACCTAAAATTTGTTTTAACACACTTAAACCTAAATTAGATTAATTATTGATTTGACACACATATAAAGCCTTTGTCTTGATTGTTAACTAAGTCTAACCAAATTCTATATTTGATGACACCTATTTTAATATTACATTTATAACCTAATTAAGTTATGCCTTAATTATGAAACCTTAAACCTATTTATTAATTACTTAACTTATGTAAACCCTAAATATGAAGATGTGATTGATAGCAAGCATTAAACATCCGTTATGGTATTAAATGAGCGCACAAGTAATATGTAAAGATCATGATAATAATTCATGTAGAACCGGTGAAGCCAGAGTGATCCTCTTTCTTGTGTTCTTTTGCCCTTTTGCTTGCGTTTCATAAGGTACAGATGTTCCACTCATTTTCAGTAAGGGTATCTCATGACTTTTGATTCCTTGATATTTGCTATTCTGATTTATGATTCATTTGATATTCGTTTAGTTATTCTGTCTGATATGGTTTGATTCATTCATTCTCTCTTGTGACTTCAATATTCGTATTAGACTCCTTTGAGACTTTGTAACCCATCTAATATTATGACTTCGTGTGAAAACCTTTCTTAAATATATATCTTGATGATGTTTTGAGAAATACTATTTTTAAATAATTTTTATGAATTCGAGGTAATACCACTTTTTATATGAAGGTTTAATGACTCTTATGAAAACGGCTTTTAAAAGAATACTTTCAAGAAAACAACATTTAAATGATTTTCATAATTACATTATCTGGTTTTACTCTATACTTAAGGATTCTCATGACTCATTGATTTCCTGATATTTGTTAATTGTTATGCTTTGATCCATATTTGTTCAGTATTCATTTGATTATTCGTTTCATGTTATATTCCATTCATATAGCTATTATCTGAGTTGGATAATTTATAATTATCCATTATCATTAGATTTGCATGTACTATGCCTATTATGTTGCCCATATTTGCAACCAGTTATGGGGAGTCCATGGCCATGCTATTGATGCACCAAGGGTATTGACACTATCTTTGGAGGTGGGTTTTAGTCCACAGTGTTCCCACTTATGCTATATAGCAACCATGGCCACCATACTTATTATTATTATATTAACATACCTATGCACAGTCTCGAACTTGTATATGTATATCTGTTTTGCAGGGAGCGTATGGATGAATCCTAGGTACTTAGTTCAGTTTTGATATATACTTGTGAATGGACTTGAGTGTATGCAATACACCCCATTTCACTTTTGGTACATCGAGCTAGCTACTCCATGTACAATTTG
The DNA here is from genome assembly GCA_021014915.2 of Artemisia tridentata subsp. tridentata. Classification (NCBI taxonomy): domain Eukaryota; kingdom Viridiplantae; phylum Streptophyta; class Magnoliopsida; order Asterales; family Asteraceae; genus Artemisia; species Artemisia tridentata. The sequence goes on from CP139507.1 coordinate 368,820,324, forward strand.
CTATATGTTTTGTTGGGCATTTCCTTTGATATTGATATCCACTTTATGTCATTATTATGCTTGATCCCTTTTATATGTACCATATTCTGTTTGACATCTTATTTAGCAGGTTCTCTTGGATTCATTCGCTTATTCATTTTGTATACGCTTATTACCTTTCATTTAAAATGCGGCAGGTTATAAGCGGGATGCTGGGCATGAGTGTTGCGAGTAGAAGATAGAGGACCTACCCTTGATTAGATTCCATTATTGGAGTTATGATTGTAGACATTATGCTTTGGATATGTATTGTATTTAGATTATTGTTTGGATTAGATTTCGTAAGTCCTTGTAATTCTTGACTTAGTATTTAATAAGAAGTCTTCCGCTTGCGTTATTATGTTCTGATTGACACCATAATGTTACACTTAGACCCTTTTCGGGTTGGGGTGTTACAATTATGGTATCAGAGCAAAGGCTTCGACTTGTAGTACATAAAATCATGACCTGTGAATATTAGGCCCTTAGGTTTGTACTATAGGAGTTTATGAAACAACCTTTGAGAATTTACCTTAGGATTTCCACTCTGAAGAAACTTAGGTTATGACCGGTGAGGATTGGGTAGACTATAAGACATTTGTTTAAGTATGGGAATGTTTCCCTCACTTCTGAATGATAAGATTCACTCTGCTAATCTATCTTTCTCTGGAATCTTAATTTCGATGTTATTCTAGTATGGATGAGTTGGCTAAGCATCAGGATGCTAACTACTGTCATACTGTACACCTTTGACGATTCGAACATCCTGAATTCTTTTTACCATGATTCCCGACTGGTTAACCCGTTGTTATCGTTACTACCCTGGAAACTCGTACGTTATTTTTCGCGGTTGTGAAGGTTTCCTAGCACCTATTTTGTACACTGTGGGATGGATCTCACTTTGAGAGTCATTTTGCAATCTGAGTTTTCTCGATGTAATCCCTGAACGAACCACCAAGATTTTCCACCGGTGTGTGAAGTTGATTTGATCTGGTACTGAGAGATTATTTAGTCACGACTCGAGGTAGAATATGATATCAATAAAGGCATGTTTATATGATGCAAGTATTATGATGCCTGGCCAACGTTATAATAATCATATAACCTAAACTTATTGGGATCATATGATGTCTTTGAGAAGTGCCTGAGAACAGTAAGTGGAATGAGTCTGAATTCTATCTCAGTAGAGCGATGTTTTGCCTGATTCTGAAACTCCGTATCGAATGGCACCATTTGGATTGGTAGAATTGAAAGAACAGCTACAAGAACTTCTGGGAAGTGGTTTTATTCGTCTGAGTGTATCTCCGTGCGGTGCTCCAGTTTTATTCGCGATGAAAAAGGATGGTAGCATGAGGTGGTATATTGATTACTGGAAGTAGGACCGTATTACAGTTAGAAACCGTTATCCATTACCTTAAATCAACGACTTATCTGATCAACTTTAGGATGTGAAGTCTTCTCTAAGACTGAGTTAAGATCTGGCTATCCTCAGTTGCATGTGAGGAGCGAGATGTTCCTAAAACTACCTTTCGTACTCGTTATGGTCACTATGAGTTTAGTGACGCCAATTGTATTGGCTAATGCTTCGACTGTCTTAAAGACTTGATGAATCGTGTCTTTCGTGAGTACTTGGACAAATTTGTCATAGTATGACATCTTAGTACATTCAGAGACAAAGGAAACATGAGGATCATTTTCGCATTATGTTGGAAACTTTGCGTTAGAATAAACTATATATATTCTGGAAGTGTGGTATTGGTTGGGACAAATGGCGTTCTTAGTTGATGGTATTATTAGGATCCTGCGAAGGTTGAAATTATCACCAAATGGTCAAGACCGACGACAGTTACAGAAGTTAGAACCTTTTTAGTCTTGCAGAAGAATTGTGGAAGATGTTCACGACTGGCGTTACCATTGACGAAGCTTATGAGAAGAGGAGAGAAGTTTAGTTGGGATGAGAACAGTGTTTTGGAAAATCTGAAACAAAAATTATCCTCTACTTCCATACTTACAGGTGGGTACCAATTTTGGGAGGTTTTAAGAAGAGACTTGGTTATGCCCTTATGCAGTACGAGAAGGTTATTGCTTATGCATTAAGACAACTAGAACCGCATGAGGCGAATTATTCAACGCATAACTTGTAGTTGGCAGCAGTGGTGGTTGTTAGTAAGATTTGGAGGTAATTCTTGTATGGTGGACTATGATCTGTGTTGAAGACTTGAGGAAACTATTTAACTGAGGCACATAGTTTTTACTTCTTTATTCATCTTAGTTGTACTATGATGAATTAAGAGCTGGAGTAGACCTTCTGGTGGAAAGACATTTAGCAAGTTGGCAGAAAACTTTAAGCTAGGGATTACTTGGTTAGTTAGCACACCTGCAGTGATCGTGTCTAAGATCCGCGTCTTACTTCATAATTCTGGGAAGATCTGCAGAGGGCTTGAGGAATCATACTCAAGATGGCAAGCTGATGGCAAGTGAATCCTTTCAGACTTATGTATGAACGGAAGTGTAGAGCACCTTTTAGTGGAATAAGGTCGGAAGATTGTTTATTAAAAGTCCGGAGTTGATTTTAGTGATGAATAGAACAATTGCCGTTGTGGGAGAAGAACTTTGAAATTTCAGACTCGAGATTGTGTATTCTAGGGGTGTCTCCGTACAGAAGTGTTAAACATTCTGGCATATGATGGAGAGTTATTCATATTCGTTAGTCCTTAGGTTCATCCTTATCACTACATATATTCTGCCGTTTTCGTTAGGTATTTGGTACGTTCGATATGAGCTTCGTTTGATTGTTTGTATACTTCTTTGACTTGTTCGGATCCTAGATAGAAATGGTGAGAATTCCTACCGTTTAGCATTTCCTTCGTATATGTCTCATGTTCATATCATGTTTCAGTTCATGTATCCCTTTCAGAAATTACAACTATCATCCGTTACATATATGTTTCGTATTCTTTGGATCAGATTCGTTATGATTTGTTTTGTTGGAGAGCCTGAAGCTACCCTAGATTGCCTGGACCAAGTCATGAGAAAACCTTTTTCGTTCATTAGAATCTTTTAGAAGAGTCAATCCGAGTGAGTTGATCATTTTCATCTCTTTTTGAGAATTGATACGTTTTCGCTGGACCAATCTACTTCAATTTCGAGGATGAAATTTTTTCTTTTAGAGGGGAAGAGTTGTAAAACCCAAAATTTCGGTTACACATTTTTATAACTAAATTGATTTTTAACCTAATTTTATATTATGATTAAGAAATAATTAAAACTTTATATTATGTAATAAGTACATATTATTAATAATTTGCCTAAGTTAACTAAGTAAATAAAATTTGTGACATTCCTAATTTAGAACTATATGGATCACACGTTTTTTTTTTTTACCTTTAAAGAAAAGATATATCCTTGCTTCCTAATGATAAACGACCCATATATCCTTCCATACACAAAATACTGATTTGTTAAATTGAAGATAAGAACATACCATATAACCTTATTTTATTAGAAGATTGCATGTGCTAGACTTACCATTTTATCCACACGGTTTACCATCTTTAAAAACACACTTTGCCTATATTCTTAAACCGTATTTCACCCTTTCCTAGCTATTCTCTTGCACCGATCCCAAACCAGAAACATACAAACAAATTCCTTTATTTTGCTGCCAAGAAAGAAGAAGAGGAAGAAGCTAAGTCGGAGGTACAAGTCGTTGGTGATTTCCTTTTGATTCGAGCCTGGTTTTAGATTCCATTCGGTTCATTGTTTTCCGTTGACACAAAGGTTCCTTTTTCTTCTTTTGTTCTCCTTCAGTCGACATGACACATATGTAAACGCGATAATAACTATGCTAACAAATCAGCGAAATCATGCTTATATATATGCCTTAATGGCCTCATTAAATAGCTACATGAAATCATAAAATACATGCGCCTATAAAACTGTTTTGTCGAGTCATTTGTGGACTGTTTGGTATCGAGTTTTGTGGACTGTTGTGTGTTGCGTTTTGTGGGCTGTTTGGTGTCACCTTCCAGCCCCTTTGTCGACCTAAGTTTTGCTACATAAACAAGCCCTAATATTTTTCATAATGGTCATTAATGTGGCGCTAAAAATCAGAAACCCTAGGCTGTTCCATTATGCAAATACTATGGTTTTATGTGAGAGTTTTGGTGGTGTTTTTGCCTCGTTACAAACTGGTTTGTGTTGGCTGTTTTTGTATGATTCTTGAGTCTAAAATTAAGTTTAAGTTGCCTACTTTCTAAATATATAAGTTTCATGGTCATTGGAGGTGGGGAAGATAGCCTTTTGATTTTTTAGAACATCAATTGCCCATACTTGCTACCAGGTAAGTAAGTCAACCCAATTGTTATCTGTGTGAATTTTAACAACTTGAATTGACTTTTTATCATTGCACTCTCTTATAAAATGATGTCTAATCTCTATGTGTTTTGTTTTATAATGCAAAACAGGATTTAATAATACATCTAGTACTATTATTGTCAATGAAAATCTTGGTGTGTATAAAATTATACCCATAGTCCAGCATTTGATTCTGAATCCAGAGTACTTGTCCATAGCAACTAGCAGCAGCCACATATTCAGCCTCAGTTGTAGAATTTGCCACCACAGTTTGCTTTATACACAGTCATGATATCAGCATGTTTCCTAGGAATTGACAACCAATGTGATTTATAAGCTTTCTAGAATTTCATTGCGGAAAAATTACTCTTCATTGGAAATGCTTCAATGTGATTTATAAGCTTTCTAGAATTTCATTGCGGAAAAATTACTCTTCATTGTAAATTTATAGGAATTGTTTAATTTAGTTATCGCACAAATAGCAAAACAGTTGAACACTAGTCGCAAGTTGCAACATGTTAGCTACAAAATCTCTCTCTTATAATATATTTGACAGATGAAACTATTAGTGGCAAAAAATAAAAATCGATTGTGATGATGGTTCTCTTGTTCTTTTTCTATCTTTAAGCCATCAGTTATATAAGTTGTACACTCTTTATATATCAACTAACAGCAAAAAATTCAATAAGAACACAAAGATTATCTTGATAAAATACATAAGTAAAGGAAAACAAGTTTACTTTTTTTTCTTTTTTTCTTTTTTTTTCTCTAAGTACTGCTAAAATAAACGTAATGTTATAATGATTTTATTTTGTTTTTTTTTTTTTTTTCATTATTTATCAAAAAAATAAATAATTGAGTATATAAGAAGTATCAGAAACGTCTTTTAATCATTGTTTGCATAATTTTTGCATATCCGGATTCGGGATAAGTATGGTTTACAAAGTTTTAACAAGTAGACACAATATAAAATATTAGGTTTTTGAAATTGTATGTGTTCAAAACAACTGCTTCTCATTGTGATTTGATCCATATAATATACTAAACAAGTGGAAAAAGACCGGCGTGAAATAAAAAACGTTCATTCTGCTAAAAGTGTGTTTAATTGTAGGAAAATTTCTTAAATTTTTTATCTTGATTTTTTAAGAAATAAAAAAGAGTTTTTATTTCTAAAAAGGTGTTGAAAATTTAAAACATGTGTTATATGATATTTTTTAGAAAAATGAACATAAAGTAAAAAATATTGATCGAGAAGTTTAAATAGCGGTTTTCACTTTTATAGTTGGTATTTAAAACTTGAACTTCTCACTTTCATATAAGAACTTATAAAAATTTTGGACTAAACAAGTTTCCTACATTTTCAGTTTTTTGTAAAAACATTTTTGAAAAAATGCCTTATTTCTCGTAAGCTAAATAGAACCTAAACATCTTTAGGAGAGAGGTGAGATGAAAAACCACACAAGTAAATGAAATTAGATCATTTAAAATGAGAGTGGTGAGATGAAAAACAAAATGATAAATAAAGCACAAGTCCTCTAAATTATTTAAATTATTTTCAAAGGTCCCCACCGATGTAGTCAAACCACGTAACTATATATTTACCCCTATTGTTTTTCTGAATAAAAACAAAGCTCCCTACCGATGTAGTCAAACCTCGTAACTATATATTTATGATTTTAAATTGCAACTCCAACTTATTTCATGAATTATCCAATATATTAAAAGGGCAAAATGGTACTGTAGCTGCTACAGTGCAGCACAGTAGCAGCTAGGGGTGTCAGTAGGGTCGGGTTGACCCGACTCGAACCCGAACCCGATAAGCCTTATCGGGTCGGGTTAAATCGGGTTGAAAAAGCTTATCGGGTTAGTTTCACCCGAACCCGATAACCCGACATTGTTATCGAGTCGGGTTAGGGTTAGAAAATTTTTGTTGTCGGGTTATCGGGTCAACCCGACAATCATTATTTAGTTCTATTTTTTTACTGATAAGGTTGTAATGTTTGGGTTAAAAAGCTGATTGTTGTTTATGTCATGAAATGTGTATTGTTTTGCAAGTATATAGACCGATATGTTTTGACCTGCATCCAAAATACCAGTTTTAGACAAATGTGCTTTGACACATTATCCTACCACCCACTTTGTCAAGTCTAATACTGACTTTCATGATGCGATTTGCAGATGCCATTACATACGATAATAGAGATACAAATGGGAGTCACAGGGGTCCAAGAGAAAAGATATAAGCTTATGGATTGATCTGATTCTGCACAAAGGCGAGACATTGTTTGCTTGTGACTTGCTAACACTTCATTGAAGAAACGTTTACAATTACATGATTCATTGAACTTGCAAGTTTCGCAAAGGAAACAAAACATTACAGGAAACATTTGGTTACTGAACAAATAATTGTCATAAACGAAAATGTATTGAACACTACATTGAAGAAACGTTTACAATTACATGATTCATTGAACTTGCAAGTTTCGCAAAGGAAACAAAACATTACAGGAAACATTTGGTTACTGAACAAATAATTGTCATAAACGAAAATGTATTGAACACACATTTGAATATAATGACCACTTTTCTTTCTCATAAACACATGCCAAAGATGTAAAAGATGAAGGTAGATGGGCAGAAATCAGGTTAAGTCGGGTCATCATTTAGTGCTGGTTGAAAAATGAGCCGAGTCGAGTTGATTTGTAAATACTTCTATGTTCATTTTTTAACTCTTTCTATTACTAATAATCAGTGTGTTAAATCTGATCATAAAACAGTATCATTGCAAATTATTTTCTGTTTCCACACACCAAATCATCAACACAAGACTCTAAAACAACCCACGCATTCTGCATCACTGTTACTTAATCGGGTCACCCGATAACCCGAATCACCCGACCCGACATAACCCGACCCGACTACCACCCGAACCCGATAACCCGATTCCTTATCGGGTCGGGTTGCGGGTGAGTTTTTAAAAAATCCAAACCCGACTCAACCCGACCCGACAAACCCGATAACCCGACCCGATAACACCCCTACTAGCAGCTACAGTGCAGCACAGTAAAATGACAGTACCGCAGCTACAGTACCCTTTTTCTTTTTTTTCGAAAAAATAATTTCAATCAAATAAAATTTTGAAAAAAAAAGTTTTTGAAAAAATATTTTCAAAAAAAATCTTTCTTTTTCACCATCGTAAAAAAATATACTTTTTTAAAATTGATTTTTTTTAAAAATTATTTTTTCGAAATTAATTTTTTTTTTAAATTACTTTTTTTTCGTTTTCCAAAATTAATTTTTTATAAAAATTATTTGTAAATTTTTTTTTTCAGAGTATCTGTAGCTGCTACAGTGCCCGCGGCAACTGTAGCACACTGTAGCTACAGTGCCTTGGCAACTGTAGCATTTGTAAATTTTTTATTTATTTTTTTTTTCAGAGTACCTGTAGCAGCAAAAAAAAATAAGGCCCAAAAAAAAATTGAAACACTTCCTTAAAAAAATATTAGTTATAAAAAAAATATATAAACATTTATATATTTGTATAAATAAAAAAATTAAAAAAAAATTATTACAAAAAAAAATTCTAAAACACTCCCGTAGCAAAGCACGGGCTACCCAGCTCGTTCTATATACGACACATTTAGCACAAGCTTGAATTATTTGAAAGACGTTGTTAAATTACATGAGGGGAAAACGATTGGATATCTGCTATCTCGCAATAATATTTAATAATGTATTACTCGTAGTTTTAAACAACAAACGTAAATTAGTAATGACACATCACATGTTAATACTCCCTCCGTCTGAATATTACCACATGCAAAATAAACAATTCATCTTTTTTGGAATGACTGATAATGCTCCACCAAATCGGTAATCAGTCGATGTACGAATACTATTATTATACGAATATCATTAACTCTAATAATTGAGGGTATATTTCTTTTTTGTTTTCATAGTTTTTTAAGATATTGTTAATTACTTTCATGACGGTGTTATTATTCGATTGAAGCAATAGGACATTTTTGGCATTACAGTTTTAACTTAACAGTACTAATTTGCACTAGTAGTATTAACTCAATTGTCTAACGGTATTAACATATAACCAATGTTGCAAAAATCATGAATCGGTAGCGTGGCGGTCGACCACCCTGCAGCGATTAATCAGCCAAGGCGGGATTAATAGGTGATTAATCGGATTAGCATTTTTTGCATGTTTTGGGTATTTCTGGAGACCAAACTAAAGATCGTAACTGATTCCAAGCCTACTATGTTTTCAAACCTCAATAAAATACTCCAATTCTGATTATGAGGCTCATTATGTGTTATAAGTGAAATAAACAATCCACAAATTAAGTAGAATGCCAAAAAATTTTTTTTTTTAAAGCTGGCCGATACGGCCTATTAATCGGCCGATTTCTGGCCAGTACAGCTGGCCGATTTTTGGCCTTTTTTTTTGCCCAGACCGATTTTTTGACCAATTTTCAAAATTCTACAAGGTCGGCGGCCGATTAACGATATATCGTGGATTATCGGCCGATTTTTGCAACATTGCATATAACAGTACTAATCTTTTACAAAACTTTACAAAGACACTTAGAGATTAAAACTTTATGGATTAAGCATTCTAATACTTGCTACAAGATACTGAAACCTTCCAACATCTAGACCTTTTGTAAGTAAGTCAGCCCAATTGTTATCTGTGTGAATTTTAACAACTTGAATTAACTTTTTATCATTCAAGTCTCTTATAAAATGATGTCTAATCTCTATGTGTTTTGTTTTAGAATGCAAAACAGCATTTTTAGTAATACATATAGTATTATTATTGTCAATGAAAATCTTGGTGTGCATAAAATTATACCATAGTCCAGCATTTGATTCGATTCTGAATCCAGAGTACTTGTCTACAGCAACTAAAAGTAGCCACATATTCAGCCTCGGTTGTAGAATTTGCCACCACAGTTTGCTTTTTACACTACCATAATATCAACCTGTTTCCTAGGAATTGACAACCAATGTGATTTATAAGCTTTCTAGAATTTCATTGCGGAAAAATTAGAAATGCACCAATGTGATTTATAAGCTTTCTAGAATTTCATTGCGGAAAAATTACTCTTCATTGTAAATTTATAAGAATTGTTTAATTTAGTTATCACACAAATAGCAAAACAGTTGAACACTAGTCGCAAGTTGCAACATGTTAGCTACAAAATCTCTTTCTTATAATATATTTGACAAATGAAACTATGAGTGCCAAAAAAATAAAAATCGATTGTGATGATGGTTCTCTTGTTCTTTTTCTATCTTTAAGCCATCAGTTATATTAAAATTTTCAGTACACTCTTTATATACCAACTAATAGCAACAAGTTCAATAAGAACACAAAGATTATCTTGATAAAATATATAAGTAAAGGAAAATAAGTTTACTTTTTTTTCCCCCTCTAAGTACTGCTAAAATAAACGTAATGTTATAATGATTTTATTTTATTTTTTTGTTTTTTTTTCCATTATTTATCAAACAAATAAATTATTGAGTATATAAGAAGTATCATAAACGTCTTTTAATCATTGTTTGCATAATTTTTGCATATCAGGGTTCGGGATAAGTATGGTTTACAAAGTTTTAACAAGTAGATACAATATAAAATATTAGGTTTTTGAAATTGTATGTGTTCATAACAACTTCTTTTCATTGTGATTTGATCGATATAATATACTAAACAAGTGAAAAAAGACCGGCGGGAAATAAAAAACGTTCATTGTGCTAAAAGTGTGTTTAATTGTAGGAAAATTTCCTAAATTTTTTATCTTGATTTTTTATGAAATAAAAAAGAGTTTTTTTTTATCTCTAAAGAGGTGTTGAAAATTTAAAACATGTGTTTATATGATATTTTTTAGAAAAATGAACATGCAAGTAAAACTTGAACTTCTCACTTCTCACTTTCTTTAAAAAACTTATAAAAAATTTGGACTAAACAAGTTTCCTACTTTTTCAGTTTTTTGAAAAAATGTCTTATTTCTCATAAGCAAAATACAAACTAAACATCTTTAGACTAGTCGGCAAGGCATGGTGAAGCATTCACCTTTTGCCAACTTTCACCATTAACTCCCTTGCCTACCACCCAAACTCATGCGTGAAACACAGAAACCAACGAAAATTATGGTGAAGTCTTCACCATTAAGTGTTACTTGAGTTTTATTATTTTTTATTTTGTGTGTGAGTGTGTGTGGGGTATTTAGTGGGGTATATTTTTATAAAGTGGGCATTTTAATAAAAGGTGAAGATGGTGTTGCCTTGACTAGTAAATGGTGAAGCGAGGTGAAGGGGAGTGAGAGGAGAGAGAAAGCTGACGTGACGCTGATGTGTATGGTGAAAAATATGTATCCTTGCCATCCGGTATTAGGAGAGAGGTGAGATGAAAAACCACACAAGTAAATGGAATTAGATCATTTAGAATGAGAGTGCTGAGATGAAAAACAAAATGATAAATAATGCACAAGTCCTCTAAATTATTTTCAAAGGTCTATATTATTTACTCCTATTGTTTTTTTAAATAAAAACAAAGCTCTCCACTGATGTAGTCAAACCTGGTAACTAAATATTTATGATTTTAAATTGCAACTCCCTCCGTCTCAATTTATTTGTCAGGAGAGAGAAAACACAAAGTTTAATAAAAGTGGGGCCACTTTAATTTTCAACCACTAAAATGGAATATTCCTCCACTAGATTCTCTAGTTTTTACTAAATAAGGAAAGTGGACAATTAATTTGAGACATCCATAAAAGGAAATATGGACAATTAAATTGAGACGGAGGGAGTATATATTTATGATTTTAAATTGCAACTCCAACTTATTTCATGAATTCTATTTACGACACATTTAGGCTATGTTTGGCGCGGAGCTTTTTAGAGCTTTTTAGGGCAATGAGCGGTGAGAATGAGTTTTTTTATTTTTGATGTTCATTTGGTAAGGGAGCAATGAGTTGTAGCAATTTTTTATGAATATTTTTTTCTCAATGCTTCCTTTTGAAGCTATGGATATTTACAAGAGCTGTGGATATTTACAACTATGTTATCAAACGTTTTTATTTAAAAAACAGCTACTGCTCACGGCTACTGCTCACAGCTACTGCTCACAGCTACTGCTCACTGATACTGCTACTTTTACCAAACACAGCCTTAGCACAAGCTTGAATTATTTGAAAGACGTTGTTAAATTAAGGGTGTGTTTGGTAAAAGTAGCAGTGAGCTGTGAGCAGTAGCCACAGCTCACAGCCCACCGCTTATAGCTTCTTAAAAAAGCATTGGAAAAATGAGTATTCTTAAAAAATCGCAAAGCTCACCGCTCCTTTGACAAACGAACAATAAAAATCAAAAAGCTCATTGCTCACCGTTCATCGTCCCAAAAAGCTCTGCACCAAACATAGCCTACATGAGGGGAAAACAATTGGGGGTATGTTTGGCACGGAGCTTTTTGGGGCGATGAGCGGTGAGCAATGAGCTTTTTTATTTTTATTTTTTGTTTGGCAAATGAGCGGTGAGATTTACGAATTTTTAGGAATGCTCATTTTTTCAATGCTTTTTTAAAAAGCTGTGAGCGGTGGGCTATGAGCTGTGGCTACTGCTCACAACTACTGCTCACCGCTCTCTGCTCACAGCTAACTGCTACTTCTATCAAACACACACGCTGGATATCTACTATCTGGCAATAATATTTAATAATGTATTAGTTTTAAACAACAAATGTAAGTTAGTAATGACACATCAAATGTTAATAGAACGAGTATTACCACATGCAAAATAAACAATTCATCTTTTTTTGGAATGACGGATAATGCTCCACCAAATCGGTAATCAGTCGATGTACGAATACTATTATTATAAGAATATAATAGAGGGTATAAAAAATGTTCATTCTGCTAAAAGTGTATTTAATTGTAAGAAAATTTCTTAAATTTTTTATATTGATTTTTTTAATAAATAAAAAAGAGTTTTTTTTCTCTAAAAAGGTATTGAAAATTTAAAACATGTGTTTATATGATTTTTTTTTGAAAAACGAACATGCAAGTAAAAGATATTGATCGAGAAGTTTAAATAGCGGTTTTCACTTTTATAGTTAGTATTTAAAACTTGAACTTCTCACTTTCTTATAAAAACTTATAAAAAATTTGGACTAAACAAGTTCCCTACTAGCTCCTTGCTAGTGTTTAATAAATTTGCCGTTCCAAAAAAAAAAAAGAAACAAGTTCCCTACTTTTTCAGTTTTTTTTTTTAAAACATTTTTGAAAAAATGCCTTATTTCTCATAAGCTAAATACAACCTAAACTTAGGAGAGAGGTGAGATGAAAAACCACACAATTAAATGGAGTTAGATCATTTAAAATGAGAGTGGTGAGATAAAAAAAAAATGATAAATAATACACATGTCCTCTAAATTATTTTCAAATGTCCCCACCGATGTAGTCGAACCTCGTAACTATATATTTACTCGTATTGTTTTTCTCAATAAAAACAAAGCTCCCCATCGATGTAGTCAAACCTCGTAACTATATATCTATGATTTTAAATTGCAACTCCAACTTATTTCATGAATTCTATATACGACACATTTAGCACAAGCTTGAATTATTTGAAAGACGTTGTTAAATTACATGAGGGGAAAACGATTGGATATCTGCTATCTCGCAATAATATTTAATAATGTATTAGTTTTAAACAACAAACGTAAATTAGTAATGACACATCAGTACATCACATGTTAATAGAATATTACCACATGCAAAATAAACAATTCATCTTTTTTTGGAATGATAGATAATACTCCACCAAATCGGTAATCAGTCGATGCACGAATACTATTATTATAAGAATATCATTAACTCTAATAATTGAGGGTATATTTCTTTTTTGTTTTCATAGTTTTTTAATATCTTGTTAATTAGTTTCATGAGGGTGTTATTCTTCGTTTGAAGCAATAGGACATTTTTGGCATTACAATTTTAACTTAACAATACTAATTTGCACTAGTAGTATTAACTCAATTGTCTAACAGTATTAACGTATAACAGTACTAATCTTTTACAAAACTTTACAATGACACTTAGAGATTAAAACTTTATGGATTAAGCATTCTAATACTTGCTACAAGATACTGAAACATTCCAACATCAAGACCTTTTGTAAGTAAGTCAGCCCAATTGTTATCTGTGTGAATTTTAACAACTTGAATTAAGTTTTTATCATTCTAGTATCTTATAAAATGATGTCTAATCTCTATGTGTTTTGTTTTAGCATGCAAAACATCATTTTTAATAATACATATAGTATTATTATTGTCAATGAAAATCTTGGTGTGCATAAAATTATAACCATAGTCCAGCATTTGATTCTGAATCCAGAGTACTTTTGTATACAGCAACTAGCAGCAGCCACATATTCAGCCTCGGTTGTAGAATTTGCCACCACAGTTTGCTTTTTACACTACTATGATATCAACCGGTTTCCTAAAAATTGAAAACCAATGTGATTTATAAGCTTTCTAGAATTTCATTGCGGAAAAATTAGAAATGCACCAATGTGATTTATAAGCTTTTTAGAGTTTCATTGCGGAAAAATTACTCTTCATTGTAAATTTATAAGAATTGTTTAATTTAGTTATCGCACAAATAGCAAAACAGTTGAACACTAGTCGCAAGTTGCAACATGTTGGCTACAAAATCTCTCTCTTATAATATATTTGACAAATGAAACTATTAGTGCCAAAAAAAAAAAAAAAAAAAAAAACTATTAGTGCCAAAAAAAAAGTCGATTGTGATGATAGTTCTCTTGTTCTTTTTCTATCTTTAAGCCATAAGTTATTTTAAAATTTTCAGTACACTCTTTATATATCAACTAATAGCAAAAAATTCAATAAGAACACAAAGATTATCTTGATAAAATACATGAGTAAAGGAAAATAAGTTTACTTCCCCCCCACCCCCCCCCTCTAAGTACTGCTAAAATAAACGTAATGTTATAATGATTTTATTTTGTTTTTTTATTCCATTATTTATCAAACAAATAAATAATTGAGTATATAAGAAGTATCATAAACATCTTAAAAAAGATCGGCGTGAAATAAAAAACGTTCATTATGCTAAAAGTGTGTTTAATTGTAGGAAAATTTCCTAAATTTCTTATCTTGATATTTTAAGAAATAAAAAAGAGTTTTTATCTCTAAAGAGGTGTTGAAAATTTAAAACATGTGTTTATATGATATTTTTTAGAAAAATGAACATGCAAAGTAAAACTTGAACTTCTCACTTTCTTATAAAAACTTATAAAAAATTTGGACTAAACAAGTTTCCTACTTTTTCAGTTTTTTGTAAAAACATTTTTGAAAAAATGTCTTATTTTTCATCAGCTAAATACAACCTAAACATCTTTAGGAGAGAGGTGAGATGAAAAACCACACAACTAAATAGAATTAGATCATTTAAAATGAGAGTGCTGAGATGAATAACAAAATGATAAATAATGCACAAGTCCTCTAAATTATTTTCAAAGGTCTATATTATTTACTCCTATTGTTTTTTTAAATAAAAACAAAGCTCCCCACCGATGTAGTCAAACCTGGTAACTATATACTAGCAGGGTATTCACGCATTGCGACGGCGGGTACTTTGAAATAAATTTTTTCGGTAAATCATTTATTTTAGTTTATTATTTTATTTTTGACAATAATTTAGGGATATCAAGAATTTCGTTGGCCCGTACCCGTTCGGGCTCGAGCCCGTTTGGCCCGCGCCCGTTCGGGCTCAAGCTCATTTTGCCCGTTGCCCGTTTGGGCTTGAATATTTGTATAATGTGCTTTATTATTTTTATTAGTGACATTTAATGCAAGAATTGTGTTTAATTTGGTTGTACAATATGCTTCATAATTTGTATTTCTTATTTAAGGGGTGTTTTAATAACTGTATTAATTGTATTTACTAACCAGTTAATTAATTGGCTATATTAAATAGCATTAATGTGGTGTTTTGTTTTTTTTTAATATGTGCATTAAAGTGATGTACACTATGCTTCTTGTCTTGTACGTCTGAAAATTACGTACATTAAAGTGGTGTACACCATGCTTCTTTTCTTGTAAGTCTTAAAATTTGAAGAGAGAGTCATCCTTCTATTATATGTAGTATAGATTTATAATTTTAAATTGCAACTCGAATTCTATATACGACACATTTAGCACAAGCTTGAATTATTTGAAAGACGTTGTTAAATTACATGAGGGGAAAACGATTGGGGGTATTTTTGGCGTGAAGTTTTTTGGGGCGATATGCGGTGAGTAATGAGCTTTTTGATTTTTATTGTTCGTTTGACAAATGAGCGGTGAACTTTGCGAATTTTTAGGAATGCTCATTTTTTCAATGCTTCCTTAACAAGCTGTGAACGGCGGGCTATGAGCTATGGCTACTGCTCACCGCTACTGCTCACTGCTCACTGCTCACAGCTAACTGCTACTTTTATCAAACACACCCTGGATATCTACTATCTGGCAATAATATTTAATAATGTATTAGTTTTAAACAACAAACGTAAGTTAGTAATGACACATCAAATGTAAATAGAATATTACCACATGCAAAATAAACAATTCATCTTTTTTTGGAATGACGGATAATGCTCTACCAAATCGGTAATCAGTCGATGTACGAATACTATTATTATAAGAATATAATTGAGGATATAAAAAACGTTCGTTCTGCTAAAAATGTGTTTAATTGTAAGAAAATTTCTTAAATTTTTTATCTTGATTTTTTAAGAAATAAAAATGAGTTTTTTTCTCTAAAAAGTTGTTGAAAATTTAAAACATGTGTTTATATGATATTTTTTAGAAAAATGAACATGCAAGTAAAAGATATTGATCGAGAAGTTTAAATAGCGGTTTTCGCTTTTATAGTTAGTATTTAAAACTTGAACTTCTCACTTTCTTATAAAAACTTAAAAATTTTTTGGACTAAACAAGTTTCCTACTTTTTTAGTTTTTTGTAAAAGCATTTTTGAAAAAATGCCTTATTTCCCATAAGCTAAAGCGAAAATTACTATAGTACTTATTTTCATTGGGACTTTTCTTGCAGTGCCTCAACTTTTTACCATATTCAAAAACACCCATTCATCTCGTGTAATTATATGCGTGCGACGCTAGATGATTTAATGTCAACATTTTATTGGTCGAAAACAAAAAATAAAAATAAAAAATAGCACATCACGCGTAATATTTTTCGTGGGACGCTAGTTCCATTAAAAAAACCATTTACATTTTTTTGCAAAACATCACGCGTATCATATTACGCTAGACGTCAGATGTTGGGACCCAAAAGAATTGTTTATATGTTTTAGTCTGCATGAAAACGAAAAAGTAGAACATAAAACGTATATACTTTAAAACTTTTTAATAATTACAAAAATCACCCTTTAACTTTTTAATAATTACAGCTCTTTTATATAACAAACTTTATTCGTCAAATATTTAGTAAATATCTATCGAATTCTTTAATGAAAAAAATATCGTTGCGAAGAGCTCTAAATTACGAACAAAACAAGCCCAATATTAATATGCTTTTGACGTACGTATGATTTAATAAAAAATTTTGAAGTTTGATATATTTATATTTATATAAAAATTTCACTTTTAAAATTTAAAACTTTTTAATAATTACAAAAATCACCCTTTAACTTTTTAATAATTACAATTTTTTTATATAACAAACTTTATTCGTCAAATATTTAGTAAATATCTATCGAATTCTTTCACGAAATGCAATACTATGTATATCATGGTAAGTATAGTAAATTTATAACTATCAAGTTGTTTTCTTATTATTTTCTTAAATGAAATGAATTTTTAAATAATGTGTTAATGTTGTTGTTTAATTGAATAATAACAGTTGTTGTAGTTGTTTAATGTGGTAATGTTTAACGTGCTATTGTTGTTGTTGTTAATTAAATAAAAACACATTAGACGTTATTATTCAATTAAACATTATACAAAGAAAATAAATTATACAAAACATTACAAAAAAAAAAAAAAAAAAAAAAAAAAAAAAAAACAAAAAACGACAAAAAAAGACAAACAATAATGAGAAAATGACCACCTATATATTAGAGAGGGTTGAAATATCCAAATAGGGAGGGTCATTATAACATAGGCCTATAATAAATCCGTTCATACCTTTGACTTTTCCTCTGATCTGTACGATTAACATGAATAATTCATATCGATCAGAAACCTTAACCAGATCTGCTCTTCCTCCTTCGAATCTGCTCCATCTCCAACAGTAACAACCTTGTAGATCCTAGATATCGAGAGCAACCCTCTCTGATACCACATGTTGAAGATCGTTTAACCCCATCTAGGATGTGTTTTACAAACATCATTGATACATAGCAGCGGAATTAACAAAAACAATGATGCTTAACAAGGTTGTAATTTATTTAATCAAGGCGCCTTCTTTATTCATAAATAATAAACTAAACTACTACTACTAACAAACGTGTACACACACGTTTCAATCGACTCTCATTGGAGAGATCAATGTTTTTCTATATCTAATACTGCCGCCCCTAATACCCTTTATATAGAGGGTTTACAAGAAAACCTAGATTGCACAAGAAGCTAACTAAATATTACATTTAGTCCTCGTTGTTTCACGCGTCTTCATATAAGCACATGTAGTTTTGTAATCATCAAATTATAATTCCCAACAATCTTCCCCTATTTGATATTACAAAACTATCTCCATGAAACAACCTTCAATGCTTCCATAAGGTCTTCTTGAACATGTCACCAAGATAAGCTGCAAACAAATCTTCTTCCCTATTTTGTAATCATCCAATAGGGGTCTTCCATGCAACTTGAATCAAAACACTTCCCCTTAAGTGGTGCATGTAGATGGTCAAACAATTAATCAATAAGCTTCCGCTGAAACTAAGCATGATTACCATCTCTTGAATCACGAACTCCATAGGCTCTATGAAATAATCATTAATGAAGAAAACCGAGTATAACAAACTTGATGAAGAAGTTGAATTTCCCAAACTTGTGTCTTATATCTTGCACTATCCACGTGACTCCAAACTAATCCCTAGAAGTAGGCTACCAGGACCTCTTGATAAATCCTCAACTATATGAGACACTGAGCACTACAACGTAACTCCTTAAAGTGATAGCAAATGTGAGCATTAAGCACCCTAAATAATAGATCACACACTTTGCTAGATTCATCAAGTCTTTGTCACCGCAATAACACACAAACATAAGAACGCACACCTGTGCAACTCAACTACAATATCAAATAAACCATATTCACTTTTCTTCTTCAAATAATCACCAAAACAAGCCATAAAAATAAACCATTCTGTTCGCGATCCATCTTGAGCCAGCAGCATTAACCAAAAACGCAGTAGTATTAACTGAAGGAGACCAGAATTAATTAAGTCTGGTGAACAGACTTAACTTCCAAGAGTAGAATTAACAAGCAGACTTAACCTTCCAAATGAGCAGTATTAACCGAATGTCGAACAGCATTAATTTTGAAGACCAGAATTAATTCACCACTGAGACCAGACTTAACCTGCTGACTGAGCTACAAACCAACTTTAATCTTCCATTAGGGGGGAAGGAGTGGTCCAAAGTTTACCAAGTTTTGCCAAATTGCCACATCATCATCTACCAATCACAACCTTCCATGTCAAAGTTTACCAAAGTTTACCAAAATGGTGGCGGCGGTCACCAAAGTTTACCAAATCCACATTTTCCATATCACATTTTTTTTAATACATATAATCCAACAAAAAATATATAAAATTAAAACATAACATTTTATTAATAACAAAAAAAAAAAAAAACATTACAAAAAAAAAAAAAAAAAGCACTAATCGTCATTGAGGTATGGCAAGTCTTGAGCGGCCACATACTCCGTGAGATCATACCGAAGACGATGATGGACGTCTTCGTCTAGTAACTCGCATAGGACATTATCATCCATTATATGAACCGATGAGATTGCTCGCCCGTCGCCTTTTATGATCATATTATGCAAAATAATGCAAGCGTGAACAATTTTCCCTTTTTTTCTTTGGTCATAGGCCGGAGAGGTCGCTTGAGAATTTTCCATTTTCCTTTGAGAACACCAAAGGCTCGCTCGACATCCTTTCTTGCCCCCTCTTGTAACTTCTTGAACTTCTTTTCCTTTGGGTCGGTCGGATACGGGTAAGCTTTAACTAACGTTGACCACTTAGGATAAATTCCATCCGTAAGATAGTATCCACGTTTATAAAAGCGTTCACCAATATAAAATGAGCTATTCGCTGCCGTTCCATTTCGCTCGGTAAGATACAAATCAGACTGATTCAACACGTTGATGTCGTTGTTCGACCCCGGTGGACCAAAAAAAGCATGCCAAATCCATAAATCTTGTGAAGCGGTAACCTCAAGCATAATAGTCGGAACACCATGGTCACCTCTCGTGTATTGCCCTCTCAAATGTCTTGGACAATTTAACCATTCAACGTGCGTACAATCGATGCTACCAAGCATCCCGGGTATGTGATGTCGAGCCTCATGAGCCTGGAAAATGCATGCTACGTCGTGTGCCGTCGGCCTACGTAGATACTCTCGACCGTACAACTGAATGATGGCGTCACAAAAATGACCAAGAGTTTCACGTGACGTTCTTGCCGCCATACACAAATACTCGTCAGGGGGATTGCCGGTTGCGAGTTGCTTAACGGCCGAAACACATTTTTGTATGGCCGTGAAACTTTTTTTCCCCCGCGCATCATAACCTTCTTGAAAATACGGGTATCTCTCTTCAATGTCGGATACTATTTTTAAGAACATGCTTTTATTCATTCGGAATTTTTTTCGAAAATAAACCTCGCCATACTTTGGTTCCTCAACGAACCAATCATTAAGAAGAGTTTCAAGACCAACGTCCCGACGACGATCTACAGATTGACGGGGCTGAAAACTAGAGCTCGCCGTGTCTTGAAGATGTTCAACGGCGGATAACATAAATTGAAGCGAGGTACCATGAGTTTCGTCGGACGAAGTCGGGAAAACGTATTCGGATTCGGATGAGGAATCGGAAGACATTTTTTGGTAAAAGGGTGTTAGAGTTTTTGTGATTTTTAGTAAAAAATGGTGATATTTGAATGTATATATTGTTGGAGTGTTGTATATATAGTGGGAATGAAAAAATAAAGGAATTTTTTTTTTTTTTTTTTAATAAAGAGGCCAAACGGTCATTTTTTTCAAAATTTGACCGTTACCCCACGTCTCTTTCATTTGAAAACAATCGGCAAAAGATACCGAAATTCCAACTTGCCGATTTTTGCCGAGTGGTGGCGCCGGTGTTGCCGATGTTCACCGATGCTTCACCGAAGGGCACTCCCTCCGCTCTTAGTACGAGGTTTATTTTAATAATCGCATCCCACAAACGACAATTAAATAAGAGAAAATTCTTTATTTGCCCCAAAAGTACAAAGGTGTATACCCTATATACCCCAAAAATTTTCAATTTCCCCAAATACCCCAAGGGCGACTAGATCCCAAGAAATTTTGAGCAACTCCTCCAGAATTTTGACATGTGTACCTTAGGTTGTCCCCACCTTGTACTTCAAAAGTACAACTAACCCCACTTATTTCTTGGGCAACTGGGACCTACTTTCTTGGGCAACTTCACTATTTTGTCTTTTAGCAAAAAAAATATGGTATTTTTATATTAATTTATGGTACAAATTTCTTGGGCAACTTGGTCCCACTATTGTACCTTCTTGGGCAACTTGGTCCCACTTAGGTACATGTATTTTTATTCCATGGGAACTTGTTCCTGCCTTTTTTATACAAATACATTTATTTGTTTTTAAAATACATTTACATAAAATACTTAAATACTTTTAATATAGATACAAATACTTTTATTTATTACTCATACACACACACACACTCATATACAAACACTTTATTACTTCTCTCTCTTTACTCTCGCTATCAGATCCCCAATTACACACACACACACACACCCATTACCTGTCTCTTTAGCAAATATACGATTAGAGATTTGAATACGTTTAGTTTAGCAATTAAACACACACACATAGTTTCTGTCTCTCTAGCAAACATCCGATTAGAGATTTATTGGTACAGATCTGAATCAGATCTAATAAAATGGTTTGGGCTAGGGTAAGTACTTCTGATTTCGATTAAGCGTTAACGGTTAGCTTTAATTAGTGAATACGTTTAGCAATTAACGGTTATTAGTGTTAGGGTTTTGTTTTTTGGTACGGAAGTGAATCAGATGAATAAAATGGTTTGGGCTAGGGTAAGTACTTATGATTTTGATTAAGCGTTAGTGTTTAGTTATTTTGGTTTCGATTATGGTTTTTATGGTTTTTTGGGTTTCGATTATAGATCTGGGCTAGGGTAAGTACTTCTGATTATTAATTTAATTTTTTTGGTTTATCTGATTATTAAATTGAATTTGAAAGCTAAAGCTGCTCAGAATCTTGAATTGGGTATGTTTGGTTTCAAGGTTTTAGCTCATTTTTTTGTTATCCCCTTGTTTTACTTGTGAAATGTGTATATTATTAGCTTGAATTTGGATAGTTTAGTAAATTTGGTATATTGGTTCTTGATAATATTGATTATGATGAATTGGGTATGTTTGGTTTCAACATTTAGCACATTTATTTGTGAAGTGTATTGAGGGTTTAGTGTTTATTAGCTTGGTTTAAGATTATTAACTGAATTTGGTATATGGGTTCTTGATACCACGACGTTAAATGCCATTTGTTATTGGTGATGATGAATTGGGTATGTTTGATTTTTAGTTAATTTTGAAGATTTAGCACATTGTGATTGAACAACAATACCTTAGCACGTTGTTGAGCGGGTTAAGGGGAGGTAGGATGTAGACCGTCACAATCCGAGGGCCGAGGGTTGGTAGGATGTAGATGTAGATGCCTTCAACTTTGAGAATAAGTAATCCAGCTAGGGAGCGGGTTAAGGGGAGGTAGGATGTAGATGCCTTCAACTTTGAGAATAAGTAAGTTTGAGAAACAAAGTATTTAGATTACTAAGTTTTATTGGAAGTTTATACCTGCGATGATTTGACTAAGTTTGATAAACAAATGATAGATGTTAGATGCCTTCAACTTTGAGAATAAGTAAATGATGATCCACGTTTTATTAAGAGTTTCAAGTTTTTGTGCGTTGATAATCATTGTGTTTATCTTTGCTACTACGATCTAAGGGCCAACTTAGTGGTAACCGTATCATCTATGGGAACCATACATGGTAACGAGGCCAAACGGATCAAGGGGTGATTCCGGGCGAGCTTGAACCATAGATGGTCGGTTTACTTAATCCAGTAGAGTTGTACTCAGATATCGGGCCTCGGACTATATACATCCTGCTTACACACGGCTGGAAATAGTCTGTACTCCCGATCAGGTACGAACTACTCGGGCAACTCTTTTGACTGCTTATGATCGTTATTGCGAAGATTTGAATACATTGGTTGTTCGCTGAAACTTGTTAATGCTTACTTAGGTACCTAGGTCAAAACAGGAAGTGTAGACTATCATGTTTGCGTAAACACCAATTGTGTGCATGTCGATTCAAGTGTTTATGATTTGGTAACTTACTTGGACTAATGATTGTTTATGCTTTTGCCAAGCCGGTTTCATGTTAGCCTATAATGTTTGCTTAAACACCAAATATGATTAAACTTAACAAATACATCCAAATATGATTGTTAGTTTAAATTTAATATGTTTTTAAATCCTTCTATGTTTTTAATTCCTGCTATCTAATTTGATAAACGTTTTGCTATCTAATTTCAACTCTAATGGACTGTTTTCAAATCTTATTTATTTTTTTTCTTAAAGGAATATGAAGCAAAAGTCATCGTTAGAAGTAAATTGAATTACTTTGCCTTAGTTAGAGAAAAGCTGAATGAAAAGCGAAGGATATTATTTAGAACTTCCTGTTTTGGACCATGGTTGGATCTTGTATTTTATGACCATGAAACACATATGTTAGATTATATACTACAAAAACAGGGTTATGTAGATGATGCACAGTATGACATGCACCTCATATATGATGTGGATGGCCGTAGTCTACACTTTGGTCGTCACGAGTTTTATTTAATAACGGGGTTTAGATTTGGTAAGTATGTTAGCGCTGAGTCATATAATTCAGGGGATATAAAATTTAAAACTAGGGTATTTCCGAAACAACAGGGGGCAAAAATTACCAACTTAGATCTTGTAGGTGTTCTAGAGGATGAAGAGTTATTTGGTAAATTATCTGATGAAGACGCAGTCCGTGTATGCTTACTGTTAGTGTTAGAGGTCATTTTTATGGGTCGGTTGTTGACTGAATTCGTGGATGATAAACTATTGCGTCTGGTTGAAGACCTTGAAGCATGGAATTCGTTTCCATGGGGGGAGCACATTTGGAGGCAACTATACAACCAGATATTCAATGTTGTAGCAAGACACAGGTTTCAACATCTTAAAGGACTACAAGCATCTTCGAAGTTTGTGCCAACTTATACGCTTTCTGGATTTGTCTGGGCTTTTAAGGTATTTCCATACTTTTTTTTGTTATATATGTAACAGTTTTTATTAATTGATTATCATTTATAGATAAACACAAAGTTTATTTTTATAGATATGGATTCTTGAGTCCTTTGAAAGAAGCAATTGTTGGTGGAATAAACAACCAGGTGTCATACCAAGAGGTATAGCCTGGTCAAAGAAACAAGTTTTTAAAAAATCAGATTATGGATCTCTATTTGGCAAGGTAAATTTTAATATGGTTGTATTCTGTTGATGTAATTCGTATGACTTTAATATAATCAACAACGAGTACTTTAAAATAATTTATAATAGTTTTCATTTTATAATATTATAGTTGTTGATGTAATTTGTAGGAATTGAAGATTAATTTTGATTTGAAAGCAACATTAGGGGAGCAGCAGTCGGAATTTTATATCCAGTCTCGGGAGTATATAATGGAGTACATACCTAGGACTATTAAACGAAAAGCTCCACATGACTATGATGTTTATTTACAAAAGTTGGATGCATTAAGGAAACGTGGGAGGACAGAAAAGAAGTATTTACCGCTTCTCCCTAGGATTGATGCCAGTAGTCTTATTACAGAGATCGGCGTTAAGGATTCCGTTATTCAGAAGTTGAATAATCGTGTTTTCAAACTTGAGTCTATTATTCAGGTGATTTGCGTTATACAAAAAAGAAGTATTTACCGATTCTACCTATCATTGGTTGGCCAATTTTAATTGTTTTTAATTTTACTTTGTAGGTTCTTGCATGCGAACGAACTTGCGGATTTCGAGTAACTTATTTGCCATTTTATAAACATATTTTTTTACTTTATTCCGTTATAAACTTTTATTTTTTGCTCGAGTAACTTTATTTTTTTTCATATACAGGAGAAATTGGACTTTACTCGATCTTTTTCTCATCTAAGCACACAATTTCAAGAACAACTGAGTCGTGCATTCGGGGAATTGGTTGACAGTCTAATTTCTAATAGACATTCACTCGAAGTACATGTCTACTCTGATGATGACATTTTACAGGTTATTTTCTTGTCTATATAATATGACATTTAATGATATTGAACCTTTAATAAAAAACATTAATTTTGTGAGCAGGAATATCTTTTAGATGAGGAATTAATGTTGCGGAAACAAGAGGAAGAACAGTGGAAGATTGAAGAACAAAAGGCTAAGGAAATGGTGTTTCTAGAGGCGTTGAGAGAGGAGGTATATCGCAGGGTGGAAAGGGAAAAACTTTTGAAGGAATCTCAGGAGAGGAAGAAAGCGCGGTTGGCTTATTTCAAATCAGAACACTGGCAAATAGCACGTGCTGACAATAGGAGTCTGAAAGATGGTTCTGAGTCGTCGTATTACTGGTCCTCAAAATTTGTAGAAGCAGAAAAAATACATATACCTCCTAAAGGCTATAGGGATCTAGACATGACTGAGTTTTTAAAAGATGTTAAGCCTTGGGTGGAGGTATAATTTTTTTGAGCTATAAGTTTTGTTGGTTTAACATTAGCGTTATTTTTTCTAATATAGTAACAATATGTTTGTAGAATCTTAATCGTGTGCACAAATCGATCAGCTACGTACATGTTACTGATGATTACAACGAATTCCTTCTACAACCGGGCCCCCTACGTTGTACATTCCCTTGGTCAAAGGAACCTGTACGTGTGGATCGCCGTTTCTGGGAGAGCTTGATATGTTTAGATCCACCAAAAAAAGGTTGGCTCATGGATGAGGTAAGGACAGAATACGTAATTTATTTTTATAGAATCTCAATTATATATATTTTTTTTACATGAAAATTTATTTTTTTACAGCACATAGAGCTATGGGTGGAATACATGTTGCACTTCAGACCTGTTGACGCTGATTGGTGTATGGTTACTACATACTTTGTACAGCTACTCTTGCAGGACTCCATTCCAATTTGGTATGCCAACGGAGAAAAGTACAAAATATCATGGGGTGATGTTGACCACGTTTTTATGCCTATTAACGAAAAGGACAAACACTGGTTTTTAGCACGGTTCGAAATCAGCACTGGGATTGTAACTTTTTATGACAGTGCTTCTCAGGAGCAACATGAGGGTCGTCCGTGGTATCTATATATGCGGTCATGTTTACAGGTAAAACGTAACATTTAAAAAATTTGCATTATGTGTTTATGTATAAAAATTTGCATTATGTGTGTATGTATAATAAATTTGCATTATGTGCTTATTACCTGCTTTTTCATGTTTAGTAGATAAGTTTTAGTCAGTCTTGTGTTTAAAAAGTGGTGCTTATCTTTGTTTCTTGTTATTTTAGTGTAAAATTGTTGGTTGTTGCTTATTAGATAAGTACTAATTGTTAGATTCAGCATAAGCCTCATTTCAACTCATTTCAACCTAAAGTTTAAGGAATTTTCATGATTTTTGTGGTTAATCATGCAAAATCCATAGTCTTTCACTTAATCTTGCAAAATCCATAGTTGGTTTAATTTCTAGATTTTTCTTTAGTGTGTATTTGGGTCTTTGAAAAGACCTGCAGGGCTAATCACTCTCCTGCACCAGGACAAGTGTGTTTTTGGCTTATTTTCAATATACCATATCTTGCTTATTTGTGAGAGTTAGGGTCTGATTCTTGGCTTATTTGAAAGCCACCTAGCTTATCTTAAAGATTCAGGCTTAATATTGGACCCCTGACCTCTTGTGTGGACCCCACACAGGCCTGCAAGGTGGCCTGTCTCACTCAGCAATCTGAGCTTATTAGTGGGCTTATTGACCTGCTTATTGGCTCATTTTGGATCCTCTGTGTTTATTTGTAGTTGTTATCATTGGTAGACCCTCAAGTCAAATGAAGTCCTAATAAGCTTCCTGCTTATTATGCCTATCAAATAAGCTCACAATCTGCTTATTCTTGACTTCCATAAAATAATAGTTTTTAAAAGGGTGTTTGGATTAATCTGCCTATCTGGACCCCATTTTCTAACGCTTTAATTGGACCCCATTTTCTAACGATGTTTATTTATGACAATAAGATCAAATAAGATTTCTTCAGCAGATTTGTCATATTTCAACAAAGTCAACTCTGTGAAATTAAAAATTTACTTGTGCAAAAACCATAAAAGTACTAGGTATGGCTTAATATAATATTTCAAAGTACAGTTTAGTACCTTTTCCATTTAGTAATCTTTTGCTAGTTAGGTTAATGGTTTAAATGCAACTTTATTATTTATACTCTCCATGAGTGATAACATAACAAACAACAGCTGGCTGTTTTGACACTTTACATTATTTATACTCTCCATGGTTTAAATGATACACACACAAAACAAACACAAAAGAAACACGTAACAAACAGCAGCTGGCTGCTAACAAAACAAACACTAAACAATTCACCATGTCTGATAACATTCCTGTTGAAGTTCAAATGGACATCGTGAGAAGGCTTCCTGTGAAGTGTATACTTCAATGTCGAACTGTGTCTAAGAGTTGGAAGGCTCGTATTGACACTTTACATTTCACTGCACGTTATGGTGTTTGCCCTGCTGATAGTTCAATTCTTGTGTTATGTTATCGGCAAAGGTATAAAGGTTACTTGTCTTTTTTAAATGATGATTTTTCTTGGACTGATGTCCCTTCAAACTTTTGTTATTCTGACTTGGAACCAGTTGGGTATTCGCATGGGGTCTTGGGATTTTCGTATGGTCCAATTGTGTCTGATTACATGGCGATCCTTTGGAATCCATCTATCAGAAAATCATGTGTAACATTTGTGCCATATTTTACACAAACCGAAGAGTATGAAAAGCGTCTGCTGGCTTTTGGGGTACGCCCAGACAATCTTGATCCAGTCCTCCTCAAGATTTCCTACCCCTTCAATCCTTTACATCATCAATGGTCTGTCTTACTATTCACATTCTCATCCAGAGAATGGAACCGTCTGGGAACTGAGTTTTTACCCCGACAGTCAATAAGATTAAAAAAGGGAAGTCAATGTGTCGTTCATGGGCATATCTCCTGGTGTGGATATGAAAGATTGTATGGAAATGATGGTGGAAAATACAAGAGCTACATGATGGTGTCGTTCAACTTGGTCACCTACCGTTTCCAAGAGTTAGAAATACCAGCAGAGTTGTTGGTCAATTTACCTTTACCATTTCTAGTTACAAACTTAAGGGACAACATAGTTGTTTCAGGAAACATAGAACAGGATGACCACTACGTTTTCTACCTATGGCTGTTAACTGTTGTTGGTGGAAGAATAACATCCTTTCAATGTTTGCTTAACATTCCCACCCCTTGTAAGTTGAAATTAATTTGTTTCGATGATAACAATGACCCAATCCTGGAATTTCAGAACCCAGAAGGATGGGCCACAACTCTTAGTCTCTACAAATTTGCTTCTGATACCTTTCACAATCTGGGGATTGAAGGTGATGGTGGTTCTTTTTTCATCACCCCGTATCAGGAATCAGTTCTTCTTCAAACTCATGTTGATCGTATGGTATATGGTTTACGTAATCAGATTGTAGGTTATCAATTGTAAAAGCATGTGTTCCTCGTTAGTGTAATCCATTAGTGAATCTAGTTATCGTGTTGAACGCAGTTAGTGACCTGTCTTTTGTAATCGCATTATGTAGTCCGTTAGTGACCTGTCTTTTGTAATCGCATTATGTATGAAATGAATTAATGTTTATCTTATATGGTTAAGTATTGTTATCAGGTTGTTGTTTATTGTATATGGTTAAGTATGGTTAAGTATTGTTATCAGGTTGTTGTTAATGTTTATCGTAAATGGTTAAGTATGGTTAAGTATTGTTATCAGGTTGTTGTTAATGTTTATCGTGTATAAAACATTTATTAGAAATGTCATACTTGATGTGTTGTACTACTACAAGTTGTATTTCGTCGCAAAACATGATTACTAAAAGGTCGGCGATCCTTTTTGGATTTTACAAATCAATCAGTATAATCTGGTTAATGATTACTTACTGAACACTTTGTTTGCATCACTATTGTAGGTTTAACAAGATTTGATTTTACAAGTGAAGGGGACACAACAGTTTTAAAGGAAGATGTTGGATCACCACGTTTTCAGGTACACAATTACACACATCCAGTTTATCAATTTTTTGTAAATATGCCCCATTATTAGGATTGTTAAGCACTTAGACAAACAATGGCTGCTCCTTATAAAAACATTGACACAAAAAAACAATGGCCATAAAGTTTAACACATAAGAACTAAACGACATAATGACATGGAACCTTCTTTGTAAAATAACCTAACGACAGAATTTTGGCTGTCTATCACGGCGTCCACCTTTTTCTTCACGTATTCCACTAGGTTCTTAAAACTGATAGTTTTAGGTAGTTTAACAGCATGTTTTGATGATGGATGCACCAAAATAACCTTAAACTTTGAATTCTCATCATCATTCATGGTATCTTGTAATCACACTGATAATGTAATTGTTCCTTTACAATTATGTAACAAGAAATATAAACATTAAATTATATGAAACAACCCTTGTACTTGTTCATTTACAATTAAGTACTTGTGTATTTACTATGATCATTTGACATAGTTATTAAGTTGCCCAAAAATGTGAACTACCTAAAGCACCCAATTAATTGCTCTTATTTAAAAGATCTAACAGGCCATTGTACTTGTCTATTCAATTTTTTGTACCTTGTAATCAATATTTTATGAACTTGCATTTATATGTTTCCTATGAAATATTAATTAGGTCGCCCACAAATTTGAACAACCTGGTCATATCGTTGTACCTGTTAATTTATATCTTTCTACCTCAAGAAGTTTAACCACATAACAGTATATACATGAGGTCAATGTAGGATCAGTATCAATATAGCTGCTTGTGATGTCGAATGGTAAAAGCCATTGCATTATTTAATCTAATAATTATTTAATCTATTTTAATTTGTTTTTTAATTATTAGTTTTTTTTTTTTTTTTTTTGAAGATACAGAACCTGTCAGGAGACGCTTATGGTTTGATGCCAATGATAACTGTGAGGAGATGGAAAAAGATACATCTGATGAAGATGTGGAAGAAATATGTGAACAAGTCAACAAGGACACAGTAGATGAACATTTGAAGGAAACATGTGAGGATGATGTAAAGAAAATTTGTGACGAGACGAATAATGAAACAGAAACGGCTGAGGATTATCAAGAAAGGTTAGACAAAGAAGCGTTAAGGGAAGCATTAGCCGAAGAAGATAGGGTTGAAAGAGAGATGGAGGAAAGAATCAGGGAAGAACGAGAATACAATGATCTAATGTTTAAGATAGAATATGGGATTGCGGAAGTAGAAGACTTTGGGAGATAGAAAAACGAAACCTCATGGGATTTTATATTTAGACGATGAAGCATGAAATAATATGTATGTTTCTGTTTCCTGCATTTCCTAGTTTTTTCAAATGTATGTTTCTGTTTCCTGCATTTGTAATATATATTTTTTTTTTCAGCAAAAGTTATCTTTTGTGTGATATAGTTTGTTTTGCCTTTTTTATGTAAGTTATATTATATGTGTTTTTTATTTTCTGCAACAGATAAATGTTGTTACAGGATATAAAAATTTTTTAAAATATTTCATTAAGTATACCAACCTAACATGTATTATTCACATTTATGTAAATAAACCTTCCATCATGCTAGTTCCTTTAATACCACCCCTATATATATATGTTGACATACACATCTATATCCATCACTCACATTTCCATACTTCCATAACCACACTTACCAATGTATTCATCTTCTTCTTCAGGTGGTCCATATCGTAGGAACCAACACGAAAACTACGATGTTGGTAATATGACCCATTGCAAATGTAAACCACCACATCCACTAGTTGAACAAGTTTCTTGGACACCAACAAACCCTGGAAGAAGGTTCAAAAGTTGTCCTACAAGAGGATGTAAAGTTTTTGGTTTTCTTGACCCCGAGCTACCTTCACAATATTACATAGACTTGCTTTACAGGGAGCATGAAGCCAAAATTTGTTTCATGAATGAAAACGGCACCAGTGTCGACAATTCACAAGATTCAGATCAAAAGCTTGGATTGTTGGAAAAAGAATTGGTGGAGTTGAAGACTAAATCAAAATTTCATGGTGTACTTTTCTTGTTAGCAGCTTTGGTATTTGTTATCTTTTTCATTATGTTTCTTATTTCTTAAATTAGACTGAAATATCTACCTAAGTAGTAAGTTATGCAAAACAAGTATGGTGTACGTTACAAGTTTCTAGTGTTATTGGATGAAGATGAATTTATGTGTTGTGATTATGATTCCCAGCAAACAACCATGGCAGCCGTACATAAACAAAGTGATAAAATGTCTTAATACCACCATTTAATACAGAGAAACCATATATCCATACATGTCATACTAAAAGGCATGATTTCCAGCATTACAAATAGATACAAAAAAAAAGAAAATAAAAAGAAAATAAAATCAATGTCCATGATATTCAATCTTTTGTTTCCATAAGTAATCTAACATTCTTTCACGATATGCAAGAGCTGTATGCGCAGGATCGTAGTCAATTAATGACATTTTATGACCCAAACGATAAAGATTGATGCATAACCAAATGCCGCAGTCACCGTATGATGTGCATTGTTGGGGGACATTGTCTGCATATTTCCAGGTTATCGCATACCCATCGCTGTCTACGCCTTTTTCTGTCAACACTCCCTCTTCTTTAAGATACTTTGGCAGCCAGTATCCAAATGTTTCCGGCATTGTGTGCTTCCACCAATAGTGTTTTTTTGAATGATGAAGAAACGAATCGTATATTGTGATAACACCGGTTCGTATATGAAGCTCCCCTAAAGCCCAATGCTTTCTCGGCTGATTTATTGGAAAAAGTACCTACATGATCAACAATTTTAAAAAAATACGGAACAATGAATTAATAACAATGTTATATGAATATGTCATGATATAGTATAACAACCTTTTCAACATCACACCAAGGCACTGGATACTTTACGCCGTTTGCCCAATAGCTTCGGATGTTACCATCCATAACACATGCACTGAAAAATCCACCGGCCATAGCCCAGTCGGCGTCTGATGGTCGGAGCGCCCACATTAAATCCACCCATACGTCTATGTGCTGTTTTGGGGATACAAATGTCAATACGTTAACTTACTATTGTTATGGTCTAGGTAATATCCAAACAGATTTAGCAATAGGCACAAACTCAAATGAAAGCACTCAGGAACCCAGAAGTGGTACAAACAGATATGAATAAGCAATTATAAAAATAAGCAATATGTAAATAAGCAGAGCAAATAAGATGAGAATAGAGAGCTTTAGGGGCCAAATGATACTCCTACCTATTGAGAACACTAAAACACCAACAAAACTTAATCCTAATCTACTATACTAACCTAACTGCTTCCTAGATACCTCAACCAAATCTGATGCACAGGGGAATGCTTCTGTCAAACATGCAACTTCAATAAGCTTTTTCAATAAGCAATTGATATCCAAACCAAATTTTTCTTCCTGATTATGCTTCACTAACTGCTAAACTTCACAAATAAGCAAATCAAACCTATTTCCAAACAGTATTCAATCCTACAATTGCTCTTAAAATTCAGAACACTAACTGCTAAACTTCACAAACTTCACAAATATGCAACTAATTAATGAAAATTCAGAACACTAACTGCTAAACTTCACACTAACTTCACAAACTTCACAAATATGCAACTAAATTTCTAACTGTTATGAAAATGAAAAGCTAAATTGACTTTTCACTATTAAAAGTATCAAATTGATGATATAATTAACCTATATATGACTAGTATATACTACTGATTCACTTAATGCCACAGGTAACCTTCAACACATTAACTAACTAATTTATACGCACCTCGTCGCTAAGCCATCCTGAACTCCAAGCACCTGTGCCAACTATACATTCCCAGAAACAACGATCAACAAGAGTAACAGATCCCCAAGGAAAATAGAAGAGTATATTTGGTGGTGCCTCCTTTAACCATTTTCTAAAGTAAGCTGGCACACTTACAACTGTTGGCTTTGACTTGCGAGCTCTTGACAGATTCTGAAGGATATAAATTAATATATTACGTGGTTTTCTATTATGAATACATTTACAAATATATACGTACAGTCACATACCTCTGTAAAGGGTTCAAATTGCGATACTTGCAAATTATCGTCAAAAACAGGTGCTGCAGGCGGGGATATGTTATTTATCCTCGATGAACGCCTTCGTAACTTTACTGGGGTAGTGTCAGGGGGATTGGTATATGGAGACTTGTAATATTTCCCTACTTTCCTCTTGCGTTTCAATTCATTGAATATAGATCTGACTTTTTCAGCCTGCAAATAGGTTGTGACAGCAAGTAATTAATATATTTTTCTTTAAAAATGGTATCCAGTAACTAAGTGTAATAGTATATTAGTGTATTAGGAGTGTGTAATAAATACCTTATACATGTATTACATAAATTAGTGTACCTTAACGACTAAAGGGTCGTCGTCATCGTCAATGCAAATCAACTCTACTCCATTGTCATCCGTGGTAGCCCCCTCCCATTCCGGTGAAAGTGCATTGTCACAACCCTCAGCAGACCGTTGAACTACATTATCATCAACTTGCCGAGGAGCCTCACATATTGTATCAGCCAGTACCGTATCTGGTTCTTCAGCTGTATCACCCACAGTTGTTTGTTTGTCTTCAAATTCAGTTTCTTTTACTTGGTTATCCACAGACATCGACTCCTCCTAAAAAATAAAAGGTGAATGTTTTTAAGATACAATAAAATTAATAGAAAAGGAAAGAATTATGAAACTGTATACGTACCTCATGAGGAGTTTGTCCAAACCCATCATAACCAATATCTGAGAATTTTTCATTCAGGTTTGGTAACGAACTACAATCAAATTTATTATCAACATCTACTTGAATAACATTATGTGATTGATCTTGATCTGGAAACTCCATACCAACGGCTTTCATTAGCTGTGTCATAGGGCCCGTATACATACAAGGGTCCGTATAATAAAGGTTATGTTTTTGATCATCTGAATCATTGGTCTTCATGGGTGTGTTGACATCTGCAGTTTTCAACTAAAAACAGGTACTTATATTAGTAAAACAAAAAAAAAATAATAATAATAATGTATGAAATGTAAAATTAAGAAAAATACGAATCTTCTTACCTTAATTTGACTATCATTATCTAAACACTTGACGTCATTAACTACCAACTTCTCCTCAAACTTAACTCCTAAGACATTCTCAAGAACACCAATCCGTTGTTTAAGAATGGCCACCTCACTTAACAGATATGACACATCAACATCTCCGACTTTTTTTTCAATATCAATGACATTTGACTTAATGGACGCAACCTCGGCATGAATGTGATCTTTATTAAGTCTTGGTAATGTTGCATCTTTCTCAGAAATACCTTTGTCAGAAGGGTCATTTGACTTAACGGACGCAACCTCGGCATGAACATGGGCGTAACGGTCACTTGATATAGTGGACGCAACCTCAGCATGAATGTTATCTTTATCAAGAATTGGTAATGTTGCATCTTTCTCAGAAGGCTCAGGAACATCTTTTTTAAGAACATCAGGAACATCTTTTTCAACAACATCTTCACCAACCTCAATAACGTTGTCTTCATGTGTATGAATTTCATGACCAACATCGTCAGCCATATATTCATCTACCATATCCACAACATCGACATCATTTGCAATTCCTGTATCATCGGTATATTCAGGAACCATTTCCGCCATTTCCGCCACAACATCAACATCATTTGAAGCAATTTCCGCCACCGGAACCTCGTTTGCATTTTCTGCATTTGCATTTTCTGCAGAATCCATAGCTTCTGGAGCTGTTTCAACAACCAGAACCTCATTAGCATTTTCTGCATTTGCATTTGCATTTTGTGCAGAATCCATATTTTCAGGAACCACTTGGGACACCGGTATCGGATTTGCAATTTCTTCATCATCTCTTACTATGAGTTGCATCTGAAGTCCTCGGATGTATTCCATGCTACGAATGTACCACATACATTTCATCTCGGATTGTGTTGGTACCAGCTTCTTTAAAGGCGGAACACCCTAGAAAATAAATAAAATAGAAGATTAAAACCGCAATTCATCATTTATCATGTAATTTTGAGAGATTTAATTACCTGATCAAATAGAATAAAGTGATGCTTTTTGTCAAAAATTTTCACTTTCGACCATGATAATGCACGTGGAATCTTTGAAGGGTCTTTGGTATAAAATTGTGAACTGTTAGGGAAGCTTTCCAAAATCCAAATCTGATAAACGAAGTAAAACAAAATAGGCACAGTTACGAACAGAAGGTATCTATGTTGATACTTAGTAACTAAAACAGAAAAGGGTAGTATAATGCTCAAATAAGCAACTAATGTTTCTTATTGATTAAACAGCTGCTAAACTCTTCAAATAAGCAAACCAAAGCTATGCCAATTCAACCAGGCATGCCTACAAATTAAACTATTCCAAACCATTTTGACTTTTTCATATGCAAAGCTATTCCAAACCATTTTCACTTTTTCATATGTAAGTTTTAATTAACTAATATGATGTAATTAACTAATATGCTAGTGTATGTATATTTTAATGAAGTTGACTAATTTGAGTCTGGTTTGAGTCTAATGTGATTTAAATGAACTTTACTATCATATTGCAACCACTTTCAAACACACAGGGGGCTCATCCGATACCAAAGACTCCTTAATGGACTGTTTTCAACTATATGTCATCTATGTAACAAAAAAAATATAACTATATTTGTAGAGTTCATATTGTTGGCATAGTAACATCCAACATGTCAGGTATACTAATAAAAGCTAATTAGTAAACATATTAGTTATAAATAAAATCTTACCTTTAGTGCAATATGCAACTAAATAAAAGCTAATTAGTAAACATCCAACATCCAAGTAATAAATAAATTCTTACCTTCAGTGCAAATAAAAATCCATAAAGTACGTATGTTTCATATTTTTTGGGAGTTTTTCTATCAGCCTTGTTAGGCACTTTGTTGATATGCCTCTGAACAACATTCACAGTTCTCTTATACAAATGAGTCCACATATACTCTCCCCATGGATATTCATTCCAAACGTCTAAATCCTCTATCATTTTCAACATATGATCCGGAATGTAGAACCTTGGTTCTCTACCTATGAACACACATGTTGCAAGGACCAACAGGCAAATCCTAACAGCATCTACATCCAAAATAGATTCCCATACTGGACCATTCTTCATTAACGTCAACAGGTCTTCACCCTTTACTCTTTTCTTCAAAGTTGCTTTCTTGTCAGGAAACAACCTATCAAAAAAAGGACTATATGGTATACCACGAACAATACGACCTACGTCAGTTTCCTCTTTGGCAACTTGCCCTAAACGAAAACCGGTTACAAGACAAAATTCCTGACGCCGAAAATCAAGAACATTATCACCAATTTTAAAAGTAAGAGGAGGGCAAGTATCACTAACTATAGGAACCGTAACAGCATTTTGATAAAAATAATCATACAAATGGTTATCGGGATCTAAGATGGGGATATGTAACCACTGACCAAACACGGTTGTTCTAAACAACTCGCTTCTATTACCATTCAACAAACCTTTAATAATTGAAAGATGTTCTAATATAGATCTTACCGTAATCTTCGCCTCAAACATTGTACTTGATTAGGTTTCACCGATTAGGGTATGAATCATTTGTGAGGGTGGTGTGGAGAGATTCAACGATTTTTAGGCGTCTGTGTTGTGTAGTAGCAGCGTGGGTTTTGTGTGTGTGTTTAATTTTGTGTGTGTATTTACAAAAATAACGGTTTTATTTTAAAAAGTATTTTTTTGGTTTTGAAAAGTCCTTTTTTAAAAGTATTTGGGAGAGTAAATAAAAAGGTGTATTTTAAAAAGGAGAAGTATTTTTGTATAAAAATGCATGGAACAAGTTCCCATGCAATAAATAATATAAACTTTGTACTTAAGTGGGACCAAGTTGCCCAAGAAGGTACAATAGTGGGACCAAGTTGCCCAAGAAATTTGTACCATAAATTAATATAAAAATACCATATTTTTTTGCTAAAAGACAAAATAGTGAAGTTGCCCAAGAAAGTAGGTCCCAGTTGCCCAAGAAATAAGTGGGGTTAGTTGTACTTTTGAAGTACAAGGTGGGGACAACCTAAGGTACACATGTCAAAATTCTGGAGGAGTTGCCCAAAATTTCTTGGGATCTAGTCGCCTTTGGGGTATTTGGGGAAATTGAAAATTTTTGGGGTATATAGGGTATACACCTTTGTACTTTTGGGGCAAATAAAGAATTTTCTCACAAACGACAATTAAATAACCCCACATGCTGTATGAGACGTCAACATCATCCAATCAAATAAAAACTTGCACGTGATGATTGGTGCACACCACAAATTAATTCGCACTCGTCCACAAGAATATTAAATTGATCCATGTGCAATTTCTACCGACTCACTCAATGACCAATTAATAACATTCGACCCATCAATTCGCATATTATTAAATCAGTAACAAAAGTCGATTTACCAATTAATAAAGGGTTGTACTATATAAACGGGGTTTACTCTCACTAGGGTACTTTTTCTATGGTTGCAGGTCTGCCATTGGGTCCCACGCGCTTTTTTTTTTTTTTTTTTTGGTCTTGTCTTGTCGTACGCAATAGCAAAGGCATCAAGTGGCCCTTTTTGTTTTGTGACATTTAATTTTTGTTTTATGGTATGCTAAAAAATTAGTGGTATCCAAATCATTTAATTTTTTTTTATATTTTTCTTTTTTACGGGACGTTAAAAAAGTTGTAAAAGTATAAAAAATAAAAAAAATAGGTTGTAAAAGTTATAAAAAATAAAAAAAGTTATAAAAGTTATAAAAAATAAAAAAATACATTGTCATAACGAAAAAATTAATTTCGAAATAAAAAATATATTTTTTTCTAAAAAAAATTAAAAAAAAGATTTTTCTAAAAAAAATTTATTTTTCTAAAAAAAATGTGTAGTTGTTTAATGTGTTAACGTGTTATTGTTTAATGTGTTAATTAAATACAAACACATTAGACGAATACATTTTAGTTGTTTAATGTGTTAACGTTAACGTGTATAAAATAACTGTTTGTATCATTTGAATTAACAATACATTACTTATTTATGTTTATGTTGTAAATAACTGTTTGTATCATTTGAATTAATTATGTTGTAAAATAACCGTATTACGCATGTCCTCTTTCAGTGGTAAATAATCATACGTTTGCTTAGTTATGTAAATTATTTGTTTGTTAATAATATATTTCTTATTATTTTCTTAACATGTAACAGCCAGGAACAGATGACTATGGTTGTCGGTACTTTATGTGGAAGGATGTGTTTCAAAAGAAGCAATTTAGTCGAGCCTCTTCTTCAACGCAGTGCTCAGACTGCGTTGCTAAAGCTAATAAGATTGACCAGCTTGAAGCAAGAAACAAGCTGTTGATGACAAGAATAAAGACGCTGGAGATGGAGTTAGAATTGGCAAGGAATCCTGAGGATCACGCTTGTCAGTCGAGTGCAAGGCTTCATGATCTTTTAAATGAAATGAATAATCTTCATATGTCGTAGATGTTGTTGTTTTTAAATAATGTGTTGACGTTGTCGTTCAATTTAATAATAACAGTTGTTGTTGTAGTTATTTAATGTAGCAATATTTAACGTGCTATTATACAAAAAAATAATTATACAAAACATTATACATATACAAAAAATTATTAAACACAAATATACAAAACATTATACATATATAATACATTATTATATATTTCTCTAAAAAAAAAAAAAAAAAAAAAAAAAAAAAAAAAAAAAAAAGTACAAATAGCCACCGTCCATATATAAAAATAGGGCCCGTTGATATAACACCATTTACCCCTTAATAAATCGTACATCGAATCAGTACGAGTTTTACACTGTCCCATGAATTGACTAGCCAATTTGATAACCAATGACAAACCGACAATCAACATTAATAAGTAGCATAAATCACGTCCCACCAATATAATAATCAATATAGACAACAAACAAATCTTGAATGACTAATATAATAAATCCGTTCATACCTTTGACTTTTCCTCTGATATGTACGATTAACATGAATAATTCATATCGATCAGAAACCTTTACTCTTCCTCCTTCGAATCTGCTCCATCTCCAACAGTAACAACCTTGTAGATCCTAGATATCGAGAGCAACCCTCTCTGATACCACATGTTGAAGATCGTTTAACCCCATCTAGGATGTGTTTTACAAACATCATTGATACATAGCAGCGGAATTAACAAAAATAATGATGCTTAACAAGGTTGTAATTTATTTAATCAAGGCGCCTTCTTTATTCATAAATAATAAACTAAACTACTACTACTAACAAACGTGTACACACACGTTTCAATCGACTCTCATGGGAGAGATCAATGTTTTTCTATATCTAATACTGCCGCCCCTAATACCCTTTATATAGAGGGTTTACAAGAAAACCTAGATTGCACAAGAAGCTAACTAAATATTACATTTAGTCCTCGTTGTTTCACACGTCTTCATATAAGCACATGTAGTTTTGTAATCATCAAATTATAATTCCCAACAGATCCGTCTAATATGCAAACTCATTTTCAACATTACCCTTCAACACACAAATGGACAAAAGATCATCCCTTAGTAAATGTGATTGGTAATCCAAAGAATCCAGTCATGACACGACAGAGACTTCACACGGATGGTGAAACATGTATTTATGCTTTTACCGTCAGTCAAGCTAAACCAAAGAACATTAAAGAAGCCATGACTTATGACAATTGGATTGAATCAATGCAAGAAGAACTCGGTCAATTCAAACGTCTTGATGTCTGGGAATTGGTAAAAAGACCAGATGGGGTCTATGTCATTGGACTGAAGTGGATTTGGAAAAACAAGTTAGATGCAGAAGGCACAGTGATTCGTAACAAATCGCGTCTAGTAGCTAAAGGTTTCACTCAACAAGAAGGAATTGATTTTGAAGAGTCCTTTGCTCCAGTTGCTAGGCTTGAGGCTATCCGTATCTTTCTAGCATACGCTGCTCACAAGAATATGGTCATTTATCAAATGGATGCGAAAACGGCATTTCTGAACGGTCAATTACATGAGGAAGTTTATGTGAGTCAACCAGAGGGATTCGTTGATCCAGACCATCCCAATCATGTGTACAGACTCAAGAAAGCCCTTTACGGTCTTAAACAAGCCCCAAGGGCATGCTACGATAAACTAACTGCTTTCTTGCTTGCCAATCAGTTTACAAAAGGTTCAGTGGATCTGACTTTATTTATTCAAAAACACGGGGAGGACATTTTAATTGTTCAAATCTATGTCGATGACATTATTTTTGCATCAACAAACAGAAAATATTCAAATGCTTTTACAAGATTAATGAAATAAAATTTTGAAATGTCCATGATGGGTGAACTTACATTCTTCTTAGGACTCCAAGTTCATCAATCACCCCGTGGAATTTTTCTAAGTCAGTCCAAGTATGCACTTGAAATTTTAAGGAAACATGGCATGATAAGTTGTGATACCTATAACACACCTAGTCTGCATCATCCCCAAAGCTGGATGCTGATTTACATGGTACACCAGTTGACCCTACAAAATATCGTAGTATGATTGGGTCCCTCATGTATCTAACAGCCAGCATACCAGATATAGTTTTTGTTGTATATCTATGCTCCCATTATCAGTCACGACCAACTAAAAGACACCTCTCTGAGGTTAAAAGAATCATTCGATACATAAAGGGAACCATCCATTTTGGGATCTGATATCCGAAGGATTCTGGTTTTGAACTAATAGCTTTTTCAGATGCTGATCATGCAGGATGTTTTGGACACACGCAAAAGTACATCTGGGGGAGTGCAGTTTCTAGGAGACAAACTTGTATCTTGGCAGTCAAAGAAGTAGGATTGCACTTCATTATCATTTATAAAATCAGAATATGTAGCCATGTAAGCATGATGTGCACAAGTCATTTGGATGCGATCATAGCTGATGGACTACGGTTACATGTTCAATAAGATTCCCATGTACTGCGACTCCAAGAATGCCATTTCCATCTCATGCAACACAGTTCAACATTCAAAGTCAAAACATATTGCACTTCAATATCATTTCATCAAAGAGCATGTTGAAATGGGTACTATTGAATTATATTTTGTGGGTACTCAATACGAATTAGCGGACTTATTCACCAAAGCCTTGCCCCATGCAAGATTTGTGGAATTAGTTCACCAAATTGGTATGAGGTGTTTGACTCCAGATGATTTGCAAAAATTTCTTAAACATAACTAAGAAAGTCAAACACCAAAACCTATTTTGTAAATATCTTATTCAAAAACACAAAAAGATTTTCATTCTTTTTCTTTCTTAAAAAAAAAGAAGGAAAAAAAAATGCAAGTACAAAATTTCCATCAACATTTTGTTCATTTAAACAAATTATCAATTCTTTCCGAACAAGTGTTGAGGGGGAGTATGAAATTCAAATTTAAAAAAAAATTAAAAATTTGTACTTGCATATTTTCTAAATGATGTTGTTTTAAAATGTGTTGGTAATATTATCCTTGTGATACCCTCCTTGATCTTAAATGTTTTCTAATACTCATAAGTCAAGGGGGCCTATTAAAATTGTTCTTGTCAAAATTATGTCAAGTCTTGTTAATGTTTTGTGAGTAAGGACTTTGATTGCAAAATTATGTGGTTAAGGGACTTAATGTGACAAGTTGGAAACAAAGTATTTTTAACTAAAACTAAATTCCTATAGCATTAACTGCATCTGAATTGCAGTTAATACTCTTCACCAAACACATTTACTTCTCACCAACTTAGATCAACGACCACAAATCATTATTCAAATCCGTTCAAGAATTCTCAAAACTGTGAGTGTTTATACAATGTTTAGATAATTATAAGACATGGTTTTCAAGGATTTTGTGATCCAACGGCTAAATTTGTCTAAATCGAATAAAATTGATTTAGGGTTTAAGTCGAATTGGGTTAAAATGATTTTAAGTGTTTGAGCCTAATTTGTATGGTGGGATATGGTCGAAATCATACTCTGAACATGTTATGAGTGTTTAATTATACCCAGAAACTCGAATTGATGATTGTTCAGATTAGGGTTTATGCGTTAATTTGGGAAAAATTAAATGAATGTGTTTTGACATAATTAATTGGTTGATATAGTGTTCTAATATGTTGTATAACTTGATTTAATCATCGAATCACACCCAGAAACATGATTGAATCAATTTCGACGTGTAGGGTTTAAGAAGAACTCGACTAGGTTCAATCTTATTGATTCATGGATAATAAGTGTTAAATTATAGACCAATACACTCTAAAACATCATAGGAATCTATTGGAATCAAACAATCAAATATCTAACATGTTAAATTCAATTCCAATGATTCTGAATTTAAGGATTTTTCGGAATTGCAACAAGTTGCATTCAATTTAGATAAACTATGTTTAGAAGTGTATAAATGAGCTTAATGATCATATTGTAACTTGTGATTTGATTTAAATTGGACAGGAAAACCAATTTCGATAAAGATTCAAGAAAATGTACGTCTACAGTGTTATTTTCGAAATTGTAATATCCGTCGGAATTGGATAAGCCTTGTCGGAATTGCAAAATCCATTGGAATTGCATAAATTTGTCGCAATTGCACAAAATTTATCGAAATTCACATTTTTCATCGCAATTGGGCAAACTTTATCGCAATTCAAAATTTTCATCGCAATTGGACATAGTTTATCGCAATTCATATTTTTCATCGCATTTGAACAAATGTCATCGTAATTCAAAATCCATCAGAATTGAATAAAAATCTGTCAGAAATGTCCAAAACTGTCACAATTATATATATAAGTCGCAATTCATTAAAACTATCGCAATTGGATCTAACTTTGTTAAAACTCAAAAGAATCACATGTTGTCGAAATTGATTAATGGACAATTAAAGGAAATAAGTTTTAATTGAAAATCTACACAATATCCAAAGATGAAAATTGCAATATTCATAATCTTAAAGACATGTAAAGTCAATTATACAACAAAATGGTCACATGAATGATAACAAGATTAACAATTTGCTAACCTTCATGTATCCTGCAAACTTGTTTTGATTGATGTTTCATATATCTCAAATGGCTCCACAACAACCACTCCCAATGCTCACCAAAGAAAACACTTTTCCACAAGACTATGATGTGGAAATTGGCAAGAACAATGCACGTGTCAAATTTCACAAGATCAAGTTTGCTGAACCAACATGTCAAATTGTCACTGAAATCCTCAAAGTACACAAGTGTAGGAGCATGCTGGGCAAGTCCGCTTCCATTCCCGAGTTTTACATTCATCAAATGTGGCACACAATCAAGCTGGACTTGGGAGAAGAATCTTTCACTTGCACACTGGATCGAAAGGAAGTGACTGTTGATGTCAACTATCTCCGCAAGGCCTTACTCTTGCCAGAAGCTCCTGCACCTGCCACGAAATTTCATCCTACACCATCAGAAGAAGATGTTCTCAACTTCCTAATGGAGATTGGCTATGATGTACAACCGGACAAGCCATTGAAAAGATTCTCCAAGGTCGAAGCCAAGCTAATTCCCCAACCATGGAGAACTATTTATTATATCTTGACTCGATCAGTCTCCGGAAGGGACAGTGGACATGAGAACCCTCGTCCTTCTCACCTACAAATCTTCTGGGGAATTGTGAACCAGAAGCAAATAGACTATGCTCAACTCATTTGGGATGACATAGTGTTTCAGATTCAAAGTCACTACCTCAAACTTCTCACCAAAATCCCAATTTTCAGATATACCAAGCTTATCATCTACCATCTACTTGATGACAACGAAGACATCCCTCGACGTCTAGAAGACCAAGAGAAGCATTTATTTTCTATGGACAAGACCGTTAGTCAAGTCTACATCCCTAAAGGAAGCACACGCAAACAAGAGATGAGACTACCTGAATCTCTTCTGACTGACAAGATAAAGAAAACGCAAGCATACATCAAATATGACAAAGCGTTCAATGAGGGACATGTCAGTTTCGGCAAATATGATGATGAGCCAGCTCCAGCTGAGACTCGAGCCAAAGAAGGTAGCAAGACAGGAAGCACATCTAGCACTTCAAAGAAGATTAAACCAAGGCCTCCCACATACACCAAGAGGAGAGTTCCAGTTAAGATTGCTAAGCCTGAGCCAAAAGAAGAAAAGATTGTTGAAGAAGAGGGATCCAGTTTTGATACAGAAACCAATGAAGAACCAACAATCTACAAGGAAGAAATAGCTACCAAGATTGCTCTAGATGAAAGTTGTGAGTCCTTTAAAGCTGATGAAGAAAGGCGGAAGAAGATGATGCTTGAAGAACAGATGAGAATCGATGAGGATATTGCCAAAGACTTTGATGAAGACCAGACCCTCATTAATCCGGTTAATCAACCCGGTGGGTCTGGAGTTGTAGCAGGTGTTATTCCACCTCGTTCAGATCCGATTAATCAACCCGGTAATGACAAGGAAAAGGATGAAGATGAACCGGCTAGAGATTTTGACATGGATAAGGATGATGATACAGAGAATGTGCTTATTGATGAGGAAGTGATCAGAAAAGCTGCTGCAGAGTTGGAATTGGAAAAGAAAACAAAAGGAGGAGGAACAAAGGTTGGCAAGGATAAGGGCTGAGGAGAAGGAAGCCGACGAATACATTCAAACACCTCCTGCCACTCCTCCACACTCTCCTCCAATTACCCATGACACACCTTCGGTCTCTAAGCAAGCTTCTCCACCAAAGACCAAA
This sequence comes from Artemisia tridentata subsp. tridentata, assembly GCA_021014915.2. Taxonomy (NCBI): domain Eukaryota; kingdom Viridiplantae; phylum Streptophyta; class Magnoliopsida; order Asterales; family Asteraceae; genus Artemisia; species Artemisia tridentata. The sequence continues at coordinate 368,865,283 of CP139507.1, forward strand.
AAACATCCTGAATCATCCACACACTCTTCACCACCACCACCACCAACACAAACAACAACAAGCAAGTCTATAAAGAAACCCATCTCCCAAGCTTCTAAAAGTGTGAAGCAGGCTGTGAAGATTGCAAGAGTGAAGAAAAATGATAACTTCATGACCAAATCGAAACTTTGACAAATATGGTCACCGGCCTTAATCGACAAGTGAACGAGCTTCAAAACACGAAAGCTCGAGTTGACGAATTCTATTCAGATGATATTCAAGAAAAGATGTTCACTGCGATCAAGGGCAACACTGAAGAATATTTAAAGAAGTATTTTCCTAGGATCACATCTAAGAAAGTGAAAGAATATCTTGAGCCGAACATCGAGGGTCTTCTCAAGAATATTGTGGCTACAGTTCCACTTGTCCTTCAAACCCAACCGACGAAGCCAAAAGAACCAACTCTGGAAGAGCTTCAACTTCAACTGTTTGAAAGCTTAACAAGCCTTACTTCACCAACTCCTGAGCAAATTGCCATATCTAAGGCTATAAAGGCTAACATATTGAAGGAGTCGTGTAAAGCTGAGGCTGACAAAGGTAAACGTCCAAGAGAAGACGAAGACCCAGACCCGAACTCACAAGCCAAGAAATCAAAGAGTGTCGGCGGATCGGATTCTCAACACCAAGAACCTGTCAGACCTTCAACAACCATTACAGCCACCTAAGGCTTCTGGCTCCGGACCAACAGCGATGGAGCATCAGTTTGAGTTCACTGCAGACGAAGAATTCCAACAACATCAAGATCAACCAGACTCTCCGCCCAAGTCAAAAGCAAAAACGTCTAAGCATGGAAAGATGAAAACAGCTAAAAGATCAACTGTTGTCTCATGGCTGGACGAAGACACGACGGAAGGGAATGAATGGTTTGATCAACTAGTCAGTGCTCAACCTTATGTAGACGATGAGTCCATGATCGAAGGTCGCACACTTGAGTTCACACAAAAACTCAAACGTTACCAACACATCAAAAAGCTCACAAATGGAGAACTTCATTGAATCAAGAATGATGCTTTCAACCTGCTGAAAGATAGGTCTTCTAGTGCAACTGAGCTTGAATATCACCTAGAAAACATTGCAAGAGCAATGTCTAATGAGTTCAGCTGGACAAATACGGACATGCATGTGGTTGATAGCACTTCTCAACCCAAACAACCATACATTACGGATTGGACAAAGCCTTTGCCGGTGATTGGAAATTCATATCAACCTGTTGTCCCGTATAGATTCTTCTTCAACAATGACCTCGAACTTCTTGTGCACGACAACAAGTGTCAACCCAAGTATGCAATTTCCATAACCCTGATTCCTGCAGCAAGGGGACAACTTCTTTCTCCACAACCTGCCATCGAAGAAACAACTACAAGACTCTTCGTTACAAACAGAGTGTTGTACGATCAAGATGCGCAACTGGGAATATATCACTGGATTGAGAAAATGAGAACATGGTACAAAAGCAAACTCAAGAAGAAGTATCCAACTCCAGTGATGAGTGATCTCAGGATAATTGTTGTGGTTAGCCTTGAAGCGGAAAAGAGGTATGATTATACCTTCCTACATAAAATCAGGGTTAGAAGACAAGATCAGAAGATGTATTCATTCTTAAAAGCAGACTTTCCAGACTTGAACCTCAACGACCTAGAAGACATGTTTCTCATCAAGGTTCAAGGGAAGATGCAACATTTCTCCACTGATCTCAGTTACGCGTTCAACACTTCACTACTATACTTCATCAGAAGAAAGATCATTCAAGAACGCGTCAAAGACTTGCAACTTGGGGTCAAGAGCTATCAAAGTAAGATTAACTTAACCGCACCACTTCTACATCTTCCTGAGATCAACCAAGAACCCCAGTATACCATGAAGAAAGACCCAACCTTCGGGTTTGTCTACAAGAGTGATCTCTCCATCAACTGCTTCATGTGATACAACGAGGTTCACAAGTTCTACGACCACACGCTCAAGAAAGTTTGTGATGGGTTAGTGATTCGAGTGAGAGATCAGGAACTATATAGGACCAATAGGTGGACAGCTTCTCAACTAAGAGAAGTTAGTCAATTTATTCTAAAGATAGAGAAAAGGCTTGTTCATAGAGACCAGATGAGGAGACTTGAAAGCTATGTTGGAGGAAGACCATCTTTCCCGATCAGAAATTTTCAAAGACCTGATCCAGTTTTCACTATTTTTAGAAGCACGGATTGATGTAAGAGTTGGATAATTCTTTGTTGATAAAACTTGCTGGTGTTATATATTATGGCTTGTGCACAAATAACAGTGCACATCCCGTACCTGTAAAGAAAGGACCCTGAGGTACGCTTCCGTGCCTCAATCCTCATACAAAGAGTGAAAGCTTCTTACTTTTGAGTATAATTAATCAAAATTTTTGATAAGTTTTTCAAAATTCTGCTCAAAAGAACAAGTATTCCCTCTCATGTGTAAAACCTATAAAAGTGATTTCACTTCTTGAGGGGGAGTACTTGAAACAAATCTTCGTTCTAAACAAAAAGTTCTTGTTGAATTCTTCCCACAAACCTCAAAACACATAGTTTAATCAAAATGTTTTCCAAAAACAACATCAATATGCTATTTTTGTAGGGGAGAATAATTATGTGATTAAAATATGGTAACAAAAAGTACGAAATCTCGCATGAGCTCGACTCAGATTTTACCCACAAATTGACAAAAATTAAATGTCATTAATCGAAAGGACTTGTACTGGACGGGTAATAATTTCAAACTGGTTCATCCAGTGATGTAAGCGTGTCTCGAATAGGGCTTGTCTGAGTAGAGTGTACCATTTCGAGATATTTTCTCTGAATATGACCAGGACGGGTAATAGCTTCAAGCTAGTCTAACTAGTGATGTAAGCGTGTCTCGCATCGGTCATATTCACTAAAAATCATTCAATTCAAAAGTGATAACTCCACCCGACATGTGCAAATTTATCTTAAAAACTTACGAGCACATGTGAAGGGGGAGTATTTCTGAAAAAGCAAAACTCTCAAAGTGTTAATAAAATATGTTCTATAATCATAAACACTTTGAGAGATTTTCAAAAAAATTGGTTTATGGCAACATAGGATAGTCATGGAGTTATAAGGTGACTAAGTTAAGGAAAAATGACCTATGATCCACCAGAACCGGAGGGATCTACCCATGGACAATACCAATAGTTTAGTACTAGAAGTCCTTAGGTATGATTGAAAAAAGAGTAAAGAATGAAAGGAGAAAGAAGGGGCTGAAGAATTAAAAAGTAAAGTAAATGAAATGATGAAAAGAAATAGCCCTCTAAATGTTCAACCTTAGGGCAGAAACCGGGTTCAATTCATATGCTACTGGTTTTTACTACGGGGACACCAGTATTGAAGACTAAGACGTCATGGACCCAGTGACGCACTACACTAAACCTTCTAGCCACTCAAGTGTCTCTCAAATGATATTTGTTTCATTTCTCACGGAGAACCCTTCATAATCTATCGACCTCTCACTCCGAGATGAGTTGATATTGAAAAGGAGGCACTCTGCTCCATGCCTCCGAAGACTATAACCAAAATGCACTAAATCAAGTCTAGAGCCGTGAGATACATCAAAAGATCTCTTAGGAACACTTAATATTTCTACACTGGTTGTTTAACATTAAGGACACCAGTTGTAAATAACAAGAATCCTACGCAGATCTTAGCAATCTGCCAAGAACATTCATGAGGGAACTCACAATTGTGATTCTTAGTGATTGAGTGGAAATTCCTGCCAAGGTCAACATCAAACAGCCCTGACAGCATGTCACTTCGGTAATCCCTTGTGAGTTACGCTTAGTGTTCACGGTGGTTCCAAACGGTCTATAGTCGTGGAGTGATACTTCGGTATACCTTAGCGACTCACCATGAATCATTAATACACTTCGATGTATCTGAGTAAGCTCTCTTGGGGGCATCTGATTCAGAAACGGCCTTGGCAAGGATTAGAGAAAGTTCTCACACTATGCTGTTAGCGATCTCGAAGTCCGAACTTGTAAGTGCCGGATGCTTTATTGCTAACTGTTTTCATGCAGGTATTAATGGAGACCAGGAGTTCCACCTCTACCATCACCATCATACTCATATTAACATCACAAAGAAAGTTCTCACAAAGATCAAAGCAAAGCAAACATTCAAAAGTCAAAGATCGAAGCTAAATAATGAGAACTACTTGAAGCGTAAAGATCAAAGTCAAATGAAGTATGAGCATGGTGGAAAAGACGTAAAGACACCAAAATTAAAAGACGTTGATGAAAGGCAGATCACGCCATTATCATATATATCACACATAACAAGAACAAAGAACAAAGATACAAAAGACGTCAAAGCCTAAGAAGCAAATAAGACGTCAAGCAACCTTGATGACCAATCCTTAGGGGGAGATTGTTGGGAACACATTTCATTAATATCAAGTCTTGGTCATATCATTTGTAATAGGTTGCTAAGTATAAGGCCTTTATGTTTGTTTTCATGGTTCGGCCCTTTTAGAAGGCCTATAGGCCGCGCCTTGTTATTTTACTTCTAGAAAGACTTAAGGTGATGCCCTAGCTAAGCATCCCTATATATACTCATGTAATATAATCTTAATATTGTTGGTTTTTATTCACAATTGCAAGCAAACTTTTGTTACTATATCGTGTGATTGAATCCGATCATTCTCTTCTCTCTTTCTATCATCTCTTACGTATTATATACTTGTGTTATACAATTATAGTGATGTAACAGAGGTCAAGAACTCATGGGCTGAAAATATTGTACAAAGTTGGTTCAACTGCTAGGGTGGAATCCTCTAGTGATCAAGAAAGTTTGGGTGAGGATGCATCCAAACAGGGGAGGAATGATGATATGGATGAGGAGATGGTAGATGCAGAGAAAGATATTGTTGTTGAAGGTGTGGATGATGGAATAAATGTTGTTGAAGATGAGGAGATGGTGGATGCAGGGAAAGATACTGCTAGTGTTAAAGTTAGTGCTGCTAGGCTTAAAGTTAGTACTGCTAGTGAAGAAACAACTATTAGTGCTGATGCACTTGCTACTGTTGATGAAATTACTTTGGCTCAAGCTCTTACTGAATTAAAAAGCACAAAACCTAAGGAGAAAGGGGTTGTCATCAAAGAGCCAAGTGAAACTACAAAAACAACAACAACAACAACAACAATATCTTCACAACAGTCACAGGGAAAGGGTAAAGGAGTATTAGTAGAACCTGTGTCAAAGAAAGATCAAATGAAACTTGATGAAAAAGATGCAAAATTATTACAAGCTGAATTTGATGAGGAAGAAAGAATTGCAACTGAAAAGGCAAGACTTACAGCAGAAAAAGAGGAAGCCAATATTGCCTTGATGAACACATGGGATGATGTGCAGGAAAAGATTGAAGCTGATTATCAATTAGCTGAAAGGCTACAAGCAAAAGAAAGAGAAGAGTTGTCTGAGGAAGAAAAGGCTAAATTATTTATGCAACTCTTAAAGACAAGGAGAAAGCATTTTACACAGAAGAGATCAGAAGAGAAAAGAAACAAACCACCAACAATAGCTCAACAAAGAAAGCTCATATGTCAGTACCTGAAGAACATGGAAGGATGGAAGTTTAATCAGTTAACACATAAGAGTTTTGAGAACATCCAGGAAATGTTTGATAGAGCTATGAAAAGGGAGAATACATTTGTGGACATGAACACAAAGTTGGTGGAGGGCAAGACAAAGATACAACAGAGCTTAAACAGTTCATGGTAGTCATTCCTGATGAAGAAATACCAATTGATGTTGTACCTTTGGCCACTAAGCCTCCAGGGATTATTTACTGGCAAATATACAAAAAGGGCAAGAATGTACTGGAAGATCACAAGAGCTGATGGAAAATCTCAGTTTTTTACAATCTTCCGTCAGATGTTAAAGAGTTTTGACAGAGAGGATTTGGAAACTCTGTGGAAACTGGTTAAAGCTAAGTATGGGTCAACAAGGCCTCAGGATGACTAAGACTATATGCTATGGGGTGATTTAAAAACAATGTTTGAACCACATGTAGAAGATGAAGTATGGAAGAAACAGCATGGATATAAGGTATTGAGCTGGAAGCTATATGACTCTTGTGGAGTTCATGCCTTGATGATGCACTCTTTAATGATCTACATGTTGGTAGAGAAGAAGTATCCCCTCACTAAGTCTACACTCTCACAGATGCTGGAAGAGAAGCTTGAACTGGAATATGATAGTGAAATGGCTTATGAGTTTCTTTGGTTCATCCTACAACAAGTCAAGAAGTAAAGAAATGTTTGGAAGCATCCTCCTGGTGTTGATGAAGCTTTGAATGAAGAAACTTGATGATCTTGAAGAAGAATATCAAGTTTAAGATCATCAAGTTTAGGGGAGGATTGTTGGGATTAAAAGCTTTCTTGTTAGGATTGTTGGGATTCTTGATGTTACTGCTTCTCATGTTAATGATTACTGCTGCTTAGAACTATTCTTGAACTTCAAAGAAAATGTGCTAAGTGTTTACAACTGCTAGTACAAAGTTACTGCTGCTCAGACAAAGTTACTACTGTTGAAGAACTTCAATGAATATACGCTAAGTATGTTACTACTGCTAGTACAAACTTAGTGGTGCCAGTGCAAAGTTACAACTGTTGATGAAGTTACTACTGTTAGGCATAAGTTAGTACCGATAGACGATTTTGTTAGTACTGCTTATGAGATATGTAACTTTTGCATGAAGATATGTATTAGATAAGTATAGAAAAGATTTGATACACTTTTCTTAGTATTGTAAGCCGTATAGGACTCCTTGGTGTATAAAAGGAGGTCCTAGGGCATAGAGTTATACACGTACGATATACCAATATACACGAATTACACAGAAACACGATTTTTAGCTTCAAGGTTTTTTAACCCTAGTACTGTTTAAAGTATTCGTATTTTTATCATTAATAATATTGAAGTGTGTTTGTTAAATTGTATGTTCATCATTTACTGATGAAGCGAAAAGTGTACCGCTTTTAAGGGGTCATTTAAGCCCTAAATCGTATTTATTTGATCAAATATTGCCCTAAATCATTCCTTTTGTCATTTTAGGTACTTTTGAGAAGAAATCTGGAAAAGGAAGCATTTTGGACGTTTTTGGAGCATAAAAGTGAAGAAAACGATAAAGTCTCAAAATCGGCTAAAAGTTACCTTTGACGACGTCAGGATTTACCCTGGACGGCGTCATGGCTTGGCAAGAAAAAGGTGGATGTGAAAATTACTCATGATAAGCCAGAGAAATTTGCATGGAATTCTGACGGCGTCACCCTTTAATCTGATCAAGGGCGTCACGCCTTAATTTAAAGAGGGACGGCGTCACGTTCATGGTCTGACGGCGTCAAGCCTTGATAAGCCAGAACGGATTTTGGAGAGCTAAAGAGGGACGGCGTCAAGAAGGCCATCCGGGAACCCTAAAAGCGGCGAGGTGACGGCGTCACACTCCATAACGTGACGCCGTCAGATGTAAAAATCTATATATAGTTTTGCAATTCTTTGTCATTAGTGTGGAACTTATTGGGGAATTTGGTGTGTGAAAACCCTAAGACGAATTTAGCTTCTTTTTCAAGGCTTTTTGCCTTGAGATCTTCCATGTTACATTGAAGATAAGTTATCAATTAATCATTCAATATGTCTATGTGTTGTTTGATTCTATCTTGTTCTTGTCTTTTGTTTAACATGTTAGGCTAGATTTATCTTGTGTTTGCTTAGATCTAATGAAACCTAGCTATTGATTATTGGTTATTAGTGTGTTATTAGTTGTATTGGATGATTGTTTATCTATGTTAGGCTTAAGAAAACTGGCTAACTTCCTATTCGGTAACTTGCTTGAACGTCTTAAGAAACATGAACCAAATGCGTACTAAAGGTTTTTATGGTTGTATTTAATGCATGAGCGAATTCTAGTGATCCCATGTTAGGAGCTTCCTAGCCGGCTCGACATAGGAGTGAAGTAGGAGTTCATAGAGTTGGGGAAGTACGTACGCCACCCCACAATTGGTATTAAGGAATACACCCGTCATCCACGCAACTAATACACACTAATCAACCGGTAAAAGATAGTTAGGGAGTAAGGAAATCTAAGTAAACACATTTCTCTACACATAAGTTTTACCAACTTTTTATTTTCAGTTATTTATTTTATTTGCATTTGTAGTTATTTGGGTTAGTTGGCTAGCAACTAATTCCGCCCACTCTTTCAAACCCGAGATTTTACTTGCTTTCATAAAAACATAAAAATACAAAAAGAATCTTCCTTCACCCTTAGACCTAATTAGAGTAGTTTTTCATACCTAACGAACACTATTCCCTGTGGAGAACGATCAATCCCCCGTACTTACCACTACACTATACTACATCGGTCAGGTACACTGCCTGGTGGGGTTGTAAGCCTCTTGAGATCCCTTGAGAGGTAAAACCTGCTGTAAGGTTGCAAAACCACGCATCAAGTTTTTGGCGCCGCTGCCGGGGAATAGTTATTGTTTAGGTTGAATTTTTATTTTATTAGGTCTACTCACTAGATTCCTTTCTAGTGAGATTTTTATTTTTCTTTTTATTAGATTTCTTTAGTCTATCTTTTTCTTTGTGCCCTTTGTTTGTAAAACCATTTTCATTTGTCACTATGGCGGATGAAAATCCATTTAGATCATTGACAATAGAGGAACAATTATATTTCACCAATAGATTTGCTTCCTACCATGAATTTTTGCGAACTCTTAGTGACATCCGTGAAGATTTGGGGGTAAAGTTAGATGGGTTTGATGAATTCTATGCATGTGTGAATTCTATTAAACGATCATTATCAGGATCAATTCCTTTTAGTGAGACCCGTTGGATGAATTTTGAGGAAAGCTCCCTAACCATGGCCGATAAGTACGACGAATTAATGGATTTGTATGAGCAAGATGACCTAGTTTCTAAGAACATGAACTTAGAATCAAACCAAGATTCTGAGATGGTTAGTGTTGAACTACCTAGTTGCATGAGTGGGATAGATTTCACCAAAACATACGACACACATGAGGGTAGAGTTGAGCCACCTAAGTGCATGTCATGGTTAGGCACTACCATAATACATGATGAACACATAGGTAATCTTGATGTGATGGAGGATATAGTAGAAAATCCAAGCCCACTAAGTACCTCACAAGTCCTACCATCATTTGAGGCACACACACCGCCCGTGACTTACCCGGAAGAAGTAGAAGAGACTTTAGGAATCCCGATGGAGGTAGAACCTTTGAACCAAACACAACTAGAGGATATAGGTTTGAATACTTTTAGTGATGACCTTACTCTTAGTTCTAGGGAATTTCCTATTTTTGATGAACCGGAGCCTCAACCAAAACCGTTACCTAATCCTCCATCCTTGGATGAAAATTTAGGAATTGAATTAGGTCCCGATCCACCCATCAAAACATATAGTCCGGGTAGTCTTAAGTTTAAGGTAGTAGACATTAAGCCTTGTAGTGAGGAAGACAATATAGGAGTGAAAAATGACCTTACATGTCTACATCACCCATTCATGATTGATCACAAGAAACATTATGGGTTTAAACCGGGTCTATTGGGTCAAGATGGATTCCCAATTAGGAGTCTCTCGAAGTTGTTAGAAAATGATCCCTTTTTAGGAGAACACTTTAACTCACCCATTGACCAAAGTGAACTAGGTAAGGTTATGATGAAAGGAGCACACCCCTTTGAGTATATAATTCATCCACCACTCTTTCCTCACGCGGCATACTTCCACCAAGATGGTGTGTATCGCTACTATCACCCGCACTTAATCCTAAGTGTAGGAAAAACCTCTCCTTTATCCGTTAAATAAGGGTAGAGTCAGGCTCGTGACTCGAACAAAAACAAGCGCTTCTTGGGAGGCAACCCAGGCTCTATTTGCTTTGTGTGTTTATTTATTTGTTTGTTTGATTTTATTTGTTTCCGTATGCATGTTTAATTTTGTATTATTATTGATTCATGTTCAAAACTAAATTGTGAAAATGCTTTATCTTGTTTTTAACTTCGTCTTAATTACATATAAAGGTATTTTGCAAAAGATAAGTGTAAGGGAATTCCAAATCGGTTTATTAGAACACAAATGAACATGAATCATAATAATATATAAATTAACATACATATTAGTATTTGTTAGAGTCAAATGCTTGTATCGAGTCATAATGATGTTTTGCAGGATTTCCAGGAAGTAAGGTAAAGGTTTTTTCCAGAAATTTTCCGGAAACTTAACATGAGAATTTTGTCAGATCATTTCTGACGGCGTCAGGGTCTATAACCTGACGGCATCAGATTTAATTTTCAGAAATTTTTGAAAGTTTTGTTTTTAAAAAGTTTTTATTAAATCTCCAACTTATAATCTCCAGGAATCTGCAAAATTATCATTCCACAAGCATTATATCCTTATATATAGATTTATCCCGCCGATGTTATGCAGGTTTTCGTGTTTGTTTTCTCAGGTTTAACAGGTTATTTTGGACAAGGAAATGTATATGGAATCAAGCTTATGGCGATGCATTAGTCATGGAGCTTCTACATTACCTTGGAAGAAGATTTAACCATGTTACTTCATTATCCACCGAGCGAATCAGGGGAGTATTTGATTTCATTCTTTTACTTTATTGCTTTTACATCTTGTTATTTGAACATTGGGGACAATGTTCATCTTAAGTGTAAGGGGGGGGGGGTAAAAGTACGATTTTAGAGAATGCTATTACGCTTGATTTTTGTTTATTTAATAGTAGATGTGTAATAAAACTGAGATAAATACCTGTTAGGGTAATTTTAGTGCCAAATTTAAAAATTTTTACAACATTTAGGAGTGAAACTTTGATCTTAATGAGCGTCTCACGGATAGGAGTTATATGACTAGCACAAAAACCGTACCACTAAAAAATTTTCCACCCCCAAATATGTGAGGTTCGCCCCTAAAATTGGTAGGAAAAGCATTTATGCTATGATGTGTGTACCGGTAGCACTTAGATTCTAGAACTTGCGTTAGGACCATTCCGAGGCCACAAGTGAGACTACATTCGTGTAGTTAGATTTACTACATGATAAGAGGCATTAGGATTAACCCATTGTTTTACACTTGTGTTTTTGTTATAATTACTTTGGCTACATTGGTCAAGTAATTCTCCCACACCCTTTGCGTTGTACTCATTTTTAGTACACGATACCCCTAGTACACCCCTCAGAGCCTATCTTTTCGTTTCGACCTTTAAGCATTTTACTTAAAGGAAGAATTTGTTTACACCCCACTAAAATGCACACCCAAATCGCCTTAGCCTACCTTGTATGCACTCATTTTTAGTGCATTATTGTGACAACATTTGTTTAAACCCAAGTTAATTATCTAATTGATTACATGGTTGCTAAGTCGAGTCATATCCTTGTACATATTGTTTTGAGACGATTGGGACTTATGGGTAAAGTACTAGTGTAATGGAGTAATGGGGAAGAACATCATTTATTACCCCCATACGTGCTAAATATTTTAAAAGTACTCCAAGTTTTTCAATTATCTTAATTCGAGTCATTAGAATAGTATTTGTAAAGTTATGTAAAAGTTCAAGTGTAAGGGGAATGCAATGCCCCTATGATGTATTATTTTGGATGGTAGGGCAAAAGTGTATGCAAAAAAAAAAAAAAAAAAAAAAAAAAAAAAAATCGAAAAAATCAAGAAAAATACAAAAAAAATGAGAAAAAGAAAAATAGAAAAAACATACGGACTACCATCCCGTTTCATTTTATGTTTAGTTTATGTTTTTGTTATTTTGTTATTTTGTTTTTAGCTTAAGATCGAGTCGAGTCTTGGCTTAGCAACATTGTATAGTACATGTAATTAATTAAGATCGTTAACTCGCCACCAGTAAAATATCCCGTATCCAACAAATCCGTGTTTATCATATCCCTACACCTAACGTTATAACCCATGTAAAAACCCTCTTTGATAGTTTATCTTTGGTGCTTACGCCTAGTGGAGGAGGTTTTCGATCCTTTCCCAAGCCTATGGTAATCTATTTGCTATGACAGGTAGTGAGAGATATTATCCGTTTTCATTTATGAGATTTATTTTGATGACACTTGAGAGATGTGAGTATCTAAACACTACTTGTAAGGTGCTAGTATGTAATCTCCGTGCTTATTATGATTTAAGTGGAACGATTGTTTGTTGCAATTACTTTTATATTAGCATTAAATGACCCCTAACTTGTATTTTGATTAGAATAAAAGCGCATTTGCTTGAGGACAAGCAAATCTCAAGTGTAAGGGTATTTGATGAAGCAAAAAGTGTACCGCTTTTAAGGGGTCATTTAAGCCCTAAATCGTATTTATTTGATCAAATATTGCCCTAAATCATTCCTTTTGTCATTTTAGGTACTTTTGAGAAGAAATCTGGAAAAGGAAGCATTTTGGACGTTTTTGGAGCATAAAAGTGAAGAAAACGACAAAGTCTCAAAATCGGCTAAAAGTTACCTTTGACGGCGTCAGGATTTACCCTGGACGGCGTCATGGCTTGGCAAGAAAAAGGTGGATGTGAAAATTACTCATGATAAGCCCGAGAAATTTGCATGGAATTCTGACGGCGTCACCCTTTAATCTGATCAAGGGCGTCACGCCTTAATTTAAAGAGGGACGGCGTCACGTTCATGGTCTGACGGCGTCAAGCCTTGATAAGCCAGAATGGATTTTGGAGAGCTAAAGAGGGACGGCGTCAAGAAGGCCATCCGGGAACCCTAAAAGCGGCGAGGTGACGGCGTCACACTCCATAACGTGACGCCGTCAGATGTAAAAATCTATATATAGTTTTGCAATTCTTTGTCATTAGTGTGGAACTTATTGGGGAATTTGGTGTGTGAAAACCCTAAGACGAATTTAGCTTCTTTTTCAAGGCTTTTTGCCTTGAGATCTTCCATGTTACATTGAAGATAAGTTATCAATTAATCATTCAATATGTCTATGTGTTGTTTGATTCTATCTTGTTCTTGTCTTTTGTTTAACATGTTAGGCTAGATTTATCTTGTGTTTGCTTAGATCTAATGAAACCTAGCTATTGATTATTGGTTATTAGTGTGTTATTAGTTGTATTGGATGATTGTTTATCTATGTTAGGCTTAAGAAAACTGGCTAACTTCCTATTCGGTAACTTGCTTGAACGTCTTAAGAAACATGAACCAAATGCGTACTAAAGGTTTTTATGGTTGTATTTAATGCATGAGCGAATTCTAGTGATCCCATGTTAGGAGCTTCCTAGCCGGCTCGACATAGGAGTGAAGTAGGAGTTCATAGAGTTGGGGAAGTACGTACGCCACCCCACAATTGGTATTAAGGAATACACCCGTCATCCACGCAACTAATACACACTAATCAACCGGTAAAAGATAGTTAGGGAGTAAGGAAATCTAAGTAAACACATTTCTCTACACATAAGTTTTACCAACTTTTTATTTTCAGTTATTTATTTTATTTGCATTTGTAGTTATTTGGGTTAGTTGGCTAGCAACTAATTCCGCCCACTCTTTCAAACCCGAGATTTTACTTGCTTTCATAAAAACATAAAAATACAAAAAGAATCTTCCTTCACCCTTAGACCTAATTAGAGTAGTTTTTCATACCTAACGAACACTATTCCCTGTGGAGAACGATCAATCCCCCGTACTTACCACTACACTATACTACATCGGTCAGGTACACTGCCTGGTGGGGTTGTAAGCCTCTTGAGATCCCTTGAGAGGTAAAACCTGCTGTAAGGTTGCAAAACCACGCATGTTCATCGTTTACTGTTCCATTTAAAATTCTTCTTAATATTAAAGGTTAGATTCCACATAATCTTTAATATATTCAAACACAATTTCTACCATAGTTGTGTTAGATTTATCTAATATAACTAAACCTTATACAAGCTAAGGAATTTGATCTAAAGTTCAACCAGGACTCAACTAGTGTCCTACTGGGATCAACAGGTATACTTCTTCAAGAGCTGTAGGACCTTAGATCCATAACCTTATCACACAATATTGATGCACAAAGATAGTGGCAAGAGATGTAGGTGTCGACTTTTAGAGAGACAAAAAAGAGAGATAAAAATAATAGAACTTTTATTAAAACACACACACTTACACACTCAAGCGCACACTTACAAATGAGGCAAGGGTGCCTTTTATACTTAGGTTCATATGCCTCATGGGCTTTTTCGTGGGCCTTGGATGGGCTTGGATTGGATTGGACTTTACATAAATGACTTAACATATAATACTAACCTATTAGATTAGTCCAATCCATGAGCTCATTAATTATTCTATTATATATTCTATGACACATTACAAAGTTATAAATAAGAGAATGACCATCACTTCTTTTTACATTTCTTTGATGCTAACAATCTCCCCCTAAGGGGTGGTCATTCGAATGATGCTCCACGTGATTAGGTCTTTCGTCTTCTGGGTCTTGAACTTTGTGTGTCGTCATAGAATAGTCTTGATTCTTTGTTCCTTCATGCTTTGTGATCTTTGAAGTAACGTCTTTTGATCTTTCTTGCCTTTGATCAATATCTTCACATGTTTGTAGTGTCGTCTTTTCCAACATACTCATACTTCTTTGTAAGACTTTGAACTTCATACTTATGTCTTCCTCAATTGATTCATGAACTTGTTCTTTACTTCTTGATTAGCTCTTTGACTTTGAAGTAACTCATTGTCTTTAACTTGATCTCTTTGTCCAGAACGTTCTTTACTTGAGCTTGTTGAGGATGAACTTCATAAGTATGAGTATGTGGAGGTGAAGATGTTTGATATCTAAAATGATGGTGTACGGTCTTTCTCCAAGGGATTATCATCAGTACCTACAAAAAATGTTAGTTGAAATCACCAATCGATCATCGTGGACTTTTCTTAGAGATTTGACCACTACGATTGTTATACTGATGAATGTCTTGATTCCATTCACTTTGGTCGGGCACATCAGCCGTCCGAATTCGGTTAGGGACAATTATCATTACATAGGATAGATCCAAGTAACGACCCACGTCTTAAGGATTCAATTCATGAAAGGAATCTCCTTGGCGGGATTTCCAGCACTTACAAGTTTAGACTTCGAGAGAATTAACAGCATAGTGTGAAAACCCTCTCTAATCCTTACAAAGGTTGTTCCTGAATTGGATATCCTCAAGAAGGCTTACAACAGATATACCGAAGTATACCCACAATTCAGGTGAGCCGCTGAACTATACCGAAGTATCACTCCACAACTGTAGACCGTTTGAAACAAATAACCACCATCATGATGTATGTGGCAAGATCCGAAGATCTCATAAAGACTCTTGTACAACTTGCGTCCTTTTTGGCCAACACAAGTGTATTCTATTGGAAGTGTATCCTAAGAGATCTTTTAATGAATCTCATGGCTCTAGGCTCGATTAGTGCATTTTGGTTTTAGTCATCAGAGGCATGGAGCAGACGGCCTCCTTTTTCAATATCAACACATCTCGTAGTGAGAGGTCGATAGATTATACAAGGTTCTCCATGAGAAATGAAACAAATATCTTTTAAGAGATACCTGAGTGGCTAGGAGGGGTTGTGCAGCGCGTCACTGGGTCCACGACGTCTTGTCTTCAATACCGGTATCATCTCTGTGATAACCGATAGCAGATGTATTGACCCAGTTTCTGTTACTAAGTTTATTGCAGGGCTATTTCTTTTCACCCTTTTCACAAACTTTTTTTTTAAATCTTCAACCCATTCTTTCTCCTTTCATCACTTTACTCCTTTTTTCAATCATATCTAAGGATTTCTAATTCTAATCTATTGGATTGTCCTTGGGTAGATCCCTTCGGCTTTGGCGGATCATAGGACATAAACCTACCATAATCACCTTATCACTCCATGATTATTCTCGGTTCATTGATCACTTGGCATTAAACCTTTTTTTGTGAAAATCTCTCAAAGTGTTTATGGATATAAAACACATTTTGTTAACACTTTGAAAGTTTTTCATTTTCTGAAATACTCCCCCTTCACATGTGCTTATGTGATTTTAAAATAAATTTGCACATGTTGGGTAGAGTTCGCACTTTTGAATTGATTGATTTTCAGTGAACATGACCGATTCGAGACACTCTTACATCACTAGTTAGACTAGCTTGAAATTATTACCTCAAGTTCAAAGAAAGTCTCTCGAGACGGTACATTCTACTTAGACAAGTCCTATTCAAGACACGCTTTCATCACTAGTAAGACTAGATTGAAATTATTACCCGTCCAGGAAAAGTCTTTTCTATTACTGACATTTAAGCTTCGTCAATTCATTGGTTGTTTCGGAGTCGAGCTCTTTTGAGATTCAACCACAATCTTTAAACATTTTGATCACATTTTAATCACGTCTTCTCCCCCTCAAAAATAGCATATACGTGATATTTTTTATATCAACTGATTAATGGAAAAACTTTTAGAGAGATAAACGGATTTGTTTTGCATGAAATTGGAACATTTTTTGTTTTTAAACTCCCCCTTAATGAAAAGCATATTTCATACAGGAATGTTAAAATAAATTAAGGGTTTGGAGGGAGTTATCTTGAGCACTACAAGAATTATTTTTGAGAAACGAGTTTATGTTTGAAATCTTTTCGTTTGTTTATACTCGAACTTTTAATAATGATTTCATCTTTTAAACGTACAAGTCTTGATTTGAAATAATCAGAAGTCATTATTAAAGTTCGGGTTTCGTACTGAAGTATACGAAAGCCATATTTTTGAGAAAATTTGAGAAACGACATGTTTTAGAAAACATTATACTGATCTCGCTCAAGCATCTGTACATGTCCGTATCATTGTTGAATGACATTTCTAGATACGTACAGAATATCGATTATACGAGAGACATGTCGTTAGAAGAATATTTTTTCATTTTTCGATTCTATATTGTTTTTGTATTTTTGAAAATTTTCTATTGTTTTTGGATTTTTTAAAATTTTCTATTTTTGTATTTTGATTGTTTTACAAATTTTGTATTTTGTTTTTCAAAAAATATTTACAGTGAAGCATTTTGAAAGATATTCTCAAGAAGATTCAAGAAGACGTTCTAGCTCCTCAGGAGTTAGGCTTCGCATGCCAATTCGTCGAACTAAATCGTCAAACCTTTCTTTTGGAAGGGCTTTAGTAAATAGATCGGCGAGTTGGTAATCCGTCTTTACGAAAAATAATTCAACAGTACCCTCTTCTACATGCTCTTTTATGAAGTGATAGCGGACTCTAATATGCTTGGTCTTCGAGTGTTGAACTGGATTGCACGAGATGGCTATGGCACTTTTCGAGTCATAATACAAAGGTATTTTATCGAAAGTAAAGCCATAATCTGTGAGTTGTGTCCTCATCCATGGAACTTGGGCACAACACGCAGATAGAGACACATACTCGGCTTCTGCGATTAATAATGCAGTACAGTCTTGTTTCCTTGATGACCAGCCTACTAGCTTTTCACCCAAAAATTGTGCTCCTCCTGATGTACTTTTTGCTGTAACTTGGCACCCTGCGTGATCCGCATCTGAAAATGCTATTAGTTTAAACTCGGAATCCTTCAGATACCAAATTCCCATGTTAATGGTTCTTCATAGGTACTGAAAGATCCGTTTAAACTCTTGGAGGTGAAGTTCGGTAGGCCTGGCCAAAAACCGTGCTAATAAGCAAACAACAAAATGAATATCGAGTCGACTTGCAGTAAGGTACATGAGAGAACAAATCATGCTCTGATATTTCTTCGGATCGATGGGTTTCCCAAATAAATCAGCACTGATTTTTGGTGAAGTGACCATTGGTGTACCAACAAAGTCACAATTTTTTATACCATGTTTTTTCAAAATCTCAATTGTATATTTAGCTTGATTAATAAAAATACCACAAGGGGATTGCTATATTTGTAAATCAAGAAAGAATTTTAGTTCCCTCATCATGGACATTTCAAATTTGCTTTTCATTAGATTTTTAAAATGTTTTGAATGATTCGGATTAGTGGACCCAAAGATAATGTCATCCACATAAATCTGAACAATCAAAATGTCATCTTTGTATTTCCTTGTAAACAAGGTAGAATCAACAGTTCCTTTGGTGAAATTGTTTTTGATCAGGAAAGATGATAGTCCATCATACCACGCTCTTGGAGCTTGTTTTAAACCATAAATGGCTTTCTTAAACTTGTAGACGTAGTCTGGATGTTCCTTGTCAATGAATCCTTCTTGCTGACTCACATACACTTCTTCTTTCAGAGTTCCATTCAGGAACGCAGTCTTGATGTCCATTTGATATACTGTGATGTTCTTGTGAGCTGCATAGGCTAAGAAAATCCTGACTGCTTCAAGTCTTGCTACTGGCGCGAATGATTCTTCAAAATCTATCCCTTCTTCCTGTCTAAATCCTTTAGCCACGATACGAGCTTTGTTGTGAATTACAGTCATTTCTTCATCCTTTTTGTTCTTCCATAACCATTAGAGATCAATAACAAGTTTGTCAAGTGGTCATGGAACAAGTTCCCAACTGTCATGTAACTGGTATTGAAGAAGTTCCTCCTGCATCGCTTCTATCCATGCATTTTCTGCCATCGCTTCCCGAATGTTCTTTGGTTCCTTGATGCTTATAAAGCAAATTAAATGCACATTTTGGGGTCTATGGCAAGTTGTCTTTTGTCTGAACTGGCCTTGAAGGTTCACCAATAACATGTTCAATTGGATGGTCTTTAGTCCATTGGAGTGTATAATGCTACCTTGGGTTTAATGTATGTGTGTTAGATGGTTCTTGTAACCTTGAAGATGATTCAGTAGAGTCCGTAGCAAACGGGTTTTCGAATACTTCTTTTTCTAATACAGCATCGTTTTGGTTCTGTGTTGTTTCTTCTTGAGATGGTATGTTATGATTTTGCTCATCAACTCTTAGTAGAACTATTTCAAGAATTGGAGTTTCTGGAATAGATGTAGATGAGGTTGAGGGAGTAGGTGCGTCAGCTTCGATTGTAGTAGATGCATCTTGTGGTGGTGGTGGTGGTTGATGGTTTTGAGCGGGTGCAGCGGAATGTTGTTGTGATGCATTTGTCGAAGTTCCACCATAGTATTCATCAAACATTAACTCGAAGAAATTTTCCAGTTCTTGTTCTGAAGGTTTGTCAGTGGTTGTTGATTGAGCTCCTTGAGGTACGTTGGATAGCATAAAGCGCCAAACACGTGAAGGTAAGAGATATCAGGTTTCTGATTGTTCACTAGCTCATATGGTGTTTTATTGAATCTTGGATGGATTAGGGAACGATTTTGAGTAAAACAAGCAGTGTCAACAGCATCAGCCCATAAGAATAACGGTGCACTAGAATAAATTAGCATTGTGCGAGCATCTTCTACAAGAGTTCGATTACTTCTTTCAACTACCCCATTATGCTGTGGTGTTCTGACAACTGAAGTCTGATGAGTGATTCCAGTATCTTCAAAGTAAGTTCTTAACTCCTGATTTGTGAATTTTGTGCTGTTGTCTGTTCTTACAATCCTTACTGGAGCTTGAAGTAGAACTTGAATACGCTTCAGAAAGGTGATGATGATGCTTGGTGCTTCATCTTTTGATCTTAGAAACTTTACCCATGTATATCTTGAATAATCATTGATGATAACAAGAATATACCTCTTCCTGTTTATGCATTCAACTCTCATTGGGCCACATAAGTCCATGTGCAACATATGTAACCGTGCTTCTGAACTAGGTACGGTTTTGGGTTTATATGATGCTCTTTTGCTTTTTCCTTGTTCGCATGATGGGCATAAGTGATCCTTGGTGTACTTGAACTTAGGGAGTCCGTTGACGATGTTGTATTTGGCTAATTTGTTGATGGTGTCAAAATTGAGATGGGATAATCTTCTATGCCACAGCCAGGACTTTGTTCCGCATGCTCTTGTCATAAGACAAATTGGTGATGAAGAGGCCATTTGGTTGATGTCGATAGCATATAGGTTGGTGCCACGATTCCCAGTTAAGAGATCATCGCCAACCAAATTTCTAACAAAGCACGTGTTTCTCCTAAATGCAACCTCTAAATCTGCATCACAAAACTGCCCAACTGAAAACAAGTTGAGTCCCAACCTTTCGACGTAGTAAACTCGAGTGATCAATAATTCCCAAACTGAAGATCTCCATGACCCAGAATAGCTGCTACATGATCATTTCCAAAGTGTATAGTTCCCATGAATTTCCAGACGAAATTGATCAACAGCTTTAGATTCCCGGTCATGTGCTTGGAGCAACCTGAGTCGACGATCCAAAGACATATTTCGATAACCTGCGAAGAACATAAGAGTTTGTATTCGGAAACCGTTTTGAATTTGGTTCCATGGGGTTTGGAGTAAAATCCGTATCACACTCATAGAAAGTTTCTACTGGTTTAATTTGAATAGCTTTCAATTTGCCATTCTGGAGTATGAACTACCTACCCGTTGGTTTCCATACACAATACTTAAGATAGTTCCTAGGCATTTGACTACTAGTGGTTGACCTAAAGCATGCAAATAATCTTTCTGTAGATCTAGATCTAGCACTAGTTCCTTTTGGAACGTTCTTCTGTTCAGGCGTAACAGTCACAGTTTTAGAAACATAATCATCACAAACATCATTAGATAAACATTTCTTGCACATTAAACAAACAGAGTCATTACATGCATTAGAAACAGTACTTTTGACATTACATTCAGATGAAATATGTCTCTTATTACAAAGCGATAAATTCCTAGGGTGTTCTTCTACTTCTTCAACTTTATTCTTGCAACTACTCTTAGAGACAGTCGAGACTCTATTGTTCCTTGTATTGCTCCTAGGCTTTAGTCTGCTGCTCCTAGAGGTGCTTTCTAATCCTGTAGAAGGTAAGGCACACGCATTAGATTTATATTGTTGTCCTTAGAAGTTGTTGTAGCATGCCTAGACTCTTTAGGATTATCTTTTACGCTCTTGTCGTTTGTTCCATATGTTTTAGATGTGGAGGCAGACGCAATAGTGGGACTAATCCTATAAAGGCCAGGTGCTATCACTTTTGGTGTTTCGACAACTGCTTTTCCTTTATCAACAATTTTTCTTTTTCATTTTGCTTGGGCAAGGTTGTTGGAGTGACTGGTTTTGTCAAATCATTTTTCACATCAACTTTTGGAACAGATTGAGAAATCGACATTTTTGGTTTAACAACCGGTTTTGAAGTATTTGGTTTGTCCGAAGTCGATGGTTTTGCAAACTTGGTGTCCACACCCTTCCCTTTTTGAATTTCCAGCTGAGCCCTCAAAAGACCATTTTGCTCTTTCATGTTCATGAAGGCACGCTCATACGACAGTTTGTCATACTTGCATTCCTCGGTTTTTCGATCAAGTTGTTTAAAATATGACACATTTTCTTTTTCAAGTTTTACAAGAGCATTTTCATATTTTGAAACAATTGCCGAGGTCTCAGCTCACAGTCTTTCCTCGTCTTCAACAGAATATGTTTTGTAAAATAATGGACATAATATCAGTGGACAAAACTGCTTCTAAAAGAGAATCATTTAAATTTTCCAAAACATTGATTTTCTCAATAGATTCATTAGCCTTCTTTATCAGGGATTTGTGGTCCTTGACAAAGTCAACTGTTTCAGTTAAAAATGCCTTTTTCAAAATGAATTACTCGAGCATTAATGTTGTTAATTTGAAGAGCAAATTCACTTTCAAGAATCTTTTTCAGCTGTAAATGAACCGTTGAATTCCAGTTGTTCTCAGTTAGTCTCATTTTAGATTCTAAAGTCGTTTGAAGTTGCCCAATTCTGGTTTTAATATCATCAAGAAATCCTCTGGCAGCACTTGTGTTAAAAGTGATGTTTGAAGACATCTGTTCCATTATTGAAAGAGATTTGAAAGCAACTAATGGTTTAGAAACTAGTTTTGAGAAGCCTCATTTTTGGAAAACTCAGATGTTTGTTTTTGTAGAACAAAAGTAATTCCAGAAAGTTTGTTCAGTTTGTTGTAATCAATGGATTTCTGGTATGGATTCTCTTGTTTCATTTGGGTTTGACTCTCTTCAGCAAGTTCTATTGTTTCCGCATAATCACGAACAATAGGAGGATCATGTTTGGTATAAATAACATTTCCATTGTACAAAACATTCTGTTCTTTCTGAGCTTTCTCGAGATTACAAGGAATTTTGTTACCTAGAGCCATTTTTTGTTTCGTATGGTAAATCGGATTAGTTTGATTAGTAATCATATGAATTGTTTGACTCGAATTACCTGTTTTAACCAATAAGGCTTCTTGTTTTGTGATCATATGCTCTGACTCTATGATTTCATCCAAAAGTTTATCTTCTTTCTTTGCAAAGTCCTTTTTTAACTCATCCCGTTCTTTTTCAAGATTGGTATAAGCTGATTTTTGTTTTGAAAGTTGGTTTGTTAAATCAGAAATTTCTCGTTTTAAAGTGTTGACGGTTTTCGTTGAACTAATTTGAAGATTATCAAATTTGTTTTGCAATTCCTTATCTTTAAAAAGTAACTTCTTATAACCAATTTCAAATTCTGACTCGCATCTAGTGTCAATTTGAAAACTTTTTTAATTTTCCTTGTATCTCTCATGCTCAGCAGTCAATTTCTCATTCGTGGCCTTAACATCGCGATTGACCTTTTTCACTTTCTCAATTTCAATACTACAATTGTTCAATAATGATTCAAATAGAGCAGGTGTTTCCTCATCATGCTCAGCATGCTGTGAAACTGAGCCTCGACTATGATTCATATCTGGAGTTACTGAAGGAATATTGCCACTACTCGGCGTATCCAGGTATGTATCATAAGTGGGTGCTGGAGTCTCATAATGCTGTTGCTCATGAGGAGACATATCAAATATATCATTATTGTGGCATGTATTGAATAATGGTACCTCAGATACTGCATTGGTGTCATAAACAGGAGGTGTGTCAGAATCCGTGTCGTACTTAGCCTCCTGAAGATTTGCCATGAAGATACAGTTCACATCGATGTCCTCTCGTTCTTCCATGTCATCTATAAGAGCTATAAAATCATTTTCCTCTGCATTCAACTGAAACCCTGCTTGTTCCTTTTGTGCCAACAGCAATGCTTTCTGCAAGTACGCTAGACCTTTCTTCTTCGGCTTAGTAGGAGAGTTCCTTGAAATATGAGCTACACCTTGATAGTTGAAGCATTTCATCGAATTACCCTGATTCACATTTCCATAATTCCTAACAACTGGAGCTGCCACATTCCCAATCTGATTACCCACTGTTTGATGCCCAACATTCTGACCTCTCTGAATCCCTGCATACTGACCCAACTGATTCCCTGCATACTGTCTTGAAACATTAGGGTTTTAGCAATTTTGAAACTTTTTGAGTGATTTCGAAACTTTTTCCAACTTTCTAATTCGTACGAATTGAAAGTTTTTCCACAAGTCGAAGTGTTTTTGTCACTTATACAAGAAAGAAGAACACTGAGTAATTCAAAAATCCTGAAGAAACTGTCTGAAGAGTGATTTAGAAACTTTAGGGTTTAGGATTTTGAAACTTTAAGGTTTAAGGGGTATTTTGAAACATTAGGGTTTTAGCTATTTCAAAACTTTTCCAGAATTTCCAAAACACTAAAAATTCAACTAACGATTGTTTCTTACCACAATTTTCTTGTACAACTAAGCTTAAAAATACTAAAACTTGAATAAACTTGCAAACTTTAACATTTAAAGATCAAATACGCAATTTAGAAACTTTGCAAGAACACAAAAGTACGATTCTTTAATGCTCAAATTTTTCAAAAATGTGGAAACTAAGAACGTGCTAAAGATAGTTTCTTGAATTGTTTTGGCTCGAGGTTGTTTAGACCTCATATTATCTAGGAACAATAATAATGAAAGCGGAATATTCAAAACAGGAATTAACATTATTATGAACAAGGTTTTTCATTCACACGATTCACACAATCACTACAATCCTAGATGATCAACTCTAGAACGATTACAATCTAATAAGGATTCTAAGATCCTTGTAGTGATAAACAAATCTAACCTTCTAACCTTACTAACCTAGGTGTCCATGGTAGGAACGTGATGCCTAGACACACACACACACAATTTAATCGACTACATCTTGTAGTTGTGCACACAAACTAATGACCTAATGATCTCTTTATATAATAGAGTCTTCTAGGTTTACAAGGAAAACATAATACAATTAGGAAAGTAAATATTCTTCTAGAATCTTCCAAATCCTCCATCTTTTTGTAATTTTCCTTCTTGTCACATTATGTCCTTCATGTTTCATTCTTCTTGTTTTGTATCATCAAATCTATAAAACCCAACAATCTTCCCCTATTTGATGATGACAAAACAAACATGTTCTTGTACAAACTTCCCTAGACGAAGTAGAGAAATTGAGATAATTAAATCTCACCATGAATGAAATAATCCTGTCTTCCCCTTAATCCATGCCCTGCCACCACAACATCTCTTCCCCTTTTTGTTATTATCAAATAGGGAACATATGCAAATATTACCTTCCCCTTGAGTGGTGCATGAACATTAAATGATTAAACACATCATAAGAATAAGCTTCCTCTGAAATCAATGTATTAATCATCTTCATGATTCTTCAAATTTGTAAGCTCCTTGTAATGATCACTAATGAAGAAAACTAAGTATAATGAACTTGATGATGAAGTAAAACAACTCAAACTTGTGTCGTATGTCTTGTACTATCCACGTGACTTTGAACTTATACCAAAAACCAAATATATAAGTAGACCGCAACCTCTTGACAAAATCCTCATCTTCTATGAGACACTGAGCACTACAATGTAACTCCTTTAAGTGATACTTAACTAGGTCTTCGTCTATCCACCCCTTGACCTATGAAAACTAGATTTGACAAGTCATTGTCACAACATTAAAGCACGAACAAGTTATCTTTAAATGTTGTAAGCCGTTTAAGATATGATAAGAACACGCATCTAAGAAATCCCACTTCAACTTCAAATAAGTGATAATCAACCTTCTTCGTAATCAATTATCCCAATAAAATCCAAATACGAGCCTTTGAACGTTTAAGAACATCAAAATCCAAAACCAAAAACTTCTCGTGTGTGTATTCCTTTCCTGGGGTGTGTGTGTGTTGGAACCAACGTGTTCCAAATCAAGTATCGATGCTTCCCTTCACTTTTGTAATCTCATGCTACTTTATCATTGACGCGATGAATAAACAACTTCCTTGTCGACTTTAGGATCGGTAATGAAAAGAATATTATTCCTCACAAGTTCACTGACCTACAATCTATTTAAAATAAAAGAAGCTTTCATATGTAGCATGAAACCTGTGCACTAGGGATCGTATATCAATCAGTTACCATGCATGAACTGTGAATGACTAAACCGTATATATCTTCATGCCTCCACCATCCCATGATGTTAGTTGGCTATCAAATACCATGCAAATTAATACTACACTGTACCGACCCATTATCTATCCTTATTGAAAGATCAGTTAATAAAGAAAAGATATCTTCAACATGTCTTCATTCTGTACATTGACCAAAAGAAACGAATAACCAAAAGACTTTCCCTGCATGTCGAACCATGAATTTTAGTACGAGCGGCACTAAAATCCATGAGCAGCATTAAACGAGCAACATCATTAACATTCACAAAGCGAGCAGTAGTAATAAGTAACTAGCAGCACAAACGATCAACTATTTGAACTAGCAACACTAACGACCAAGGTTAGCAGCATTAAGTCTCAAACCAACAACATAAACTGTCAATAATCAATTTCTTCAATAACATCCAACATTCTCGATCCATAAAACTTTTAATACCATGACACCAAGGTTCTCGATCCATATAAAATAACCTGTAATCATCTTGACTGTCTTTTTATGATAGTTTAAACGATCAAACTTTAAACATAACTCTCACAAACTCAAAATCATGTATATATCATGAACACTATCCATCCTGAATATTTTTGCTTGATTCCACAATAAACAATATACGTCTACGTCTTCAAAACAAGAACGATTAACCTCCATTATCTCAAACCAGTAAGTAATTCAAAACATGCATAACCGACCCACGATCTTGAATACCAATTTGTGAATAAAGTCACCGACCAAACAAGTTGCTCAAAATTAATAGGTACGAGGTTTAATTTGTTTAACAATCAATGTTGCTCAGACAACAAATGACAAGTGAATTTAATATACCACCATTGACCCATTAATTCATAGTACGAGGCACTAAGCGACACAAAGATTAAGAATTGCTACCTTGTTGTATTATGTTGCCAAAATTCGATAACCTTATATTCGAATATTGAGAAAACCTTAAAACCTGATCGTACCATCTTCAAACTTGTTTCTTCGACAATGAAACCTTGTATAATCCTAGATATCACGAGCCCCTTGCTCTGATACCACCTGTAGAAACTAAGAACGTGCTAAAGATAGTTTCTTGAATCGTTTTGGCTCGAGGTTGTTTAGACCTCATATTATCTAGGAACAATAATAATTAAATCGGAATATTCAAAACAAGAATTAACATTATTATGAACAAGGTTTTTCATTCATACGATTCACACAATCACTACAATCCTAGATGATCAACTCTAGAACGATTACAATCTAATAGGGATTCTAAGATCCTTATAGTGATAAACAACTCTAACCTTCTAACCTTAATAACCTAGGCGTCCATGGTAGGAACTTCACGCCTAGACACACACAGAAAATTTAATCGACTACATCTTGTGGTTGTGCACACAAACTAATGACCTAATGATCTCTTTATATAATAGAGTCATCTAGGTTTACAAGAAAAACATAATACAATTAGGAAAGTAAATATTGTTCTAGAATCTTCCAAATCCTCTATCTTTTTGTAACTTTCCTTCATGTTTCATTCTTCTTGTTTTGTATCATCAAATCTATAAAACCCAACAAAAAAGGTTGAAACTTTCTTGTTACAAAAAGTTTATTCTTCTTGTTTTGTATCATCAACACTAGTTTGTAATAAAACCCAACAAAAAAGGTTGAAACTTTCTTGTTACAAAAAGTTTATAACACTAGTTTGTAATAAAAAAACGTGTTAAAACCACCCAAAAAAAAAATTAAGAGACTTTATGAAAAATACGTGTAGAAAAGTATTAAAAAGTGACAAAACAAAACTCAAAACAATCCTAGATCATTGTTAGGAGATTGATAGCACTTGTAGTACCTTATATCTATAACCTTATCACACAATATTGATGCACAAAGATGGTGGCAAAAGATGTAGGTGTCGACTTTTAGAGAGAGAAATAAGAGAGATAAAAACAATATAACTTTTATTAAAACATACACACTTACACACTTAAGCACACACTTACAAATGAGGCAAGGGTGCCTTTTATACTTAGGTTCATATGCCTCATGGACTTTGCCATGGGCCTTGGATGGGCTTGGATTGATTGGACTTTACATAAATGACTTAACATATAATACTAACCTATTAGATTAGTCCAATCCATGAGCTCATTAACTATTTTATTATATATTCTACGACACATTACAAAGTTATAAATAAGGGAATGACCATCACTTCTTTTTACATTTCTTTGATGCTAACAAGAGCCTTTGTCGTGGTTACGGTCTTTTAGATCACATTTTTGGCATTAATGAGCTACCACAAGTGTCTCACCACCTCCCAATGCGGAATGCATGAAGATTGACACTATCATCCTCTCATGGATTTTGTGACTCTCTCCAAGACTCTTCAAGCGAGACTTGTTGTTGATGATCCTTAAACAGTGAAGGAGGCATGGGATCTTATTGCCTCAATCTTTAATGACAACAAGCGTTCTCGTTCCATTGTATTGAAGGCTGAATTGCGTGCATTAAAGCTTGGAGATTTGAGTATCGATGCTTACTTTCGTAAGATTGAAAGTATTGCCACTATCTTGACAAATCTCGGCTCATCTATTAGTAGTGATGATTATTGTCACTTTTTCTTTGGAAGGGTTGCCGAAAAGTACGATAGTGTCTCCACCATTTATTGCTCATCAGGAGACTTTCCGGATCTTAAGACGGTCCGTTCTATGCTCACTAACGAGGAGATGCGGCTAAAGTACTGGATACAAGCTTTGCCCATTGACTCTACGTCCTCTTCGCCTATTGTTTTATTAGCTAGTTCCGGTTCCAATGCTAAACGCTCCACTGATTTTCCATCTAAGGTAAACAAGCCATGTTTTAATTTCAATAAAGGTTTTTGTCGGTTTGGTAAACATTGCAAGTTTTTACATACTGGGGTAAATGGTACTAACGTGTCACCACTACAAAAATGACAACACAACAAATGATGGACATGATTCGTACTCAACAGGCCATGTTGGCGAAACTTGGTTGTGATAACACTTTATCTCTGGGACAAACGAGT
Source organism: Artemisia tridentata subsp. tridentata (assembly GCA_021014915.2). NCBI lineage: Eukaryota > Viridiplantae > Streptophyta > Magnoliopsida > Asterales > Asteraceae > Artemisia > Artemisia tridentata. The sequence goes on from CP139507.1 coordinate 368,893,795, forward strand.
AATACAACTGGGAACAATAACAATTCTCAACCAGTGGCCTTTTTTGCTCATAACCCAAGTACGAATTCACTAAGTAACCCAGGCCCGATTACTTTAAATAGACCACCAGGTTTTTCTCTAAAACAGATTGGGCCGAACCTAATTTTTTCTAAGCCAGCCCAATTGGGTTTCATGTGAAAATAGGTTACTTACCCCACACAGCCCATTACTCATGCGGCCCAGTTTATTCAGCCTCTTATTGTGGGTCCGGTTGGTAATCTGGTTGGTATTAGGGGTTTGGGTATGTTAGGTCAGCCTATACAGTTGGGTCAACAAGGGGCCTCGAGCCAACAGGGGTCTTAGGTCAACGGTTTACCACGAGGCATCAAGCACTCTCTGGTCAAACTGATCAACCAGGTCAACTCTCGGGTCAACTTTTAGGAAATGAGAATTTATTGCCGCATGCCTTTCATGCTATGACTTTACAAGGTCCTACCTCGGGTAATTGGAATATTGACACAGGTGCGAGTTCTCATCTTCATGATTCTATTAATCATTTAAGTGATGTTTTTAATATGTGCACTTATCCATCTGTCTTGGTTGGTGACACTTATTCTATACCCATTACCAACTCGGGTCATAGTATTTTTCCTACACCTCATCGTCCCCTTTATTAAAAAAGCGTTCTTATCACTCCTAATATTGTCAAGAATTTAATTTATGTTCGTTAGTTTGTTCGTGATAATCATTGTACTGTTGAATTTGACGTCTTTGGTTTTTCTGTTAAGGACTTCATGACTCATCGGGTACTTCTCCGTTGTGATAGCACTGGGGATCTTTTTCTGGTAAAAAAGCCTTCCACCATTCCACATGTTTTTCTTACCAGTCAGTATACGTGGCACCAACACCTTGGACATCCAGGAAGTGAAGTGCTACGTCGTGTCCTCTATAGTAATTCACTTTCGTGTAATAAAGGGAAACCTCCCGTTCTTTGTCATGCTTGCCAGCTTGGCAACACGTGAGGCTTCCATTTGTTAGTTCTAGTACTTTGGTTAATTCATGTTTTGATATTGTTCACTCGGACTTGTGGGCTTCCCCAATTCCGAGTCTTTCTGGTTTATATATTATGTTTTATTTTTTTATCATTATTCGCAATATGTTTGGGTTTATCCATTGGTTAATAAATCTGATGTCTTGTCTAAGTTTATGTGTTTCGTAGCTTTGTTCACACTCAATTTAAGTGTAAAATAAAGTCTTTTCAGTGTCATCATGGTGGTGAATTTGACAACCACGCCTTCCATAAATTATTTGCTTCTAATGGTATTCAATTTCTTTTCTCTTGTCCCAAAACATCACAACAAAATGGGAAGTCTGAAAGGATGATTAGAACCATAAACAACCTCATTCTCACGTTGCTTTTTTAGGCTCATCTTCCTCCTAATTATTAGGTTGAAGTACTTAATATGGCTGTTCACTTGATAAATATTTTACCTTCGAAAGCCATTAATGATGACATACCTTTTACACGCCTTTTTGGAAAAAACTAGACTATAGCCTTCTACATACTTTTGGGAGTCTTTGTTATCCTCACCTTGACGTCTCTCATAAACTTGAACCACATGCTACACTCTTCATTTTTTTTGGGCATGCATCTAATCATCGCGGCTATCATTGCATTTACTTAAACACCAATAAAATTATCATTTCCTGCTATGTTACCTTTGACGAGACGGTGTTTTCGTTTGGCTCAATGACACCTACCTCATCTCCCCTATCTAACTTTTTGGATGAGCCACCAAATGTCATTTCTCAAATTATTCATTCCACTCCCATTACACCTACTACGCCAAATATTCCTGATGCTGATCCTGTCTCACCAGGTTCGCCACCCACTACTACCCCCCCCCAAACCACTTAATACACCTACTTCGCTAGTTAACTAACCTTCACCCATTAACAATGATACTCCTACATAGCCGCCTAATGTTCAACCAAATCCAAACCCGGTTTCTATTCATCCCATGGTCACATGCTTTCGTGCCGGGACAAATCCTCCTCCTGATCGTCTTACTTTTCATGTGTCTTCCGTTTCCCCTTTACCAAAATCGTATACTAATGTGTTTAATGATCCAAATTGGCAAAATTCTATGAATGATGAATATAATGTACTTATTCAAAATAGGGAGAATTTCATATATATCATTCTTTTGCTTCAAATTACATATATATCCAACCTAACATAAAAATTACATATATATCCAATGTAAAACTTAAAATTTCATATATATCAAAACTAACTTAAAAATTACATATATATCCAATCTAAAACTAAAAAGAGTCATATATGTCCAATTATCCAATTTATATATAATTAAAACCTCAAAATACATATTAAATATCATTTGATTTTAAAATAACCATTATACCATTGTTTCTCTTTTCATTATAATTACACACAGGGGTGTTAGTTGGTTCAGGTTAGTCAGGTTCGGGTTAATTCGGGTTGAGGCTAAAAAAACATACCCCAACCCGACTAACCCGGGATCTAAATAGAGTCGGGTTCGGGTATTTTTTTAGCCTGAACCCGAATTGACCCGAAACCAACCAACCCGGCCCGACTAACACCATATGTGCGATTATAATGAAAAGAGAAACAATGGTATAATGGTCATTTAAAAATCAAATGATATTTAATATGTATTTTAAGGTTTTAATTATATATAAAATGGGTATTTGGACATATATGATAATTTTAAGTTTTATTTATATATGTAATTTTTAAGTTAAGTTGGATATATATGAAATTTTAAGCTTTAGATTGGATATATATATATAATTTTTAAGTTAGGTTGGATATATATGTAATTTTGAAACAAAAGAGGGATATATATGAAATTCTCCCTTAAAAATAAAACCTGGAGTCTTGTGCCCCGACCCACGGACGCTAATATTGTTCATTGTATGTGGTTGTTTCGCCACAAGTATTTGGCTGATGGCACTATTAGTCGCTACAAGGCTCGTTTTGTGGCAAAAGGTAGTACCCAGCTTGAGGGTATTGATGTTGATGAGACGTTTAGTCTGGTTGTTAAACTCGGCACCATTCAGACTGTACTTAGTTTGGCTACTTCTCGATATTGGCATGTTCATTAGCTTGATCAAGAATGCCTTTTTACATGAAGATTTATCAGATACTGTGCACATGCATCATCCTCCTGGGTTTCGGGATTTTGAGCATCCTGACTATGTTTGTTTATAGCAGCGGTCTCTTTATGGGGTCAAGCAGGCCCCTCGGGCTTGGTTTAAGTGGTTTGCAGGTTATATTACTCGAGTTGGGATTGCTCACAGTAGATGTAAATCATCATTATTTATTTATCGACATGCAACTGACATAGCTTATTTATTATTATATGTTGATGATATTGTGCTCACTACTTCTTCTGAGTCTTTGTTAAAGAAGATTATTGCTTCCCTGCATCAGGAGTTTTCTATGACAGATCTCGGTTCGCTTAATTATTTTCTGGGTATTTCTGTCACATGGGATTCTTTGGGGATGTGCATGTCCCAGCGTAAGTATGCTGCTCAGATTCTTGAGCAGGCTTATATGGTAACTATAATCCCAGTCGGACTACTATGGATACTGAGTCCGAACTGGCTCTTCAGTACCTGACCATGGTGATCCAGTCTCTGATCCAACATTATATCTGAGTCTTGCAGGTGCTCTTCAGTACCTTACCATTACTCGTTCAGATATTTCTTATGCAGTACAGCAGGTTTGTCTCCATATGCATGATCTTCGAGAGCCTCATTTCTCGGCTCTTAAACGGATTTTGAGGTATGTTCGTGGTACTTTAGATCATGTGTTGCAGTTGTTTTCGTCATCTACTACATCTTTGGTTGCTTATTCAGATGCGGATCAGGTGGGTTGCCATACCACTAGGAGATCGACTTTGGGGTATTGTGTATTCCTTGGCAACAACTTACTCTCATGGTCCTCTAAGCGTCAACCGACTCTTTCGTTCCAGTGTAGAGGCAGAGTATCGTTGTGTTGCCAATGCTGTTGCTGACACCTATTGGTTAAGAAACCTTCTCTGTGAGTTGCATACTCCTTTGTCTTCCGATACGCTTGTGTATTGTGATAATGTTAGTGCAGTTTATTTGTCTGCTAATCCTGATCAGCATCAACGTACGAAGCATATAGAGATAGACATTCATTTTGTTCGTGAATTGATTGCTGCTGGCCAGGTTCTGGTTCTTCATGTTCTGTCTCGATATTAGTATACTGATATGTTAGGAATTAAACCTAAAAGTTAGTACAGTTAGCATATAAGTTAGTACTGCTGAAGAATCACTAAAGACAATACTGACAGTACTAAGTCAGTTAGTACTGCCACCATCAGAAGTTAGTACTGCTTATATTTTTGTAAACGTGTAATCGATAAGTATGGAAAAGATATTGTGTATATCTTATAGTATTAGAGTTATACAAATATTAGTTTACTTGTACAGGATTCCTTGGTCTATAAAAGGATATCCTAGGTTGATATAGAAGAACGATTATTGATAGAGATTCAAGGTTGTAAACCCTAGTGATAGGAGATCACTCGTATTATTCATAAACAATATTGAATCGTTTTGGTTATTCTCAATTTGTCTCTTGTTCATATACATAAACACTATTCCATTCATACATCATAAAACAATATCTTCTAAGTGTTAGCTAGTAAATTCTGCATGCTAGTTAATATTACTCAAAGTATCTATCTAACACAAGGCGTGTGTTTAGATCCGGTCAAGTGGTATCAACGCCAGGTTCTGGTACTTTGAATTAGAAGATCCAAGACGGACTTTTTCTATAAGGAAGATGGACATGGAGACAACAACCCAAACCAATGTTGCTGCTAAGCTGCCCATTCTCAAGCCTAATGAATTCGATATGTGGAGGTTGAGAATAGAGCAATACTTCCAAGTGCAAGACTATGCACTCTGGGAGATCATAGAAGAAGGGAACTCTTTTAAGCCTACAACCACTACAATTGTTGTTGAGGGAAAGACTGAAACAAAAGTGCAGACAAAGCCATTGACTACTGAAGAGAAGGCCCAGTACAAGAATGATCTAAAGGCAAGAAGCATGCTGCTGATGACAATCCCTAATGACCAACTCTTGAACTTCAGCAAGTTCAAGTGTGCCAAGACACTCTTTGAAGGCATTGTTGCAAGATATGGTGGGAATGATGCCACCAAGAAAACACAGAAGACCCTTCTCAAGCAACAATTCAAGAACTTCTCAGCAACAAGCAATGAGTCACTAGATTATATGTTTAATAGGCTTCAGAAGCTAGTGAGTCAACTTGCTATTTTTGGAATTGAGATACCTCAGGAAGATCCCAACTCCTAATTCCTAAGAAGTCTACCATCAGAATGGGCTATGCATGTAGTTTTCTGGAAGAACAAGCCAGACATTGATACAATGAGTCTGATGGATCTTTATAGCAACTTCAAGATAGTGGAGCATGATGTTAAGAAGACCACTGGAACAAGCTCAAGCTCAAGCTCTGGGAATTTGGCCTTTGTGTCAACTCCCAGTACCACAAGCCAAGTGGAAGAAGTGCAAGTTGCTAGAGCAGTTGGTACTGCTAGTTCAAATATTGGTACTGCTCGTACCTCAAGCAGTACTAATGGACTTTTAAATGAGAATACTTATTGTGCTTTCCTGACTACTCAGCACAATGGAAGTATGTTGACTCATGGAGACCTTCAAGAGATTGATGAAGATGACATTGAAGAGATGGACATCAAGTGGAAACTCTCTCTTCTTAGCATGAGGGCTAGGAGATTCTTGAAGAAGACAGGAAAGAAGATAATCATAAACAGCAATGATGTTGCTGGGTATGACAAGTCAAAAATTGAGTGCTACAATTGCCACAAGATGGGTCATTTTTCAAGGGAGTGCAAGAAGCCTAGACAGCAGGACTCAAGGAATAAAGGCTATGAAGGCAAATCAACTGGATCAAGAGTTGTGGAGATTACTGACTCAAGCTCAAAGGCTATGGTTGCCATTGATGGCTTAGGGTTTGACTGGAGTTACATTGCAGAGGAGGAAGCAGCATCTACAGAGGTGGCTCTCATGGCTTTTTCAGACTCTGAGGTACAAGTTTCTAAATGTTCTAAATCATGTGATGCCTTGAAAGAATTAGAAACACTTAGAAAAAAATATGATGAATAGAGAATAGAGCTAAACAAGACCCTTTTTAATTTAGCAAATCATAAAAGGGGTTTAGTTGTGCTAGAAGAGCAGATTGTTCATTATAAAAGTAATGAGTCTACTTTTAGTGATACTGTAGCTTTGCTTAAAAGAGATATAATGTTTAGAGATGCTGAAATTAGTGTGTTGAAAAATGATTTGGATAAGATAAAACAGGCAAAGGAAAACATTCAAATGAGTGTAGACACATTAGAATATGAATCTAAGGGTGTCAGTAAGATAATTGAATGTCAAATCCTCAACAAAGCTAAGTCAGGCCTAGGGTATAAGTCTGTTCCACCTCCTTATATAGGAATTCCAACACCCCCAGGCATAGACCTAGAACATACAGGGTTGGAAGAATTTCAACTACCTAAGATGGAATATGGTCCAAAACCTAAGGAGAATGTAGTATACAAACGTGTATATGAGAGTGCAAGTGATGCCTCACTTACTGAGGATAAGGTGTCCTCAGCTAGGGACTCAGATGCTCCAACCATAGAAGATTGGACTTCTGATGATGTTGAGAGTGATCAGGATAAGGTTAGACCTAGTGTTAAGGTTGAGAAAACAAAAGTACCCAAGGTGATTAAGACTGAGACTGTTAGGCCTAATGCAAAACCATTTAGACCAACAGTTAGGTATGCTGAAATGTAGAGAACCACAAACAAGCCCAGAGGTAACCAAAGGAATTGGAACAACCTCAAGTCTCACCAACTAGGTGATGACTTTGTCTGTTATAGAAAAGCTTGTTTTACATGTGGTAGCTTTGATCATCTTGCTGCTTATTGCAACAACAGGGTAACTAGGTATTCAAGTCTAAGGGTGAACTCAGGAAGACCTCCCACTCACCCTACAAATGCTAGAATGATACTTAGATCAGTTCTTTTAAAGTATGGCCAAAGACCAGTTCATACTGCTAGACCAGCAGTTCCTACTGCCAGACCAATTAGAACTGTTTACCCACGACCAACAGTTCAAGGTGCAAAAACTCTTTTCAAATCAGCACCAACAACTATTAAAAGACCCTTTCAGAACAATGCAGTGGTAACTAAACAAATTTGGAAGCCTAAGGTTGCAATTGCAAACCCAGCAGTTCATATTGCTAGGCAAGCAGTTAATACTGGTGGTTGTAAAAACACTGCTAAGGGAAATATGGGCAATCGTGTTAATGCATCAGCATGTTGGATTTGGAGACCAATCCAATCCAATGGTGCTCAAATTGTTTTAAAGAGAATGAATTATGTTGATGCAAGAGGGAAGCCTAAATCAGTAATTGCTTGGGTACCTCAAGGAAATTAATTCCTTTTGGTTAGCAATGTTAGTCATGTGCTTATATGTTATAAGACAAGTGCTTTGCACTTTGTTTTCTTGTTTTTGGACTAACAATTGCAGGTTGATTGGAGTTTGTGAATTGAATGCTTTATGTTTTGGACTGAATGGTGCTTTGGAGCTTAGTGTGTGATCTGTGCACACAACAAATGGTTATTGGTTCACCATGTCTAATCCACATAAGAACCAACTAGTCCAAAGCAAACGGCTATTGGTAAAGACTAATCAAATCTGTTTATGGTTGACAGTTTACCAATAACTGTATGGTTATCAACTCACCATATCTAACTGTGAAGAGTTGGCTAGTCCAAAGCAAACAGCTATTGGTAAAGACTCATCAAATCCGTTGATAGCTGATAGTTTGCTAAAAACTATGCATGGGCAGTATTATTTTAATTCTTTAATTAGTTCATATTACTCAGTAAATTTTTTCTCAAAAAGTTAGTACTGTTAGTGCAAAGTTTGTATTGCTAGTGTAAACTTTGTACTGCTCAACTAGCTGTTGTAACTAATGTGTCAGTAACAGATTTTCTAGCCGTTGGGTAAAACCATTAACTTACCATACTTATAGGGATTTTTCTAGAGGATAATTATCTTTTTACCATAGGTGGTGTAATCCCAGGCCAACTGGAATATCTGGGTGGTTCAAGTGTACATCCTAGTCTAACTCGGGTGGAAACTGGATCCTTGCCCCATGACTCACTTCTCCTAGCGGGTCACACAGCTAGAAGTGATGAGGGCAGCTATTCACTAAATGAATTGATGGTTATCTGTACCAATTTGTCAAACAAGGTAAAATCTCTGAAGGAAGATCTCAAAAGCCACAAGAACAATTTTGCTAAGGTCTACACTAAGTTGACTCTCAAGGTGAAGAAGTTGGAAACTCAACTTAAGGGGAAAAGAGCTAAGGTGGTAATAGATGAAGATTCTTTAGATGATGGTTCAGATAGTTCTAATGACGATGGTTATGATTCTCCCAAACAGGGGAGGAAATCTAGAAAATCAGGAAAAGATTCTCAAAAGGAATCAAGGTCAGGGTCTCAGGGGAGGAATATAGGTGATGAAGAAGAAGATACTGGTGGTAATATGGATAAACAATAAGGTACTGCTGGTGATGATGCTGATATGGGTGAGCATGAACAAAAAGTGAAAGGTACTGCTGAGATAGTTGAAGAAGCAGTACAAACTATTGAGGTTGAAAAAGTAGCAGTACAAACGGCTAAGGACAAGGGAAAAAGTATTTTAACTAAAGAAGAGCCTCAGAAGAAGAAAATAAAGCCCAGAACTCAAGCACAGATTGATTATGATGCAGAAGTGGCAAAGAGACTTCAAGAGGATGAACAAGCAGATGAACAAGCTCAAATAGATCATGATGCAGAGTTAGCAAAGAAAATATCTGAAGATGATGTGATTGATTTTATGGAAGCAAAAAGATTAGAAAAGATGGCTTTAGATGCACAGATTACTCAAGAAACCTTTGATGAACAACTACAATACTTGATAGACTCAGATCTAATTGTGAGAGCACAAGCAGTGCAACTTGTTAAAGATGAGAGTTTAAGTGCAAAAGCAAGGTCAGCAAAGCTTATTGAGTTCATTTTATCAAAGAATAAGGAAGTTGCTTGGAGTGATCTTATGTAGAAGATCAGAGATAGACAAAAGAAAGGGTACAAGAAGAAGATGCCTACAAAGAAAGAGCAGATAAGCTTCATGAAGAGTTACTTGAAAAATTAGGCATTCTGGAAACAGAGTTACTTTAAAGGAATAACAGATGCTGAGATTGAGAAAGCATACTATGAAGCCTATGCAAGGATTAACAAGCCAATATCCAAATATTTTACAATAGATACTGGGAATGGTAAAGGAAAGAAAAGAGATCCAGAGGTGTTAGAGTCTGATACATCAAAAAGGCAAAAGACTGCAGCTGAAGGGTTAATAGATGAGCAGATCAAGAATATGATTGTAGTAGTCCCTGAATCCACAAACATCAAACCAATACAAGCAAAACACCCTATTATAGATTGGGAAGTATTCACTGAGGGAAGAATGAAAGGGTGGAAGATCATAAGAATTGGTGGAATAACTGAGAGATACAAATTGTTTGAACATTTTCTTAAAGGATTTGACAGGGAAGATCTCAATCAGTTGTGGAATTTAGTACAAGAAAGATTCAGAGTTGCAGATCCTATTGAAGACAAAGATAAAGAATTATGGGTACAATTGAAGAGGATTTATGAACCAGATGGTGGAGAAGCTATATGGAGATTTCAAGCTAAGATCAAAGATGTTACTTGGAAGCTTTTTGATACATGTGGTGTTCATAGAATTTCTACCAAGGATAGGATAGAAATATATATGCTGGTTGAAAAAGACTATCCTTTCAAGACAACAACTTTATTGACTCTGGTAGTTTCAAAATTCCAGATTGAGGTTGAATCAAAAATGGCAGATATGTTAGTCAGAAGGATATTTGATATTGCAGAACAGAGGAAAGCCCAAACAAAGAGATTACTTGGTAAGTGTTTGGAAGAATCCCCCCCATCATAGAGATGAAGTTTAATTTGAAGAAACTTAGTGATTTGGAGAGAAATCATAAGTTTAGGGGAGGATTGTTAGGAATTAAACCTAACAGTTAGTACTGTTAGCATATAAGTTAGTACTGCTGAAGAATCACTGAAGACAACACTGACAGTACTAAGTCAGTTAGTACTGCCACCATTAGAAGTTAGTACTGCTTATATTTTTGTAAACGTGTAATGGATAAGTATGGAAAAGATATTGTGTATATCTTATAGTATTAGAGTTATACGAATATTAGTTTACTTGTACATGAATCCTTGGTCTATAAATGGATATCCTAGGTTGATATAGAAGAACGATTATTGATACAGATTCAACGTTGTAAACCCTAGTGATAGGAGATCACTCGTATTATTCATAAATAATATTGAATCATTTTGGTTATTCTCAATTTGTCTCTTGTTCATATACATAAACACTGTTCCATTCATACATCATAAAACAATATCTTCTAAGTGTTAGCTAGTAAATTTCGCGTGCTAGTTAATATTACTCGAAGTATCTATCTAACACAAGGCGTGTGTTTAGATCCGGTCATGATATTTTACCAAGGGATTTCCTTCTGTGCTGTTTGAGCGTTCAGTGTCCTCCCGCTCCAACTGCGAGGGAGTGTTAGTTATTATGGACTTGTATTGGATCTTATTGGGCTCAAGCCCGGTTCTATACTATTCTATGTTTGTGTATATTATGTACCGTATAATGATTGAATGAGATGTACGAATTATCCTCCTACACAAACCTTGTAAGTTAGCGCGAAATATTGACTCCAAGTAACATCACACGTAACTATAAATGTTACATTGTATTAATTAACGAATGAGTAAGGAAGAATGAATCATCTAGCATCCCCTTACCTCTTTTCACAGATATGAGAGGTACAATCAGGGACGGGACTTAGAAGGGAAAGAATGGGGTTGTAGCCCCCTAAATTTTTTGACACTTTGTACATTTTATATCCTTTTATAAATGGGTTTTGTCCTTTTTATACAAAAAATTCAGCGTAGTATATCGGCCCTCCTAAAATAAATACTTTGAAGTGAGCCCCTCCACCAACAACGTTCAAGTTCCGTCTCTGGGTACAATCCTTATGGAATTCGAATTCCACAATTACCTTGTTTGTCTTGCACACCAAGTAATCCTAGTTTAAGTCTAATCCCAATTCTATTTAACTAAGTACAAATAAATCCCTACACATAGACTAATTACACGTTAGCCCACTAAGAATTGCTACTATAATATAACAATTTTCACCTTAGTAGTGATTCTTAGTCAATACCGATACTCATCATCTTCATTTAACGCTAGAACCTCAAACCAGAGACCACCTTCTTAACCAAGCATTGTAACTTAGTAAATATCCAAGTTAGCTTTCCTTAGAGACCTCCTACACTTTCTTCCTTTTAGCAACATTACCTTCTGCACCATCTTGACCAGTGATGTGTCGTTGTGTGTAGGTAATATTTGTATTCAAGTTTTACTATTTATATTTTGCCGACTTTACCTATTTACTAACACTAACGGGCAGTGTACCCGATCAATTGTAGGTTCGTTGGTAAGTATGGTGTCAATCACTAAGAGTGGAAGTTAACACTTAAATCTATCAGTATTTTAATTATCTAAGTTAGTCTAATTAAACCTAATTCTAATGCAGCAAAAGGGTTTTCAGCCTAAGAGACTGGCACGAGGTTTAGATTTAATAAAACTGTAAGTGAGATAAATAACACACACAAGCAGAAACACATATTATAAAGAAGAGGTCAAGCCAATAGTAAGGAGAACACATTAACGAAGTTAATCAGATAAATGATAGATTTGTCTACGCGTGCAATGATTGTATGATATTCGTTAGTGGTTTTCTATTGTAAGCTAGGTGGTACTTCTCCCTAAACTCAAGGTTTTAAACAAATTAATCCTGTCACAATTAACCGAACCCGCATAAAGTCTCACAGTTGATTATAATTTATCCGCTATATGATATCACTACCAAGGTGAACAACGAGTGCTTTATTACAAATTTATGCCCTAACCTTATACCTACTAGCCTAATGGTCATAATGCTATTGATCTAGTCATAGAGCCAAGTAATATGTGACTCTCCCGAAATAATGATCATCATCCACTTTACGCTATCGTGAATTAAGGACTGTCAATGAATCAAGAATCAGTTGAATGAGAGATCTAACATATGAACAAACGTGTATGAAGTGATAAACATAATTGACATGCAACGAATAAGTAAACAATCCATATAAACCAATCAAAGAATTAAATAATCATAACTTGGCTAATACCTATAGGTATTTGCCCATAATCTTAGTAATCATACACAGTATCATATTCAGAACGATTAAAGTATAAATCATAAATGAAAAATACCCTAACCGAACGATTATAGTGTAGTATAACAATTACAAGAGTTCTCCTATGGAATTATAGCACTACCAGGACCTTCTTGGTCTTCTTTAGTCTTCTTGTTTCGTACTTAGTGGTTATCTCCTCTTTGAAAACTAGACTTTAGGTTTTCTATTTATAGTTTTCGAATGCGGTCGATACGGCGTATTGGTTTACCCAATAGGGCGTATCCGGGTAACTTCGCTTGGGGTCTAAGATTAATATATTCCTTAATATTCGTACACTGCCTCCCTAATACGGCGTATTATGTTAATGAGTATAGCGTATTAGGTCTTCTTATCTTGGATATCTAGTGAAGTCATTGTGATAGATATGGCGTCTCTTCATAAATGAATACGGCGTATTTGGACTAAAAAAAGTTTGTTCTTTATGTTGACCAAAGTTTCATATATGATGTATCAAATAATTGGATATGGCGTATTCTTCAAAGTCAGGCAATGGCCTTGATAATCGTCCAAGTCTTGGTATACGGCGTATCTGCCTAGAATGATACGGCGTATTCTTGTCAGTTTAGTGGACTTTCTCGAACTTGATCCATTTTGCTTCAAAACACGTCCATTATTGCTAACTTTCACCAATTGCTTGATTATAACTGATATTGAAACATTCAAGCAATTTAGTACCAAATCTTATATAAAATGATATAAAACAAGCAATATACATAGGATAAATGATGCTATAAATATGACCTTATTTGATGTAATCAACCAGGTACTCCGGTTTCCATAATGTCCGCCCCTACGTTTGTGCCAATGTGTACCTTTTCTTGCTCATTTACAAAGCAGTCAGTGTTTGTCTTTTCTTCAAGTTGTTTAACCTCCAACTTTCTTTGAGCCACTGCAGCATCATCGTTACAATCCTGAATCACCTCAACTTCATGATTTTCCTGAGCTCCATGTAGTTCCACCTCGAACCAAACACGCTTTGGAACATGTACTCCATGGAATCCTAATTTAACACAAGGACCAAGTTGCTTGAACCCAACTTGTTTTGAACCTCCATGTTTTGTGCACTATTCCCATCAAGCTTTTTGATGTTTAACCTAGTATTCATACTAGCCATTCTTCTTTAGCCTTGTACAAATCTTGTCAAGTTGCTTTTTAAACAACTTTACCAACAAGCCTCACAAGTCGTGTGCTAAACCCGCTTTCTTGTAATAATTGATCTACTAACCGTTAGAAAACCCTAAAGCTTCAATATTTCCACCTCAAGTCAACAACCTTGATATATCTTGTACTCCAGGTAATCAGTTTTCTTGAATCCCAAGATAAAGCTAAACCTCACTTGTTTTCGAACAACCACCAAGACTTGAATTCCAATAAATCCGCGGACACCTTCAAACTTCAATAATTCAAGATTCTAGATAATTAACTAAACCTTGAAGCCTTTTTACCCTTCAACTTGATCACCTTTAGAACCTAAAAAACAACACCTTGAAGCTTAAAGATTGAACCTTGTACGAATACTTGTTGAAGCTTGAACCTTGTCATACAAAACATTTGCAATACCAACCTTGATAGACCCAAGACTCTTGAAAAAACTCAAAAATATTAAGCCTTCAAACCCTTGATCGAAATCTATTTTGAATAGAACCTGCATACCCTGGACTAGCAGCTTCGACCACATGTATCTCTCTTACCTCTAGTTGAAGACCCCTCAAGCGAGATTCTATATTTTTGTGTCTTCAATTTATGATTCGAATTTCACAAAAATCCAACCGTTAATGAACCTGCAGCGTTAAATCTCTCACCTCTACGCAGAAACCGATGAATAAAAAGGAGAAGATACTACTTGTTAGGATTGTGCACCTTTGAGTCAACCTAGCTTCAAGAAACCAACGTCACCTTGGCTCTGATACCACTTGTTGGATAAAAGACCAACAAACCTAGAAAGCTAGCGCGGAATATAGACTCAAAGAAAAACAAGTGACTTCAAACGTTACATTGTATTAATTAACGAATTCGAATTCCATAATGTACCAACTAGCATCCCTCTTCACCTCTATTTATAGAGATGAGGGGGTAAAATCCTTATGAAATTCGAATTCCATAATTACATTTCTTGCCTTGCACACCAAGCAATCCTATTTTAAGTCTAATCATAACTCTATTTAACTAAGTACTATAAATCCCTACATATAGACTAATTACACTTTGGCCCGTTAGGGGTATTCAGTGTTTGGTTTGCCACATAATAAATCGAAAAATAAACCAGACCGAACCAAAATTTTCAATTGGTGTATGGTTTGGTTTAAACTGAACATAAGTATTTAATCAATATTTGGTTTCGTGTATGGTTTGAGAAAAATATAACCAACCAAACCCAAAAAAATGAATATTTATATATACACAAAAAGGTTAAATTATGCATATAGTTTCTATCATATTAATATAACGAGGATTGATAGACATGCCTAATTGGTATTCCTAAATGTCTACCTAAACTTTGTGCCACCATCTTGTTGGTGAGAGTAGCGGGACCTATTTTTTCGCACACCAATAAACTACTATCATGTCAATTTAGGCACAAAATTAGTCACAATTTTAGGTATCCTAATTATTTCTATATTCTAACTAACAATCCTAAAGTCTCATAATAAAAATAATACTATAATAATAATAATAATAATAATAATAATAATCTGAAATCAAAATTGTAGTGAATTACCTACTTGACCTTAAATTTTTTTTTTATGTCGTATCATGTACTCCTAATATTAATTTACTTATTTTAAGTTATGAAACCTTTTGGTTTCATTTTGTTGATTTACTTTCTGCAGTTTATGATAATTTTTTATTTGTTAATCTTATTTGAACTATTAGGTTTTTATTTATGACTTCTAAATTATGTTGTGAATTTTAGTTGAATTTGTTTTTCTTGGTTTTAACTAAAATCAAACAGAATTCTAATTTGGTGTATGATTTGATTTTATATATTTTATAATTGGTTTTGTCTGGCTTTGATTTTGATTTTGATTTTAAAAAATTTCGAACCAATGAACAAGAAACATGTAACCCATAAATCCAAAAACTTAACCGATAAACACCCTAACAGAAACGGTCGAAAACCATGATTGCCCGATCTTAAGACGATCATCCAAATACTCCCTTTAATTGTTGTAAGATACAATATTGTGTGTCAAAGTTTACAAAAGAAGATTATTATTTTATTTGGTATGGAATCGCAATATTTTATTTATACCCTATCAAAGTTGTCACAATTTGATTGACGAAGACATAATCCATTATTTCCCGATATATAATATCAAAGTGTAGACTTTTTTTGTGAGGTTTGTAGTTAATCTATATTATCTTTGCATCTACAACTTGCAGGTATATTGATTGTGATTAGATAAAACTTGGTTTTCAACAAGAAATTAATAAACGAACAACAGAATGGAACACAACAATAAATAAATATAGCGCGTATCATAATTTACACACCAAAAATCAAAGCACAATAAAGGAATTCAACGCTAAGATGACACGAAAATACTTGAGATATAATAGAACCAAATACTTATCATTGTGAGTACTACATCATTGATATGTATTATAAGCGTAGCATAACAAGTAACTTGCATTTATATGGTGATTAGAATGATTATGTGATGCTACCCGGGTTTGTAATCACTGACTTAGAATGGAATATTAACGGGAAAAGTATACAAATTAGTAGCGAACAAGAACCTAGTTTCATATTTGGCATGCTTATTCTTGAGCTTGTTAGCGCTTAAAAACCGCGGTTTTAGTCTTTAGCCTGTTTTGTGCTTAAACACTTATGGGGTCGATTACTTAGTCTCGGAGTTTCCCCATGTTTGCTTCCGTTGTACTACGCATGGGATCAGAAGTCAAAACTAGGTTTTGAAACAAAAAAGAAACCAATATGTATCTTATTTTATTTTTTATTTTTGAAAGGAAAACCAATATATATCTTGAATATCATGAATACTGCTTCCACAAACGGAAAATGATCTTAACTTTTCTTGAGATCTTAATTTTTACAAAGCAAATCAAACAAACGAGTATCCTGTATGTAGAATACTTGCCCCCTTTCGACAAGTCACAACTAATATTGAGTTAAATGTAGCTTCTTGCGAAAATGGCAATTCAACTCGATCGTTTCTATTCTAATGGTGTATCACAAAATATTGCATTAGTTTCTTTTCTCTGTCTCACAAACATTTTGATTCAACAAGCTAGTTGTTTCACATTCATTGGAACTGCATACTTTTGTGTTCCATTGTATAAGAGGTCTACAAATATGCTTGCAACCACTTCCGTAGTATGTATAAGATCCCAAAAAACATGGTTTTGTCTGTTCGTGCAATAACTCGATGTAGGAAGACATGGCATGTCTGCGTTTAGCTTCCCAAGTCCACAACAAGCTTCTTTTATATCCGTAAACCCTATAAGGAAACACACGTACATCATAAGCTCAAACCATATCATACTTTGCAAATATATATATATATATATATATATATATATATATATATATATATATATATATATATATATATATATATATATTATATATATATATACACCAATGGTTAGTTTGTAACATAAAGGTGGTAAATGGACATTAGAATAAAGAATACCGTAAGTTTTAGGATTCTGAAAGAGATTGGACATAGCACCATACATATCAAAATATACATACTTCATGCCTTTTGATTCCGACTTCAAGTCCTGTAACATCATCTTAAGACCGTCGTTATACCTAGCCGACCAAAAATCTACTTCAACATCGCATTCACCATCTTTGATCAGCTTTCTTTTAAGTGGATAACAACCTAACGGCCCAACTCCAGTCACCACCATTTTTCGTGCACCTAACCCATGCAACACCTATATACGGAGTACAATTCACACATTCACAGAATCATTCATAACGGTTCAACTAATATTGTACCTTAATAACTAGAAAAATTAATTGTGAATTACCTTCAGTAGCCCTTTAAAGGTGGACACTATGAGATCAACGTATTGTTGCTGGGTGTACTGTTTAGGGATTGTAGAACCGTTATTAAAATATGCCAACATATCGTTGGTTCCAAAACCTAATAGGAATATCGATTTTGATAGGTGCTTTTGAGCACTCGATTGTCCAAGTTTTTGGATTAGTTTGTTACGGACCAAAGAGAAGTAGTTTATTTGTTGTGCTAATGGAATGACTTGTATCTAAAACAACAAATATAAACAAATCTGTTAGTTAAACAATCATTTTACAATTATTCATAGCTCAGTTGAGTTTTTTTCTTAAATATTTCAGATTCCCGAACACTTACATAAGTTTTACCGGTTTCGTTAAGTATGCCAGAGCCACCGGATGCAAAACTTACTCCCGTTATTGGTGGTGCTGCATCACTATTTAACGATAGATATGGAGGAGATGTTGGTAATCCTATCTTTTTCGCTGCCCAAACACAGTAACAAGTGTTAAATAAACTACATAATGAGAATGCGTAAAACTGATAATTCTTGTGGAATTTTGTAAGTACTTAAACGTAGTTCAAGTTTGAAAACTATAAATAATACTGTAACAGTTAAATATGTACCAATTTAAAAGATGAAATGACATCATTAAATGGAGCAAATTTAAACTCTGGTAAAGGTGGCTGTATGATCTCTTCTCGGTAGTTACATATTTCGCTTTTGGTATAGTTGTTTAGCTATGTTACATTCACGATTCACCTAATAAACATAGTTCTAACATCTTCTTATTGCATTTAAAAGAATCAAATTATAAGGACAGATTAAAAAGTCATACTTCAAAAGTTCAAAATTTTCACTAACTCGTCAACTTTGAGTACAAATAGTGAGGGGTGGTGGAGTGAGGATTACGGGTGGCAGTTTTTCAACACGACACGAAATTACACAGCTATTGAAGACTAATGGGTTCAGATAAATAACACACATAGCTAGGTTCACTCGCCCAACCCATTTCATAAACAGGTAAATAGGCTCGGGTTAGGTTGGTCCTAGGCTTCTGCGAGATTGGATATGTTGTTTTTGATTGTGGGACTTAAACTAGTTGACTTGTCAGTCAACTAACACGTTAACCCGTTTAACTTGTTCACTTACGAGTTTTAAGCGTTATGTAGGTCCTAGGCTCCTAGCAATAAACTTTTGAGTTTTTTTACTAGATCAATAAACAACACACATTCAGATTTGAGTTATACTTATAATCCAACCCATCTCAAACATATCAACCCAAACACAACCAAATTACCAACCTTAGGGTGGAGTTGGCTGCAAATAAAAATCTGTAGAAAATCCTAGTTCTAGAAGGACAAAAGCTAAGAAAGCAAACCAGTCTACATACACAGACAACATTTATGAACTTGGGCCTAATTTCGAACTTTCTCCTTATAATGCATAGAAAACAGTAATGAGAAAATTAAAAATTCATACACTACAAACTCTTCAATTGAAATTTTAAACGTTTTAGTTATAACTCATTAGGTTATTTACTACTTTTGGTTATAAACTTCTTCAGAAAGAAAAAAAGTTTGAATGACTTCTTGTAGCAAATAAAACCGAATCAACGTACCAAAAAAGTCAGCAAAGTTCATGCCATTAGAGAATCTCCCGGTCGATTTCCTACCAGGATAATCGATCCCATTATGAGGAAAATCAGCTTTCGCGAGTGAACGCAGCAAGTAATTATTGTTTCCAACGTCGACCATCGAGGCCCCTAGCACGTAAACCGCAGGTGCAGCTGCATGACTTATTCTCAACAATGAAAACACCAAAACAAACAACAAAAATGTTGTCCCATTGACGTTTATGCAAGTGGCAACTTCCATGGCGTGTTTTTGTGTGTTTGTTGGTTGGAAATTGATGGTGGTTATAAAGGTGTCAACATTCACCGCTGATGGGGTCTACGATATTTTACTGCATTAAATTCAACATTTTGGAAGATTTTAACGTAGATTATATATGAATAAATTTATCGATATGTTTTGTTGTTGCTGATGTTAAAACTTATACAAAGTTAATCCTCATATATTTGTGTATCATGTATTGTAATGTTGAACCAATTTAACCAATGAAATTAAAACATATCAAATTGTGGGGCCATCATTGGGTAAAATATGAGACCTCCTCCTTAATTTACTCCCTCTCACAACATGCTAATATTAGAAGAACATGAGAGATGTCAAAATGAAAGGATCTCAATCCAAGATATATTTGATGGTTTTTGTTGCGGGTGGATATAAAACTTGTGCAAAATTAATAATTTGTTGATAGGTTGTGTTGCGGCTGGATGTTAAATTTATACAAATGTGGTAAGTTTAAATTTTGTCCTAATTGCTAGAAATAACGAGAAGCAAAGTCTATTTATTCGTTCACCAAAAATTGATTGTTTGATACGACTCCAAGCCTGTGATAATCACATTATGAGGTTAATAATTTTGTTTTACGGAGTAACATTCATTTTAACCTCTACATCAAAGGTATTTGTCTTGTCAACATGAAAAAAGAAAAAACTTAATGCATGGTACGGACATTTGATTCCAAAACGTATCGAAGTATTACAAGTAGTTAAGTTAGACGTGTGATAAAGTTATTGTTGTGTAATGATTCTTCTTCTTGTATATAATATAACAAGAGAAAAGTTTTTTTGCTTACTTTTATTTTGCTGCTTATTGAGGGACAAATTTTCATCATCCATTTAATTTGATCTAATGGTGAAGATTAATCTAAGATTTAAAGTGATAAACTTTTTTTTTCCTTACATCGTAACTTCCTTCATTATTCCTTCCTTCCAATTCAACCTATCATTCCTCATCTTCTAAAAAAAACACACACTAATCAGTAATCACACCTTCATTTTCACACACACGTGATGATCAGCTTAACATCACTATTACAATGGCCCAACCGTCTCCACCTTCATCACCACCATCACCACCATCACCATCACAACCACATCCTAACAACCTACCCAACTGCTTTTCGTGCCAAAACTCACAACAACATATTCAAAGCTTCATTAAGTGAAAGCTATCACGAAGAAGCTAGTACTAGTACTAGTAGTGGTGGTGATGATGATGATGAGTATGAGTTGATTATCGGGAGAGCATCAAATATGAAAGATGCGAGTGAGGCGCTCCAGGTGTTTGGTGAAATGTCTGAGTGAAAAAGTGATGTGGATCAAGTTGTTAACATTTCTTCTTATCAAGTTGCACACCAAGTGTTTGATGAAATGTGTGAGTGAAAAATGTTTGATAATCTTGTTATCTGCTCTTGTAATTCTGCTTATTAATTAAGTTGTTAGTTGAATTTTTGTTTTTAACTGCATTTGAATGTTGTTTTTATGTCTGATTGTTGTTTTGAATCTGTTATGTATCATACGTGTAGTATCACCAGTGATATTTGAAGTTGAATTGTATATGTATATTATCACTAGTGATATTTGTTGGAATATGTGAATCATAAATAAACTATAAACACATAATCATCACGAGTAAGCGCAGCGGAATGGATCTACATAAACATGTAAATTAATTAACATAAATTAAATAGATGCGTACCTTGTTTGATTCCTAGCAAGAACAAGGAATCACGTGCTCCAAGAACAATATAAACCCTAATAGGGTTTTAGGATGGATCGACAAGGGTAAGTAACACTTCCAAGATCACAAGCTAAAGTAAGCTTGTCACTCGTTCCTGTACACACGTATTACTAGCGTCTCAATGTGAAAAGCTAGGTTCATGTATCACAAATAAAACATCACAACACCTAGGGTTTGATGTTCTTGATAATACATGATCGAATCCACTAACAAGAATATAAAAGAGTAAATTTATATTCATGCATATACACATTCATGCATAGTACACGAATGTAATAATGCATTCACATGCATACCATTACATCTTATACTGTATATGATTGAATGTCAGTGAGTTGGTGGAAAATAAAGAGAACCGAATGATTAAATTCGGTTTAGGGATATGTGTTGTGATCGATTATTATAAAACAAAAGGTTGCTTTTATAGCAATAAAACTTGTCCTTCAAGTTTTATTTTTCACCTCCTCATGTTTCATAAAACGACACTTAACCCCCTTTTCTTTTCTTGTTCGACCATATAAATATTTGTGATTTAATAATTAATCATAAATCATTATATTAATTATTAATACATTGAGACTCATACGTAATGTGTGCAATCCCGAGCCTCGGGTTCGAAACCGGACATACAAATATTAATAAATAATCCATAAACTCTAACAGCTCCCACTTGGATATTCATTAATATAGTAATGACATGGGTCAGTCTAGCTTAACCTTCCCAATGCCCCCAGCTCGATCCGAGTTGTGGTTCTCCTGGAAAAAAACCACGTGATGAAATTAATCATCATATTTATCCTTTTGTTACTAATACCGCGTTAATTTGGA
Source organism: Artemisia tridentata subsp. tridentata (assembly GCA_021014915.2). Taxonomy (NCBI): domain Eukaryota; kingdom Viridiplantae; phylum Streptophyta; class Magnoliopsida; order Asterales; family Asteraceae; genus Artemisia; species Artemisia tridentata. The sequence goes on from CP139507.1 coordinate 368,915,754, forward strand.
TATGGATCTTTGTCATTCCATAATTAACTATTATGTTTCTCGTTGTTTATGATTGATCAAGATTACCAAATCATCTGAACGTCTTCCAGATAGACTTTGGGTATGGCCATACAAACATCTTGTCAACCCTACGAGAGGCCCAGCAGTATTATACTTCAAAACAAATTTGAAGGAACAAATCCTTTATTGACTACGAGCATAACCCTTGAATTTCACATCATTTTCGAAAATTGCCCTTATAACTACCTTTTACGGTTAGCGTTAGACCATCTTACAGAAAATGAGCTACATTCTCGGCAATTATCTGGTATCTCAAGTCTGAGGATAAATATTCATGATATACTTGATGACTATGATCCATAAAGTATAATCATGTGGTTGGGATAAGTCCTATATTCAATTTATCCAATATTGAATATCATGTGACATTGGTGTCTCAACCTTACAGTACATTCTACCAATCATCACATTTGTCTTAGTTCAATAATATTCCCATATTATTGATCGACAACGGACTATTTAGAATAACATTAGTTATTCATGGATTTAAACATGCAAATATAGGACACAAATATTAATAATGAGAATAAACGTTATCCGCACTTTATTTCATTAAAATAATAATTGTTTACATGTCCCTTATCCAAATACTAACTAGATCAATGCATGATAATTCTCATTAATGAATTATGCCACAAGTCATGTTCCACATACTTGTTGACAAGGCATAAATCAACTAATGTTAATCTATCGGAATTTTGAGAATACTTATTTCATATAATGAAATTCTTGTATGTGTGCATTCATCTATCTAGATATTGCCACATACTTCATAAAATGCGTGACATCCTCATGCACGAATTTATGACAATTAAACTACCAAACCTTGTAGTTAAAGTATTCTAATTCTTTATGTATAATGCAACTATGCTCATATTGAGCATAACTAGTACACATGGTTTCCTAATAAGGATGAGCTCCCACCATGACTAGTATTGAGTGTCATCTCAATCCTACTAGCATCATTGTATCCAAACAACAATATGCTCTTTTAAAGTTCCGTAAACTTTTAACATTTATCGTGTAATGTTTGATATCTTCAAATCCTTCAAGATTTGACACCTATATCAATCAAGCAATAACTTGCCATATGGTTCATATTTAGAATTTTGGAGCAAATCCAGGCTGAGGATGTAAATTCTAAACCATATCCATTACACTTAGCTATCTAATAATTTTCAATTAGATACTAATGTTGTCAATCATCTTGCATCCAAGCATGATACAACAAGCAACATGATGTACATGAATAATCCTTTTGTCAACCTTAGATTTATTCATGTCATATATTTTCAAAGATATGTTTCTATCTAGATCTTCTAATAGAATATCATGTTCTTTTAGAATCAGTTATTTTAACCGCTTATGTTTATGATCAAATAAACATATACTTCAAGGTTTTATTTTCTATGTGAAGTTTCATTCCTAACTAAGACTTAACATTTAATGTTAACGTCAATGAAATGTTACTTCCCATATGTTATTCAACATATATGAAATAAGAAAATAAATACATCACTCCCACTAGCTTTCAGGAATATCAAGAAATATCTTAATTTTAATTATAAATCAAAACTAGATTTAATAACTAAAATAAGTATATCTTTTAGATGCATGCATTAATCCATTTACAAATGATTTGCACTTTTGTATACTATTAAAGATTATTTGAATTCAAACACTCCTTTCAATTACTTTTCGTCCTCGCTCAAGTAATTATCCAAGAAAGAGTTTTGACATTCCATTATTAATTTCATATAAATGAAACTAATAATGACAATCATAATCTTTATATATTTAATGTGCTTAGAAAGAATTTCAATCACATTTAATTGCTTAATTGTGATTGATAATCTTTTCACATATTAAATATGTATACAAATTTGTCCATTATGATTTCTACACAAGAATTTAAATGTCTAGGATTTTCATTTCCTTTGCAGAAATTCATTTCCATTCTATAGTGTAACTATAGAGTTCAAGATTAACTACGTTTCCAAACTAGTTATCTTTTTGGACAGCATCTAATTTATTCATAGTATGAGTAATTTGCCAAATAACATTTGCAATTTATTAACAGGCATATCACTATCCTGTAACTCATAACCCTCAACATATTCTACAAATATTTGAGATATCCTTGCGGATCTATGAATAAGAATTCCATCATCTTGAGATTTAACACTAACATGTTAAATCCTCATTATGATTTTGCTAGCGTATTTAGAAGATTATGTATCTTGTAATTTTTATCTTTTGAAGATAAAACTCCCACTCGCCTTTTGCAATTTATAGATTACCTATAAATGCTTAGCAAATAGAGCAACACTAAACTTGTTCTCTTTTGGGACTTTACAAATACATATTGACAGTTTCTAACCTTAATTTGTTAATAACCTACTCAACAAGTAGTTTAACAAATTCTGAACTTCAATTTTAAGACTTAATGTGATTGATCACATTCCATATTAAATGGTGTCTTATTAATCTTCTAGGTTGGAGTCTTAATTGAGTATATCTAATCCATACTCAATTTTCTAACCTTGATATCTTTAGGAAGAGAAGAAGATATAGTTATCTTAAATCAAACAATATAACAAGAGTTTGATTCTCCCAACTGAACATACCATAAACACTATGTATTTCATTAGGATTAATATTGTAAGTCATTCTTACAATATATATAAGATAAACATATATATCGTTTTGGCTTACATATTTACCAACTAAATCATCTTAATGGTAAAATAGATTTTTCAAGCCAGTTGCATGCTTTATAACTTAAGTGCCTTATTTGTCCAAGCCACTTAATATCTATGTCTTACCAAAAAGACATAAACTGTTATAATCCCAATCCACGTTATAAATCATTGATCAACTCAATGACTCCTTGTATATGTCTTAATTAAAAACCATATCAAGTTAACATCTTACTTTGTTTATAAGTCTTATAATGATAAAGGACTTCATGTTTATATCACTACAATATATAAACACGTATAACTAAAGTAATTGTGAACACCTCATAATGGTTTCAATCGTTATTTCAAGTTAATTTATTACTTCATATATTTATGTCATTCCAAGAATACATAAACATCTAGATATGAAGTAGTATAAGATTACTTCATTTATTTATGTCATTACAACAATACATAAATATTCACATTTGAAGTAGTCTTATTATCATAATGACACTTGTTCTAATAATTATCTAATTTTTTAGAAACTTGTAAATTAACATAGTTTCATTATTTCAGCCGAGGCTGCAATGATGAAAGTATGTAATTTACATTGTCATTAATATCTAGTAATGAAAGTAGATATTAACTCCAAGTGTTCTATAAATTAGAATGTGTAAAAAACACATTAGAACATCAATCTCTGACCTTGCAGTCAAGAGAATCCTTTAAGTCATATTCCTTTATGTTGTTGCTTGCACACAATAAGATTTCTCCCACTTGTGCATGGAACAACATTACGTAACAGATAAACAACACGTCAATAGTTTGCTTATTTGATCAATATGATTGTGTCGTAGATATAAGTAGATATATAATCACCTTGTCTATTAAGAAAAACGTACACGACTATCCTTAATACCACAAGTGTCTATAATTGGAAAGTAATCATCTCAAGAGATTCTAGAGATAATCCGGGTTACTACCAAGGTGTCAAGACTTGTAGCTCCCACTGAATTAAAGATCACTGCATGAACTCATTATTCAGTAATTACAACACTATGCTCCCACTGGATTTGACAACATTATAAATGTTTCAAAACTAGTAAAAGCAATTAGCGTGCTGTTTACTTTCCTACACCTTTGAGGCATCCCTTACGTAACACTACTAAGGTACTTCAAAGAATGTATTCTACTTGTCAATGATGGAATATCCATCAATGCAATTAACTTGAAAGAATTGGGTATGCAATTTCTTCCTTAATTAGGTCTACCATCCCCATCATGGAATGTAGCACCTTTGAATGGTTAAAGTATAACAACTAGATTAAACATTCTAGTTTGCCTTTTACCACTTTTGCGGTAATTAGTCTAGTTTCTAATTTAATAACTCCTAACCATGCAATTTCTACCGAAATTCGCCATGAGTTATTTCTTAGAATTTAGACAATTCTAATTTATCCTATTATACCTTTCTCACTCATGAAAAGGAATAGGATTAAGTCTCACTCTTCACACGGAAAGTGGACTCGGTTTATTCTTTTCAGCAAAAATTGACTCTATCCAAACCCCTATGGGTGTAGATCAATTTACTACTAAAAGAATATCCCATGTTTACGGTTTTAACGTTGCATTAAATACATTAAAAGAATTTTCAAAATTCAATTTAGTATTTTTGATAATTAACTTTTCAAGAAAATTAAACACCCACGGTAAATAAAATTTCACCATTTAATTTTCATTGAAAATTAGGATCCAAATTGACGTCGTTTCATCACATCAGCTTTGGCTGCCAGCAATGAAAGTACTCAATAAGGTAGAGCTACACTCAATTGCCAATATACAATTGCAATTCCTAGAATCATGGGACTTACATTATTTTGCCAACATCAGTTGCAAATGTAAGCATGTTTCATCCCCAAATCTTTATGCCTTGACGCCGTCCCATCACATTCAGCTTTGGCTGCTAGTGATGAAAGTGCCCAATTAAGTTCACAAACTTAAGAAACTGTAAATTGACGTCGTTTCATTGCATTCAGCTTTGGCTGCTAGCAACGAAAGTACTCAATTTACCCTTAGACAACCACCCTTTGAACATCAACATTCAGCTTTGGCTGCTAGTGATGTAGGATGAAACCTTAGGTGTTCCTTTTTGTAGTTGGATGGCATATTACTTAAATTTTTAAGGGTATTAAATTTTTGATGTATTAAATCAAAAAATATGTACAAAGATGTCATGCATTCATCTTTGTATCATATGTTTTCTACAAAAACCAGTTTACTCATTCGTAAGCTCAAATCATCAAAGTTTTTAATTGAGGCGTTGAGCAAATTATAACATTGCCTTAAGATGCTTCGTACTTTTTCATGGTGTACTTGGTAAGTCTATTATTGACGCACAGGCGAGCGGAGGGACGACAGCCGCCGAAGCTGGTTAAAACCGTGCCCCTCTAAGGTCACAATTTAATGTGAACCAACCTTAAACCCACTTTATAGTTTGTCAATAATAGGTCCGCCGCTTCGACCACTTTTGTACAGTCGCATCAATCAACTAAAACTTATGATTTTCTTGCTTAAAACAATTTATGTAGTAAATTATTAATTGCTAGTCTCGCCTGGGAGCAAATTACCGTGCGAAGCGAACCACTGTCGGCACATAAGACTTGGCAATTAAATGGTTTACTACAAAGGTTTCATAGTTATTATGTTCATTTATTTTTATTTTGAAAAATTACCCTCTTTGTTGTTACAATCCATCATAATTAAACACACAAAGAACAAGTAATTCAAAAAAATAAATAAACACATAATAACACATATATGATCATTAACAATATCATATAGCCACATGCAAACCTTTTTGATAAATCCTATTAATTATCTATGTGAATTTATATGTATCTAATCAATAAAACTCCCATTGGTTTTCGAGCTCATTGTACCCAATGGACCACAGACGCCAAATAAATTTGGCCGCGTAAGTTTTGATCAATTAGATACCACATTGCACATAACCAATTTTAATTAATATATTAGGGTCTTCCCTAATTTAAGATCTATCTTAAAATCATGTGGCAAACAAATCAACAAACATTCCATGACAAAATATGCAAGATTTTGTCATGGATCCCATATTGCACATATAATCATGTTAACACATATTATCATGTCAATATATCCTGTACGCAATCTAATTAATTAACGACATCACATAAGGTACTCATTAATTAATCCCTAAAAATTGCATGCAATCCTAGGGTTTCTACAAGTTTTCTACAAAAACTAAAACCCTAAATTTTAAATTATGGGTGTCGACCCAATTTATTACAAAGTTAGGGTTTATAAAATAAAAAACCCTAGATCAATAAAGATTGCATGTATCTAATCATAGATTCAATTTTTAAGGTTTTTATGTAATCAATTACATGTTAAAACGCGGCTCATGATGCCACTGTTGGAATATGTGAATCATAAATAAACTATAAACACATAATCATCACGAGTAAGCGCAGCGGAATGGATCTACATAAACATGTAAATTAATTAACATAAATTAAATAGATGCGTACCTTGTTTGATTCCTAGCAAGAACAAGGAATCACGTGCTCCAAGAACAATATAAACCCTAATAGGGTTTTAGGATGGATCGACAAGGGTAAGTAACACTTCCAAGATCACAAGCTAAAGTAAGCTTGTCACTCGTTCCTGTACACACGTATTACTAGCGTCTCAATGTGAAAAGCTAGGTTCATGTATCACAAATAAAACATCACAACACCTAGGGTTTGATGTTCTTGATAATACATGATCGAATCCACTAACAAGAATATAAAAGAGTAAATTTATATTCATGCATATACACATTCATGCATAGTACACGAATGTAATAATGCATTCACATGCATACCATTACATCTTATACTGTATATGATTGAATGTCAGTGAGTTGGTGGAAAATAAAGAGAACCGAATGATTAAATTCGGTTTAGGGATATGTGTTGTGATCGATTATTATAAAACAAAAGGTTGCTTTTATAGCAATAAAACTTGTCCTTCAAGATTTATTCTTCACCTCCTCATGTTTCATAAAACGACACTTAACCCCTTTTTCTTTTCTTGTTCGACCATATAAATATTTGTGATTTAATAATTAATCATAAATCATTATATTAATTATTAATACATTGAGACTCATACGTAATGTGTGCAATCCCGAGCCTCGGGTTCGAAACCGGACATACAAATATTAATAAATAATCCATAAACTCTAACAGCTCCCACTTGGATATTCATTAATATAGTAATGACATGGGTCAGTCTAGCTTAACCTTCCCAATGCCCCCAGCTCGATCCGAGTTGTGGTTCTCCTGGAAAAAAACCCGGGGGCGGTGACCCTGAAGACGGTGGGCGTAACGACGGTGTTCCTGTAGGCGACTCCATTGAAGGTGGATCTGCTGCAGTCAATGTCTGATTTTACTTTCTTTTTTTTTATTATTTTTTTTGTTAATGTATCACTTGTGATTCATAGCTTTTCAATATTGTTTCTTGAAAATTTATGATCAATAGTTTGGAATAATTTTTTATGAGGATTTTTGTGATTCATACATTACTTGTATCATGGTATCACTTTTGATATTCTGTTAAAAAGGATGTAATACTTGGGTTTGATTTTGATATTTATATCACTTGTGATATTCTGTTAAATTTGATGCAACACTTTATTTGATTTTTAAAATATGTCAACATTTTTATATTATAAGTTTTGTTTCTTGTTTTTATACATATTTGGTGTATGTAATTGACAGTGTTATATCTCTTGTGATATGAAAGATTTTAATGTAAAACAAAATGTTTTAGTTAGCTAAAATTAATTTCACGTGTGATACTATTAGTTTACATACAAATGATCATACAAGTCACTTAACCATTCATAGAATAGTATAAACTCGGGCACCATGCAATGTGGCTCGGGACCTAATAAATATATATTTGGTGTCGAATACGGTGTTAAACCTATCGAAACATGCACACTCTATCAATTAAGAAAATAAATGCATTACAAATCTAACAGAAGCATGTTACAAGCTCAATATCTCTTGTGATTTCTCATATTATCACAACATTCATCACATTATCACAATAATCCCTCAATAACTACTAACTACCACACTTTTATTGCTAATTTGTTGTGTATCTCATTCTCATGATGTTCAACTTTTTGGAGGAGAATTTGATATCATATGTGACATCACAGATGTGTTGGCTTCTTCTATTTGTTGAATCATGTGTGATATCACAGGTGATATCACATGTGATATAACATGTGTTTGAGCTTCTGTAGTTTGTTTATGAAGATGTTGTGCTTTGTTTAACCATAGCTTCTTCAGTTTGCTGATTCAACCATAGATATTTTCAAATCCCGTTGTAAAACCTATTGAAATACGCACAATGTATCCATTAAATAGACAAATCCAATCACAACTTAAATAATAAGCAAAATCAAACTAAATAACTATGTGTTTAAAGCAAAATCAACCTGTTTAAGCTGTTTAATCTAACAACTTAAATAATAAGCAATATTGCACAATAATAAACAGCTTATTAGTAACTAAAACACAATTATCATCCACAAAAAGCACATAAAACATCAAAATTAAGCTGTAACAAAGGTGATAAAACACACAATACATAGTATATCATCAAAACTTTTAACAAAAAAAAAAAAAAAAAAAAAAAAAAAAAAAAAAAATCTTTAACTATGATTTTAAAACAATAACAATGAAATATCAAAAGTGATATTATACATGACGTATAATAAAGCTTAACAAGTAAACAAAAAAACCTATCAACTAAAAAAAATTTCACGAGTGATAATACAAATATCACTAGTGATAATACACATATACAGTTTAACTTCAAATATCACTGATGATACTAAACATATGATACATTTAACTCACACATTTCATCAAACACTTGGTGTGCATCCATGTATACAAAAGTTTCTACTTAGAGCAACCTAGTTCACATTACCAAATTAAACTAAATACCACTCAAAACTTTAACAAACAAATATTCACAAATCAAGATGGATTAAGCAACTGCTCGCTATGACCCATTTCTATGAGTTTCAATCTCTTGTGAACCATTTTTTTCCCCGTAACAATGTCTTCATTCTAAATCTCTTCATTATGAACCATTTTTTTGGGGATCTGGTTCTGATTGCCTCGATTCATCCATTTCTATGAATTTTATTAGATTTTGAAGGTTAAAACTTTTTGATTATGATATATTTTTTGTTTATTTTCGAAGTTTGATAGAGAGAGAAAATTGGTTTATATGTGTGTTTTTTGATTTCGTTTAGAGAGAGAAAGTGAGATTTTTGTTGATAGTGAAAGTGTGTGAAAATGATCGGTTTGGGTGTGTGTTTGTGGGGCGATATTTACAAAAGTGGTCCATCTGTGTTTTTTATTCTTAAAATCTGTCTTTTTGATCCAACGGCTCTCCTTTCTCCCTTGGTATGCAGCATTTTTTAGGTAAGCAAAATAAAGTGACTAATATAACAACTTCTAAAATATTTTGTTGCGTGTATCATCACTGCTTACAAAATCATTTGGTAAGGTTATTCTCTAGTTTGTTGATAAAATACTAGTTCTCTTAATGGGTTTGTCTAATGACTGCCCTCGGAACACTGGTTAAAATATATTAATCAAACACAACAAATTTTCTTTTTCAATCAAAATATACATTTAATACACATTAATCAAACTGAAAAATTAGCTTAATTAAATGTTATTTTTAATTTAATGAGTATCAAGTTTATTTGTTTGAATGTATAAAATAATACTTCAAGAGCACTTGTTACACAATCCCTCTCTTAATAAACAATGTCAACTGATTCATATTTTACGTTTTAAAAGATATAACAAGTTAAATTAAAGTAAACAAAAACATTAAATAATTTTTAACTTTTAATTTTTTTGTTAGAAATGAATTAAAAGATTACGAAGTGTTTTACGAAATACCCTATAAACTTAGTTAAATGATAGTCTAGCTCTTTGACACAAGTTTAACACTCTCTTCTCAAGTTTTAAATCAAAGTAAAATGAAAATATATGAAGGGAAAAAAGAAAAGAAAAGAAAAAGGTTTGTTCACATGTTCTTGAAATAGAGGGGAAAAAAAGAAAAAAACTAATCATAAACCATGTTTTTAAGTTAGAGGAAAAGTAAAATAAGTTATTCAAATTACATGTATACTCTTTTAATTCTTAGTGACAAATATTTAAAAAAAGACATATTAGTCTTAACACATAATATATTTAAGTTACTTTTTTTCTTTCCTCCCATAAATGGGAAAAATTCATCTCATGTCGTTTTCCACTTTCTTTTCCTTTATTAAATAAAAACCTAATAATACAAAAAACATTTCATTTTTTTTTTCTTTTCCTCTCAAATTTTAACTAAAAAACAGAGTGTAAACGAAAGTTAAAGTTTGTAGGTAATCTTTGAAACTGTCAAATCAATGTGATTGATATGATAAGAATGTATTGATTTGATTGATTCATTAACACAAAAACATCGTACAAATAAATAGGAGATCACAAAATATTCTAGAGTTGGGCTTGAGCCTGTTACAACTATACAACATATTATAGGCTAACACTCCCCCGCAGTCGAAGCGGGTGGACAACGGACGCTGATACTGGTATGAAATTCTTTAAATAGTGCTGATGGAAAGCCTTTGGTGAAGATGTCGGCATACTGATATCGAGAAGGAACATGAAGCACCCGAACTTGACCAGCAGCAACCAAGTCTCGAACAAAATGAATATCAATCTCAATGTGCTTCGTACGCTGATGCTGAACCGGATTACAAGATAAATAAACAACACTAACATTATCACAGTAGACAAGCGTAGCGGAAGACAAAGGTGTGTGCAGCTCACGAAGTAAATTCCGTAACCAACAAGTTTCAGCAACAGCATTGGCAACACTACGATACTCTGCCTCTGCACTAGAGCGAGAAAGCGTCAGTTGACGCTTAGAGGACAAAGAGAGTAAGTTGTTGCCAAGAAATACACAATACCCAGAAGTCGATCTCCTAGTGGTTGAACAACCAGCCCAATCTGCATCCGAATAAGCAACCAAAGATGTCGTGGAAGATGCAAACAACTGTAACCATAGTCTAATTTACCCCGAACATACGCAAAATCCGTTTAAGAGCCGAGAAATGAGGCTCTCGAGGATCATGCATATAAAGACAAACCTACTGAACTGCATACGATATATCAGGTCTAGTAAATGTAAGATATTTTAGAGAACCCGCAAAACTCCGATATAAATTTGGATCAGATATCGGATCACCATCATCCCCCAGTTTAGACTCAGTATCAACAGGATTCCGACAAGGGTTACAATTAACCATATGTTCTCTCTCCAAAACCTAAATAGCATATTTCTTCTGAGATAAAAACAACCCTGAGAATCAAGGAATACCATAAGTTATGCTCTTTTTAGATGTTAACCATCTCAATCCACTCATAATCACATTATACATACCATATGTAAACAATTAATATAACAAATATATCAAATGTCTTGAGATTATAAAGAAGTATAGAGTTTCGGAACTTTGTATGCCGTACATAAATATGAAGCAAAATTCCGTTGTGACAGAAATAAAACATGAACCATTTCAAAATATTTAAATGCATTTTTAAACCTTCTACAGTAGTACAGTGAATGATCTTAAGAGAGCTAGGAGTCATAACACCAAATAACACCAAAAACCCCACCACGCCAGCGCCACATCATTTTAACACCAAATAACATAACACAAAAAAATCACCCTTTATCATAACACCACCTTTTGGGATCCACCTTTAAAAAAAATACAATTTTCAAATTAACCCCTTAACTAATATTTCAATCATTAAATAAACACTTCACTAATATTTCATTCATAAAGATAAACATTACATAAACACTAAATAAACATTACATAAAATACAATACAAAATACGATACGAAAACAAAACATACGATACAAAATACATAAACATATCTTAATCTGAATGCTCCTCGCATGCAGAATCATACTCTGGGGACTCCACAAACCCAAATTCCAATCTGTGCACCGCCGTTTCTGCTTCTTCTTTCTAGAGTCTCTCCTCCCACTCTTGTTGAATCCTTGCTTGTTCTGCTTCAACTTCGCTTAAAGCCTCTTCGCCACACATAATTTCATAATGTTGTCTTGTAGTTAAGCCATGCTCATCAACTGCCTCGTCTTCATAACCCGTAAATTGATAATGTTGTTGCTCAATAAATCCATGCGCATCAGCTGAAGTTGATGCATCTAGCCCAAGTTGATTCAGCTGTTGTGATACCGAACCAACAATTTTGTTTTATTCATAACTCCAACGGATTTTGTTGCTGATGATGTCTTGTATCAGTGAAACACACGTCCACAACGTTTCACTCCTCTTTCCTAGCTTCATCGCTCAAAAATTTGTCTATCACAGCTTGTCTTTCCGGCGAAATGTCTTTGCATTTCGCGTATTGTTTTCTCAAATGTTCTTTCTTTGCTTTTGTGTGCTCAAACAGCTTGATAACTTCGACAATAGCCTTCTGTCGAGCCGCATCATCTTGATCGCATTGTTTTTTAGCATAAGCTTGCATTTCTTCGACAGAATGAGGGAGATAACAAGCCATAATGTGTAGGGTTTATAATTATTGTGTGAGTTAAGTGTGAAAATATTGGGTAAATGGGTGTTGTATTTATAGAGGAGTTAAGATTTAATAATAAAAAGTATTATTAAAAAAAAAAAAAAAAAAAAAAAAAAAAAAAAAAAAAAAAAAAAAAACTTACCTTTAATTCCAAAGGGGTGTTTTGAAAATGTAGCCGTTAACCCCAAAAGTGATTTTTTTTTTCCAACAATGCGTTCCAACGTACGTTGGTAAATCAACGCAAAACATAACGCGAAGCCATTGTAGGATAGGACGGAATGGTTAACGCACGAAAATGCAAGCCACATCAGCCATAACGCCATGGCTGCGTTATGACTCCCAGCTCTCTAATAGGTGTATATATCTAAAGTGTATATGTTTGAAGTGTATCAGCAAAATATTAGCCCAATAATCGTACCCGAAAACTTCTATGTCTAGCTTTGATATCTTGGTTTCGTTAATCATATATTCGCGAAATTGGAGTTAAGTTTTAGTTAAATGTTATTTAGTTTTATAGACATGCATTTATAAGAAAATACACAATTAACGAAAGAGTACAACAATTACACTGTACCACTAACAAAACTTTATATTTAGTTTCTCAAATTCTTTTTGATCAGGTGAAATCTGAAGTAGAAAAAGATAATTTAAACATACAAAAAGACTAATCTGAAGTAGAAAAATATTTTTATTTTACGGAAACAACCCAAACAGAAAGGATTCAGATGACTACATCAATACGTAGTTGGTTGAGTCTATTAATGGAAATAAACAACTACCGTAAATACTTCTGACTCCGAGATTCAACCTGAAAGTGCGCGCCCCAAGGCTTATATAATGGTAAAAGGAGATAATTTGCACTTGGATTTTAATTTGCATGAATCAATGTATAAACAGTACAATTTTTTATTGAATAGATTGGAGTGTCCTATTTAAAAGTTGAGTGTACCAAATTATTTTCGAATGGTAAATGATATATCATCATATTCTTTTATTCTACTTAGGGGACTCGGAGTGCCCCAACGGGCTGCCCAAAGGGCTCTTGAACCCGGCGGGTACACCGTTCCGTCTTGGGAGGGTTGGCATGGGAGGGTTGGTGGGCGGGTATTTTACCCTGTGATGAAGCCGCTCAATCGAACGTTAAAGGAGGCAGTGTGTAACATTTAATTTTTTGTCCTTTGTCAATTTTGAACGTTACAAGGGGGCATTAAAAACAGAACGTTGGGCATTCAAAAAAATAAAATAAATCGCCTCTTCCCTTCCTGCTTCATTTCGAGGCATTAAAAAAAAATTAACTCCACTTTCTTCATCTTCAACCTTTATGAAATGTTATGTGTTTTAGTTATAAATTGTGTAGTTTAATAGTTTAGGGAGAAAAAATAAAAAAGTTGGGAGGGCTGAAAAATCATGGCCGCGAGTGAAATTGGTTGGGAGGGCTGAAGGGTTGAGCTGAGTTGGCATAATTTTATTGGATAAATTTGGGAGGGTTGAAAAATTGAGAGTCATGACTCCTTGTCCCCTTATCTTCTTACTCATATGATCGTGACAAGTAACACCATTTACGGTTTAATTGTAGAGATATAACTAGTTATAATGCCCGCGTTTAAAATTTTTAATAATGTATTTTTACCTATTAAAAAACAAATAGTTTTTTTTGTTTTTTTTTTTTTTTTTTTTTTTTTTTTTTTAGTTATGTTTCTTAATTTTGTTTTATAATTATGTTTGATGTACATTGTAATAGTTCGTATATGATATTTTCAATTTTTCATAGACCTGGTCATCTTTATGTATAAAGTTTAGCTTCTGCATGTTGTGTTTGTATATCGATAATTAGTGTTTTATAATTATATTCTAGTTAATTACATGTGAACTATAGTAAAAACATGGAGGTGTAAACAAAACATACCTGGAGACACAAAGCCATTTGCCATAAAAAGCAGGAGAAAACCACAAATCATAAGGTTACATAACTACTTTGATCATAAGTAAATACTGAATAAACATAATTGCCTTGTATGTAATAGATGAAATCCGTCATTTCTACAATAAGGGTTTATATCTTGGATTAGCGTTGGATTTTCTTAGAATATATTTGCCACCAAATCTCGCTTAATTTGATCAACTGATATCTTTTATCCTATTTCTGTTAGATGGACACTATCCCCTAATTAGATGGACACTATCCCCTAATAAGAAATTACTGTCATCAAGCATGTTGGGATGAATTTGTTATATAATATACTTGCTTCTAAATATTCTGTTCCACAACATCCTTTAGTTGTGACTTGAAAACCTGTTGAATATTAGCAACTAACATGCAATTCACTTGAATGGGCACAAAGCAACTAACATACAATGCACTTAAATGTGTCTCCCAAGTTTAAACCAAACAATGCTTTAATGTTATGATAATAGGGGGTCAATAGATTATTATGTATCTCGAGGCTAAGATAATTCTTACGGTGACCGTAAAACATAAGCATTGATGTCACCTTCTATTGTTGCAAAGACAACAATTGAGCGAGAAGTTGGACCTGCTTACATTATCATTGCACACATCAGTTAGCGTGTGAATGATAGTACGACTAACGACTGTATGAGGTCCTTATGCATTTGATGTGTTATAGTATGATTCTTTGCATTGGATGTGTTACAATATGATTCTTTTTCTGGTAAGCAGGCAGTCACAAACACCAGTTAAACGGGTGCATGAGCCATAGCCAAACAGCCGTTAAAAGTTGAAAATTTGTATATGACTGATATGTGTCTAAAAACACATATATATTACCCGTTTTAAACCCACATAAACGTCCAAAAACACACAAATATTATAAATATCATTGAAAATGTGTTTTTATCTGTTTCAGATGCAAAATGATTGAAAATAAGTGAAAACGAACCAAGTTTGCATAAATGACAAGTCTAGTCCCTCAAGTTTCAAAAGTTGTCAAATTTAGTCCCCGGGTGTTTTTAAAAATGGAAAATCATGTTTTAAACCCTTGTACTATTTAAACTTGACAAGATATACCCTTGTGATAACTATGGTGAAATTACAGTTTCAGCCCCTCATCAATGCAAGAATTACAAGATTGGTCCCTATGATTATTTAGTTAACTAAATCCGGATCCAATACTATCCCTAAAATCCAAACCCACTAAATAAAACCCAATTACTAAATCCTAAACCCAGTCAACCCATCCCAATCCTATTATCTAAGCCCAAGCCCAATCCCTTTTTAATACAACCCGACCCAAGCCTGGTATTAATAATACCAGTTTGACCTTTGGTCAAACATCTTCTTCCTCACACAATACCGCCAAAAGCCAATACCACTTCCACCCACAGCATTCACTGCCACCTTCCCCCTCCATCACATCCTACCTCTAAACCCACCAATCACAAACCAAAGCCACCCACAATTAATGCTTCCTTACACACAAGCAGAGCAATTTGCTCTGTTTACCCTTTCCCGCCAAAAACACGTGTCACATGGAGAGTGGACCAAAAAGAGCAGAGAGAGGTGGGAAATGATGACAATGAAGCTGGAAACCCTAATCTTGAGCTATAAATAGAAGAGGAAGCATGGAGGAAGAAGTAGTAGTTAAATTAGTATAATCGTTTTATTTAAATCAATCCTAATTATTGTAATTCTCAACTTAAGTTATCAATATAAGTTTATTTCAGTTACTTTGTTTCAGTTTAAAGTTAATTAGTACTCAAGTTCAAGTTATATTTAATTTCATGTTACTGTAATTCGTATCTATTATATAAGCTAGTGATAATCACTCAAAAGCCTTAAATACCCATTCTATAAGCTTATGGAAGCTTGTCATAGCTTGGTGTAAGCTTGTTTAGTGTAACTCAGTGCTGTTCCAAGAAAAAGAAAGAAAAGTCAACGAAAGTCAATGGAAGTCAAACAAGCTACTCTGGAAGAACAAGCTGAAACTCTGGAAGGAAATGGTTTAGTGGCTTCATGGGAAGCCTATAAGTGGTTCTTGGTCCTAGTTCTTTGGTTCACTGTTCAATTCGATTGTAAGCTTGATTTTCAAGTTTTCTTGATTTCTCAATATTACTGTTAAGTAGTTTATTAATAGCTTGTTATTATAAATATTAGCTTTTCAATAGTTCACAGACATATTTCATTCAAGTTCTTTAGTTTGAATTGCCTTGTTTTTCTTTTTCACTTAAATAACCAATAAAAGCCAAAAATAGAAACAATAAGCTAGCTTAATTAGTATACTTAAATTTCAGTCACAAGTTCATTTTCAGTAGCTTAATATACTTAGAGTATCATTAGATTTCATTTTAGAGCTTAACATAATCATTTTCAGTTAGAAAACACCAAAACAGTCCCCTAAAGGGTTGTTTGGTACAACTCTGTCACACTAGCCAAACATCCCATTACTGTTACATTACCACAAGCCCAAGTTTGTTTAAGCTAAATACAGTCCATATAAGCTCTTGTGTACCTTTGATCAACCATTTAGCTAGTTTTAGCACTTTTGTACCCACTGTGTGAGTTTTGGACTGCCAAGAGCTCATACAAGCTCACACAAGCCACAAGCTTGTTTTGGCCAAGCCTTTGGCATTTTTACATCTCATTTGGTCTGCTTAGTCAATCCTTAAAGACCCTAGGCCATTGCACAAGTGTGCAATAAAATAGCACAACATCAGTAAGTAAACTGCATATAGCAGTTTTTGTTAGTTTTTGGAAACTTTAAGAATTTTTATCTCACTCTCTATAAGCCCGAATAAGCTCGTTTTTCTTGATTCTTAAACTTCACCAGCTAGTCTCCACTAGGGAATTTTACTTTCGAATTTTAGAACTTGCTAAGGCCTCGAAAAAGGCCCTCGAACAGGCCCATTTTTGCCCTGCTGCTGTCGCAACAGCAGCTATTGGGTTTGTTTGATTCATGTTTCTAGCTTGATTCTTGTTGTTCTACTTGATTATTGTTGTTGTTTGTTGTTATAATTATTGTTGTTGCATGAGTTTAAGGTTGAGCTTGTTGATTTAGTTGTAGCTTAAATGCGTAGTTGGTAGTTTTTAATTTGCTCAAAACATATTTTAGCTCATAAGCCTTCCACTGTTGGAATTTCAACTTTGCAAAAGCTTCATTTAAGCTTTACAACAAAAGCCCCTTTACAAAACTTTGTTATTTTTGTTGTTAAAAAGTGTTGCAAAAAGAAAAAAATTAAAAAATAAAAGTTTAGCTATTTTAAAACCTTTAGCTTGTTTAGATATTTTCTAGTTTTTAAAAACAAAAAAAAAACATGCCTACTGTTAAAAATATGCATTCCAAACTAGTCTATCTAGCTTAAAATAAAAATATTGTCTTTATTAAAGTTGCTTAGAATTAGTTTAAAAGTTATTTTGTAAAAAGAAAATCGAAAAAAAAAATAAAAACGCAAAAAGTGGGGTTGTGGGATTCGAACTCAAGACCTCTCGGATAGGATAGCATGCGCCCAACACAACACCCCCTTCCACTAGCTCTGGAGCACCAGTTCTGTCATAGTCTCCACTCCAATTCTATTTAACCCATTTTTTTCTAAAAAGCTATTCGAAATAGTTTAGCTTATTGTAGCTTATTCGTATAAGCTGCACCCCCCACTATATTTTTCTTAGCTTTGTTATATCATAAAGTATTTTAGATAAAAATTTCAGATTTTTTAGAATAGTTTTAGTATTTATTTCGTATTTTTGTTTGAATAATAGTAATTAAATCATAATAAAAAATATAAAAGTCAAAAAAATATAAATCTTTTTTCTAAAATTTTCTTTTATCATATAGAACCTGTAAAAAATAAATTTATACCCATAGTGTTTATATTTCACAAATTTTACGTTTTAACTCGCGCACGTACGTTATTTTTATTAATAACGCTCGTTTTCAGTTTTCTTTATAGTTTTTGTATACGTAAGTTTTAGATAACCGTTTTTCTTACATTTTTAATCGTTTTTAATTATCCTTCACATATTTTAGCTTAGAATCCCAAAACTCTTTTATTAGAACACTTGTAGAGTTAATTTTACATATATCTCAGTATTAATCGCGTTTTAATTAAATCCCGACTCGCGTTTTTAGTGTAATTTAGATTAAACGATTCAGAAAAATAGTGATAGCTTCTATTTAATAGATTTTATCTTGTTAAAGCAAAATCAAAATATCTGATTCATCAATCACTCTAATCCAAATTCTAAGCAATCGTCAATTTCACACCTCGTTGGGAGACGACCTGGGTGATCACTTGCCCAGTATACACACTACACGGATCAATGACAAAGTTGAAAATTTGTATATGACAGACCCTAACACCGATAACAAAATTGTTGCAGCAACCATAACCAATAATTTTCTTTACAAAAACCCAAACGCCATGTACAAAGATCAGATGGGTAACTTCTCTGGAACCCCTCGATTTTGATTTGGAGATTAATTTTAATGTATTTTAATTTGGTTTGTGGATATGATGATAATTTGAAAAACAAATATGACATTGAGTTTTATAGTTCTTAACATCAATGGAGTGGTTAGTTCCCTTTAATAAACAGGAAGCATTCAAAATATGCATACATGATACTAAAGTCTCCGTGCCTCAAAAAATAGCATAATTTAAAGGTACACATACAAATTCTATTGCATTTTGTCTTCGAATTCAAATTTAAGGAACTTACATCATTCATTAAGCTCATGTTCTTCAAACTGACCGACCATTTTTCAAAACGATGATGGTGTCAACGTCTCTTATTGTGTATAATCTGTGTGCCACAATAATTGTTGTCCGGATTGACATGACTGTGTTTAATTAACGACTGTTGGACAATGAGTAGAATCAAGTGCACTTGTGGCCTCTTATAGTAGTAATATCCTGAAAGTTGGGTTCCTCTTTCGCCCACTTGAGTTTTATAGCCACCAGGTAACCCTTGAATGAACGAATGACCATTTGCAGCTTTGGAAACTTCAATTATATGGTTCATATCAGAGCTTTCGGCTATGGTTGTGGCAGATAATGCTAGTTCCTGACTAACCAATCCCATAAGTCCTCTTAACTAACTCAACTGGAGATTGTTGATATCATGGCCACCAACAACACTTGACCTACAAATTTGTAACAAAATTGGAATTAGATACTGTTAAAGAGGCAAGTCAATGTGATGTGGAACAGGTTGAACAAATCATGAAGACATTCATGGGTGCAAATTTGTAGATAAACATGTTAACTTTTGACAGAATGACAACAAACAATCATATTTTATTTGATACCTGAAGTGGGATCATAAAAGAGCTGAATCATAGAAATGATGGTACTCTTTCCCAAACCACTGGGACCAACGACTGCAGTTTGAATAACATAAACATGGCTAAACATTTGTCCAGGACATGACTGCTGAATCTTTGGGTCGCAAGGTGCACATATTTACCCTCAAATTGTGATGTCAGCATTGGCACGGCTGAGGGAATCTTCATCTCAGTAATGTACTGCACAACGCATTGCACGATGAAAAATAGGTTCACTAATGACTACAAAAAGAGAGACTACTATTTAATTAGTAGGATGCTTAACAAACCCTTATCATGTTTGTAATATTTTTGCAAATAAATGATCAGCGAGTTGATTAAAGTGAAATAATGATAATCCCACACCAATCAACAATTGCAGCAACAAAAAGGTCAAGTTTATACGGCCCATTCAAGGATAAGTAAATCGACCAAAAATATACACGAACAAAGACAAATATAACTAATGCAAATCTTGAGACCCACATCTACTATCAAGTATCAACTACTGGCAGTTTTTTTTTTTTTTTTTTTTTTTTTTTTTTTTTTTTTTTTTTAATTATTATTATTATTTTTTTTAAATCAGATAAGCAAACGAATACTGCAATCAATTGTTTGTTGGGTCGAACTTATGTCATCATCAAGTACCGATTTCACCGTTTTCGTGCCTTTTTTTCTTCTTTAACACTGTTTTTATCCTCAATGTCTAACTTCTTCTATTCCACTTGAATACTTGATAGTTAGCTGGGTCGAACTTGTGTCATCGTCAAGTACCAGTTTCACCGTTTCATGACAATTTTTCTTCTTTAACACTATTTTTTCTTATGTATTTTAAAACATGCATATAAATTATTATTGCTATTGGAAGTAATAAAGCCACTGAGTTCATGTCATAAAATTCAAACATATAATTGGGTTTGACCACTCGTGTGCAAATTGGAAATTATTAAGCTTGCATGTAGTCCAAGAGAAACGTATGACTATTAATCAAATAAAATAAACAAATTATAACGATAAAAAGGAAGAAACAGATGAAACCAAAACAATAATGTAAAGTAGTATAGCTATAGCAGTAGGAAGGTGCTCCATTGAAATGATTCGACCGCCAATCCAATGTTGAAAGCCCATTCACCACCTTTAATATCGACATGAGTTTCTAAAAGCTCAATCCGTTTATGTACAGATGCATTCTCCACACCAGGAATACACTTTGCAGTTTCTGCAGTTTTCATGTAATAGAAACAATAAAATAATCACTACATCCAATGGTTATACAGCATAAAACTATAAAAGGTATCAATAAGAGAGTACCCATCCGGAACTTTAATTGTTCTTGCTAGCAGAAATTAATTTTGATACTTCATTTTCAGACGGCATGGCTATTTGTAGATCTTCTCCATCAGTACCTAAGCATCCACCTGAAAACACAAAGTAATGTAATCAAAAACCAAATAAGGGAAAACTAAATAATCAGAAGAATATAAAGACATAAGACATACCAAAGCTCGTTCACCAAGTAGTATGTGTACATGTAAGCGTCGATACGGCCTCTTCCATGATCCTTCATTCTTGGAGACACTCACTGTGATAACTGAGGAATTGAGCTCCGCTACATATGTTGTCAGGAGATAGTCTCCATTGATATATCCATAGCCGTCACCATCATCTTCAAACAAAACACCTTCAATTTCACCTGCAGTTATGCGGGAAAGAGGCAAGCATTATTTTTGTTCAATAACTTAGCTTAAATTATAAAAATGATTGAACACATTTAGCGATTGAAAAAAACCTCAAGATTTGTTATTCAACGTTAGAAAGAATCATACCCGTCGATCCATTAGTGCCTCGATTCAAAGAAATGTTGGAATCAATATGATATAATAAAAACTGAGATACCCAAGTTTTCGAAAAAGCATTTTCAAGATATAATTAGCATTAAAAACTTAAGCTTCGACACTGTTTCTCAGCAAGCAAGTACTAAAGGAAATGCAGAAATACGGGAAAAAAATTGCAATTAGCTTGCATTTTCACTATTGCTGAGGCAAGCTGGAAATGGCTTACCAGATAAGGTGGTGTTCTCCATCTACGCAATTTCTATCTGCTCTTCAACATGTCCCGATCTCTGTTAACACAAAAAAGAAAAACATTATCTTATTCATTAAAAAAGGATCGAACAAACACTTATTCTAGTTTACCACATAGTGTGAATCTGGTAAAGTTTCAGCATTCATGACATACTTCTCCCGTCACTGCAAGTCAGTTTCAGCATTCACGACACACAATACGCATTCACACATTATCACAAACACTTCGTGTGCAACCTTAAAACATAGATACAAAACTCATTCAAAAATTATCACAAATACTTGGTATGCAACCTTAAAAGAACAAACATAGTCACTTAAATTTATCCCAAAATATGAAAAATAGAATGAAAACAAACCTAATGTGAAATAATCGAATTGATCACTAATTGTGGATGATGAATAAAAATCAAATATTTAAGTAAAAACTTAAACTAAAATCACAATTTTCAATTAAATAAATTAAGTACCTGTAATTGCCACACCATATCGAAGAATACGGTTCCATGGCTTTTGTTCATAAGTGGGTTAAATGATAGATTGTTTTTGTTTTCAAGAATTATATGATCAACATTCACTTTTGCCATGATTTACATCCATTCATACGCCACTTGTCTCCATAAACCCCGTGGCTTTGTGGAGATGATAGAAAAGACGGTTGCTTCTGAAACGATGTTAACTTATTTGTGAAACTACCGTTTGGCTTTCCCCAACAATTTGCCAAATCTGTAGCATTCATGTACGGGTATGAAGCATTTGTACGCGAAGGAGGGAAGGGTAAAGAAGTTTGATTAAACCGGGAATGATCGGTATAAGTTCCTGGTGTGAAGTTCATATTGCTTCTACTATTGCCTGTTAAGAGAGCAAGTCTACCATTTAATTCAATACAAACATATGAAAAACAAACATATGTCAATTATCTAAAGGAAACATGATAAAAGTCTACCATTTAATTCAATACAAACATTATCTAAAAGGAAACATGTCATACGGTTGAAAGTCGTCAGAGGTGTGTTTAAATACTTACAACGCCCATTTTGACCACACGCTATAAAGTTACTCGTTTTTTTATAACACATTTCAGGAATATGAAAGTCAGGTTGATATTTGACCAATAAGAACATGTTGCAGTTAAAATAAGGACATCCAAAAATGACTTTTTTATAAATCAACGTACTGTGTAAAAATGTCTAGAATCCTACTCATTATCTTTAGCAAAAGCTTAAGCAGAATCTATCACTTTTAGCCATTAAAATACAACTCCAATCATATAAACAGCATGTGAGACAGAATATAAAAAGTGACAATATGAACATTACCTGTTTCACGCATATTGGACAGCCAATCTCTTCCATTGCTTTTTCACCTCGAGCAATGAATGATTAATTGCACCATTCGCCCGACCATTTTGAGCCTTCTCAAAGTACTCACCAGTTGTTCTAATGAACTGTGACCCGGAAGGATTAAATGCACCATTAGCCCGACCATTTTGAGCCTTCTCAAAGTACTCACCGGTTGGGCTAATGAATTGTGACCCTGAAGGGTTAAATGGACCATTAGCTCGACCACTTTGAGCCTTATCAAAGAACTCACTACTTGGAGTAACAAATTGTGGCCCTCTTGGTTTAACCGATGCATGAGCCACTGCTTCTTCAACATGGATGGGCATCAAAAAGACTATAATCAAGACACTGATTGAAAGTGCCAGCTGGAGATGGCGCAATCTTGGAGGCACAAACAGAACATAGAATTACCATTATAATCACATCAAACATTTATTAATCAAGAACCACAACCTCAACACAAATACTTCAAAACAGTTACTATAACAGATCTAAACCAAAAAAGCATAAAGCTTTACACCTATCTAAACCCAAAACTCCACAAATTCATTCAAAATAAAAATAGTAATCAAGATTATGTCAGGTTTATTAAATATATATTTAAAACCCTAGATTAATATAAACTGATTAATTAAACTAAGAATACCCGGAAGAGATGAGAAGCAACCCTTTATGTTAATTTAATTGTTCCTATTCGACCTTATCAAGTCTTTACCTTTGATCATCTTCATAATAGATTTGTAGTTTCGGATGTAAAATTTTTGGGGGGTTTTTTTTTTTCCTCACGGGTGGAGAAAAAAAGGAGTTTGGGAAGGGGCATGAGTGAAGTTATATGGTTAGTGATTTTTAGAAAAGATGGAATAGAAAGCTTTCCTATGTTTTTTTTTTAATTACATTTTTGGCTTATAATTTGAAAAAATGGCATAGAGGCCCATGTGTATTTTAATCTTTTTAGCACATTTGATTGTAAAAACGTTTTTTTATAAATTTTTAGGCAAATTAGGAAATAATTAGCTTTTAATATTTTTTTATACCTAAAAATTAAAATCTAATTAAAATAATTATTACTAAAGAAGGAATGATTTGATTTTTTTGAAATGAAAAAGTCCCCACTAGGGGTTTTGCTTTATTATATAAAAGATGAGTATAGAAAAATATATTATATATTTGTCTGTGTAAAAGGATAAGTAGTCACATAAATTAAGATAATACACTACTAATTTTGTTTCCATCCTCTATACGGGAGTCGACACACCAAGTTACAAACTGAACGTCATCCAACAGAGAGACAATTGTTTTTAACATAAGATTGTAAGATTGTGTATGCAAATAAAAAATGAATGTCGCATATCATCACCCAATATTAGAGTAAAATTTTCTTATTCGTTACTTTACATCCTTTTTTCGTTATCCATTTATTTTTGCACGTATCGTATTTGTTAGACTTAGTAAAAGTGATTGTCATTCTTAGATTAATATCTCGTGATTTGCATTTATCTTTTACGATATGTACACGGTGTAAGTAAGTTGTAAAAACCGTAAGTTAGTCTCTTTTATCTACTATGCTATCCTATCCCACATCGCCCAACATGTAAACCTTGTAAGGCTTCCTTATCTATAAAAGGAACTCATGACCTCCCATATGAGGTGTGGAATACTAGGGGTAAGGTTATAGGTTTCCTCCATTTCTTGTATCTCATCTTCTTCCTTAAACATTATTCCTCAGACTCGTGACTCAAGCTTGTACTATCCTTGTGACTAAGAACGGTGTACCCTATACCCCTAACAGAAGTGTAATAAGCACAATCCCTCTTGACATATCCTCAACTGCGTGAGACACTGAGCACTACAACGTAACTCCTTAAAATGATAGCTACTTGGTGGGTATAGAGAGAAAGAATCACAAAAGTAACTAGATATCCAAGTCTTCGTCACCATTAATATATGCCCAAACAAGTCATCTTCGCGGGAGGGAAGAAAGAAAGAAGATGAAATAAGTGCATGCGCTCGTATAACATCACTTCAAACTCAAATAAGTAATAAAGAATTATCTCCGTAGTCACGGTTGATATGCATTGCAAACTCGAGCCGTGAAATATGTATCCCCGTGAAATTTTTATAACAACCAAAATACGACTCTATATACCAAACTAATTTAAACAATATGTATCCAATGTAAATTTGGGATAACATTTTGTTTACAATATAACCGGCCTTAACACAATTGACAAGCCCAGTCCATGAATTCCAATCGTCTAGTCCAATAGAAATATCAAAACCAATCGGGCTCAATCAGGATACAGCCCATTGAGAGAATTTAACAGCCCGATCCAGAATTAAATCATTAAACCCGATCCATACACACACGGATGATATAAACCAAATCCTACTTTCATATCTTGAACTAAACACACTCATCAAATATAACGCCGCATTCTTATCTCCTCTCACCTAACTCATCTCTTCCAAATCAAACCGATACACAGTTCTCATTTCCACACTAATACTTATCTCAATCTCAGTTTCCGAATCAAACCATCAATCTTTATCCGAATAATAAACCATAATCCTCTTTTCATCTTGATATAATCAGTTAGCTTTGAAGAGATACCACGAGCACACGGACATCATCTTCAAGATCCTTTGGAGGGTCTCGGGTAGGTTCGACATATGATATTCGTTTTATACTTGATCTTGAACGAACCAAGAGAAGTGGATACCATAATTGTTATCTTACTTTTCTTTTAGTTTCGGATATTTAATAGAAGCTAGGCTTCGAAAATTAGATCGATGATGAATCTTTCATTTGTTTGACCTTCAAAGGTCTGATATAACTTTGATAATTGCGAAAGAAGGTGACTGAGATCTTGTAATAATTACTTTTTAAGTCCGAGTCTTGATGATTGATTGTGAGTATTGAGGAGTGAAGTGAGGGTCTTGGTTGTGTCTAGAATAGGATAGTTTTTGGATTGGACTGATTTGGCTGTGATAACTTCGTGTACATACCAGTCGTCGCGTTTGGTTTTTCATTTTGTGTTTGTGACTAATGATGTATTAACTGAAGTCATAAAAAGAGTACTTGGTTTGGTAAAAGTCAAATAGAGTCCTTAGTCGAAGAGTTTTAGGTTGTAGGTTTCCTTACTCGAAGAGTCTATAATTCCTTACTCAGAGTGTTACTGATTTCCTTACTCGAAGGATTTTGGAAATTTTTGGAAAGATAGTCCCTTACTCGAAAGATAACACTTAGGAAGGTCTGATAACCTAACTCGGAAAGTGTACACAGACCTTGTTACTCGAAGACACCCATTTCCTTACTCGAAGGAAATCATAAACTGAGTTCTTACACGAAGAACTTCAAGTCATACGGTGAAACTTAAGGACCTTACTCGAAGATCTTCAACCTTTAAAGGGCTTACTCGAAGATCTTCAACCTTTTTATGGGCTTACTCGAAGAAAACGAAAATAAATGCAGATTTACTACTTAAAAAACGTGTTTTAATCCAATCTTTTTATCAATACTAACTTAAAAGTAGCAGATCTACTAAAAAAATCCAAACTTTAATGTTTTAAACCTCAAAATAAGCAAAAAATAAGCTCGTAGTAAGCTGTTTGGACACAAAATATGCTCAGATCTGGATATTTTGGATCCTAAAACACTTCTAAATCATCTTGTGGCTCTTGATACCAATTTTAGGACCCTAAATATCATATCATTTCACACATAAAAGATTAAAGAAGAGATTGAGATGAGAAGTAGAAGAGAAAAGAGAATATTAGATTAAGATAATGAAGAAGATGAGATACAAGAAATGGAGGAAACCTAGAACCCTACCCCTAGTATTCCACACCTCATATGGTAGGTCATGGGTTCCTTTTATAGATAAGGAACCCTTACAAGGTTTACATGTTGGGCGATGTGGGATAGGATAGCACAGTAGATAAAAGAGAGATTTATGTTTAAACATAATGCCTTGTAACCACTTCAGATTGCAACCCGGACTTAAATTTTATGGCTTGTAAGTATTTCAGCTTACAACCCGAACTTCAAATAAAGGAAAGTGTTGTGCAAAACCAATGTCTTTTTCAAACAATTATTCTAAAACCAATGAAGATAATTCTTCTACAATATCTTAAAAGATTTTCAACATCTTCTTTATCTTGAACACATTTCCTACAAGATTTTTCAGTACGATTTTTCAAAATCATTCATAAAGTGCTCAAGATAACTCCCTCCAAACCCCTAATTGACTTTAAACTTTATGTTTGAAAATATTCTTTCATTAAGGGGGAGTATAAAATCAAAATGTTCCGATTTCATGCAAAAACAAATCCGTCTTTCTCTCCAAACTATTTTCTTTTAATTAGTTGATATAAAAAATATAACAATTATGCTATTTTTGAGGGGGAGAAGAAGTGATTAAAATGTAATCAAAAATCTGTTAAAGATCATTGTTGAATCTCAAAAGAGCTCGACTCAGACTTAACCAAAGAATTGACGATAAATCAATATAGAAAATTGAAAAGACTTGTTCTTAGTAGAGAACGTACCATCTCGAGAGACTCTATATAGACTTGTACCGGGACGGGTAATAATTTCAAGCTGGTTTAACTAGTGATGTAAACGTGTCTCGCAAAGGTCTCGTCTATTAAGAGTTGATCAATTCTAAAAAGTGCGAACTCTTTCCTCGATGTGCATCTTTATCTTTAAAACATATAAGCACATGTGGAGGGGGAGTATTTCTGAAAAGACAAACTCTCAAAGTGTTAACAAAATGTGTTTAATAATCAAAAACACTTTGAGAGATTTTCACAAAAGGTTTTATAGCATGTGATCAATGAACCTAGGATAATCATGGAATAATAAGGTGATTATGGTTAGGTTTATGTCCTATGATCCGCCAGAGCCGGAGGGATCTACCCAAGGACAATTCCAATAGATTAGAATTAGAAGTCCTTAGGTATGATTGAAAAAAAGGAGTAAATGAGAAAGGAGAAAGAAGGGGTTGAAGAATTAGAAAAGAAAAGTTTATGAAAGGGTGAAAAGAAATAGCTCTCCATGAAAACTTAGGGCAGAAACCGGGTCAATACATCTGGTATCGGTTATCACAAAGATGATACCGGTATTGAAGACAAGACGTCATGGACCCAGTGACGCGCTGCACAACCCCTCCTAGCCACTCAGGTATCTCTTAAAAGATATTTGTTTCATTTCTCACGGATAACCTTGCATAATCTATTGGCCTCTCACTCCGAGATGTGTTGATATTGAAAAGGTGGCACTCTGCTCCATGCCTCCGACGACTAAAACCAAAACGCATATAATCGAGTTTAGAGCCATGAGATTCATTAAAAGATCTCTTAGGATACACTTCCAATATAATACACTTGTGTTCGCCAAAAAGGACACAAGGTGTATAAGAGTCTTTATAAGATCTACGGATCTTGCCTTATCTATCGTAATGGTTACTTGTTTCAAACGGTCTACAGTCGTGGAGTGATACTTTGATATACTTCAGCGGCTCACCTGAATTGTGGATATACTTCGGTATATCTGCTGTAAGCCTTCTTGAGGGTATCCAATTCAGGAATAGCCTTTGTAAGGATTAGAGAGGGTTTTCACACTATGCTGTTAATTCTCTCGAAGTCTGAGCCTATAAGTGCTGGAAATCCCGCCAATGAGATTCCTTTCATGAATCGATTCCTTAAGACGTGGGTCGTTACTTGGATTTATCCAATGAAATGATAACTGTCCTTAACGGGATTTAGACGGCTGATGTGCCCGACCAAGGTGAATGGAATCAAGACATTCATCAGTAAAACAATCGTAGTGATCTATTCTCTAAGAAAAGTTCACCGTGATCGATTGGTAATTTCAACTAACAATAACTATGCAGGTACTGACGTAAGTCCCCTTGGAGAAAGACCGCACACCATCATTTCATATACATCAACATCTTCACCTCCACATACTCATACTTATGAAGTTCATCCTCAACAAGCTCAAATCAAAGATTGTTCAAAGACAAAAGATCAAGTTAAAGACAATGAGTTACGTCAAAGTCAAAGAGCTAATCAAGAAGTCAAGAACAAGTTCATGTATCAAGTGAGGAAGACATCAGTATGAAGTTGAAAGTCTCATCAAGACATATAAGTATAGTGGAGAAGACGACACAACAAATCATTGAAGATGTTGATCGAAGGCAAGAAAGATCAAAAGACTACAATTGAAGATCACAGAGCATGAAGGAACAAAAGTATCAAGATAATTCTAAGACATTTCACGAAGTTCAAGATCAAGACGACTAATGACATCATCACATTGAAGCATCTAAAGAATGACATCCCTTAGGGGGAGATTGTTAGACTTAGTGAAAGTGATTGTCATTCTTAGATTTGTATCTCGTGATTTACATTTATCTTTTACGATATGTACACGGTTTAAGTAAGTTGTAAAAACCGTAAGTTAGTCTCTTTTATCTACTATGTTATCCTATCCCACATCGCCCAACATGTAAACCTTGTAAGGGTTCCTTATCTATAAAAGGAACCCATGACCTCCCATATGAGGTGTGGAATATTAGGGGTAAGGTTCTAGGTTTCCTCCATTTCTTGTATCTCATCTTCTTCCTTATCTTAATCTAATATTCTCTTTTCTCTTCTACTTCTCATCTCAATCTCTTCTTTAATCTTTTATGTGTGAAATGATATGATATTTAGGGTCCTACAGTATTTGTATTAATATAGAAATAAGTAAGAAGTAAATTCTTTTGATGAGAAGTACAATTAGAGTTAAACCGCTTATGTGAATGTAGGTGGTTGTAATATTATCAGGCTCAACATGCACAGCTCCATGCAAGGGCTTACCAGTCGACATATTACACGTATTTGAACCCGAGATTGCCCACTAGCTTGGTTTACATTGACTTCCACACATGGTGTTGCAACATGATCATCCGCAACAAGTACAGTAGAAGTGCTTTGCTTACCTGGGTGTTCAACACCATCCCTATGAACATCATCGTTGCTGCCCAGGTCTGCACGTCTACCATGTGGTTTAGAAGACGAAGTAAACTTCGCATGACCAGCGTCAAGGCTACTTAGAGTCGGGAAGTTAACGTCATCCGCAAGGTTACCAATTCGTGAGCTCGAGATAGTTTCATATCTACTTTCATCTTTCTTCTTGTGATTGCTACCCTGTAACACCCCCAAAATCTGGTATTGCGGAAGCATTCGGGTCATGGGCTGCTACTGAATTGGAAATCATAACACAAGTTAATAAAGAACGGAATACATACTCCGTTAAAATATATTCAGTTGGATTAAATCAAGATTTCGTCTGAGTTTTTAAGTTTAACAGTTAGGCCCAAGTGTAAAACCCTAAAATCTGAAAAGTACAAAATGACCAAAATACCCTCTAATTTTGAAATTTTAAGAACTTATAAAATACCCTATAAATTAAAGTTTGAGTTATACGACATGATACGAGAACCTTATATTAATAAGTATGGCATGTTCAAGAAGTTTTCTATAGTCAGAAAATAATAAAATTTGCACCCGTTTTCTTTCGTGTTCCTTGGGCCGAATTCCTTGTCACACTAACACTAATTCAATTGGGCCTTAAGACTGGAAAGATACATGCAACCTTGGCCCATATCCCTCACCAAAGTTCGGTCCTCTTTTTTTTTTTTCTAGATGCACCGAAATTTTTTAACCCTAGTTCTCCTTCTAAAAAGCTCGGCTCCCTCTTGTCTCCCTCACTCCTGTCGATCAACCACAGCAGCCAGAAGGGGTACTCGGTGGTGTTCTTGTTCCATTGGTATTCAAGGTAATCATGCCCACATCTTGTTCAATCTATTCGATCCTTAACAAACCCTAATTCGATTTTTTTTTGTGCTCTTGTCTTGTTTACTGCTGCCGATCGACCCAAGGAAGAAGAAAGGATTTTTGAGGTGTTTGGTGATTCGTGTTCTTGTGTTTGTGTTCTTCGATCACGCTACAAGGGTATTGTATATCATCCCTTCATGTTTAACCTTATTCCATTCGATCCATGATGGTGGTTTTGTCGAGTTTTGTCACATAAAATCATACGAACCTAAGCCACATAAAATAATAAGTATCACATGAATTAATGATTAAGAAACTAAATTATGAATTGTATATATAATTATGAATCTGAGATATAAATGATATGGACATGTTTTTGATATGTAGGGATCCTTAAAATGTGTTTTTGAATCATGTGTGAAGGTATTGTGTTTGTATTTAAGTTTCTATAATGATTATACATGAAATAATGAAAACAGTTTCTAATCAGGAAGTTTAGTCCGACTTTAACCAATTGAATATTGATGATAACGAGGGGTATTTGGGAGTTTTCTGGGTCTAAAAATAAGTAAAAGAAAATAGCTTTCTGGAAAACCAAGCCATGTAATTTTTAGAGGCATGGAAGTCATACTTTTTGATTTTACGAGTTAGAAGGTCAAAACTGTTTCTGGGTACCTGGAAAATTCGTCCTAGTTCTTGATTTTTCATTCTCAAACTATTTGGAGTTAGAAGCTAAAAACCTGCAGATTTAATATTTGGTATGATGGGTAATTACTGGAATTTTTATAGATTTTTCTAAATTGTTTTGATAGGGTTGGTAATCACAAACTTTTTGTAAGTAAAATCTGGGCAGAAATCTGGACAAGTTTACTTGTTGGATTTTTGAGGCATAGTTATACTTCTTTAAAAATTCTGGAAAAATTACAGGGCGTGGTCAAGATATTAAGGTACCTGGGTAAATATTTGGGAAATTTTATTCTGAGTCCTTATGGGGTTTTAAAATACGACAAGATGAGGTCTGTTTACTAGTACATGCTGAGTAAAAGGGTAAAAATGACTTATGATGAAAGGTTAAGTAAACTAAGGGGTTGAAGTGGTAATTATACAAACTAATGGGTTGAATATGTAAAATCTTATAACTTATGATAAGTACACCTTGCACCCTAATATTTTAATGATGGCATAAATGCACCCCAAAACTTATAGCTTCTATAATTACCCTTGAACTTATGAAATATCATAATAAATACCCTAAGCTATATTTATGTAACACTTGTAATATTTAAGTATGATAAATCTTGGACAAGTCTAAAATGGAAACTTACTAATAAAGGAAAGTATACAAAAAGGAGTAAGTTAATACAATTGAACTTAAAGTAATACGTAATTATTAATTCGTATAGGTTCCGAGAAGCGGGAGTAATCTTTTGCTTTGTGATTCGTCTCTTTCCGGGTTGTCTTTGTTATCGAATAAGGTACAGATATTCTGACCTTTCTTGTAAGGTTTCTCATGATCTCTTTCATATTCTGATCCGTTAGTTTCTGAACTGATGCCATTGCTATGATTCCCTTTGCTTGAACCTTCTCTGTTGATCCTATTTGATATGACCTCTGTTGTGAACCTATGTTATGAAAACCTTTTGAATTATACCATGGAAATGTTTTGAGAAAAGCCATTTTAAAAAGTATGTTTATAAATGTTACTAACTTTTATGAAAACTATATTTCGAAGACTATCTTTATAAAAATCGTTCTGAAAGATTGTTTTATGAAAACCACTTTAAAGGATCGTTTTATGAAAATCATGAATAAAGGATTATTTAAAATGGACTTTTGATAGAAACTTTTGAGATGAACTTTTGATATGAACCTTGACTTGATTACTTAATATGAACCTTGATCTGGTAAACTCTGATTTGGACCTTTGGCATTACATCTGATATATCTGTTATGAACCATCTGTTATGAACCCATTTGATATGGACCTTTTGATATGACACTCTGATTCGATATGATATCTGACTCTTAGTTTGATACCCGAGCCATTTCACTAGGCATGGGGGTTCCATGTCCGTGTCATTGATGCACCAATGGCATGACTCTAGGGCGGTAGAGTGATGTTCCGCCACGTCCCCATTCTGATTATGATATGCGCATTACTTTGATTATGGATTATATATATGTTTCTGGGGGGCGTATGGATGCATCCTAGATCTGTTCTGTTTAGTGGATTTAACATGATTTGATATGATTTGTCTGGTGACTGGTGCTTGTGTGCAATACACGCCTTTCACATATATCTGGGAGTTAGCTACTCCATTTGAAGAATGAGGACACCCCTCATATTATCTGATTATCTGAGAGGTCTCCCCTCTATATGATTTGAAGATTATGGTTACGATATGATATGATTTGATTTGTTTGGGCTCGTGGTGGATTACTATCCTAAACCTTTACTCTTTATACCTTTTCCTATATCTCATTCATTATGATGTATCTGTTCATTTCCATTTGCTTTTGTTTCCGTTTATTATATATCTGTTCACTGGGCTTTTTAAGCTCAGCCGCACGTTTCTTTTCGTGTGCGGCAGGTTTTAGTTGGAAGCTGGGTATGAGTGAAGAACTGTTGGACTTAGAAGACCTTGATAGTTATTCTGAAGTAGAAGTCATTAGAAGGATTGCATTGCAGACTTAGTATTTAGCTTTTGTTTCCTTTGTAACCTTGTGTTTTCAGTATTTCATTTGTAACCTTTGAGATTTCTTGTATTACTGTAATGTATGCTTTGTTTTGATCTGATATGAAACCATTAGTGTGACATCTTTACCCTTGTCGGGTTGGGGTGTTACAATTATGGTATCAGAGAGACAGGCTGCGATTCGTAATACATTTACCCTTGACCTGTGTAAGTTAGGACCACTAAGTTTTCCCTGTAGGCGCTCGTAAGTCAACCTTTGAAAATTTGCTTTAGGATTTCCCTATAGGAACTTAAGTTTGACCAGTGAGGAATGGGTAGACTATAAGGCTTTTGTTTAAGTATCATTGCTTCCGCATCACTCTGATTTATGCCCTGTTTGTTGAGATCACTTTTGGAGATTGAAAGCTCACGCTTTGCACCACCTAAGATTCCGACCTCTGATTCTTTTGTTAATCATTTTGATGTCTCTTCGGGTACTCTGAGAATCTCCATGACGATAACCTACTTGATACATTCTGTTACTTGCTTTTGATAATCTATGAATCTTCTGACCCTATCTGAGTTCTTCTTAAACATCTCCGTTTCCTTGAGAAGTCTGGTGGTGTTTTAACCACGTGTATAAGAATGCTTTCCTCTCATTTTTTTTAAACGATAAGACTTGCGTTGTCAATCTGTTTTTCCATTGAATAGTTAACTTTGATTTTAGTCTGATAAAGGATATGTTGATTGATCATTGACGACTACCCTCTGATGTTTTACCTTCGGTGTTTGAAAACCATTTTGAACTCCCTCCCATGATTTCCGATTGTTAAACTTTTGCTATCTCTACCTGATTTTGTTCTGCACTTCCGACCTATTTGATAAGCAGTTTGATACTCCTCTGACCATTCCGACGGTCATTTAATCCTAATGTGTTTGACACATTTTATAAGTTCATTTCTGTGCTGGATATAAATGTATCATCTGATATTACTCTGTCCTTGCAAAGCCCATTACTACTCCTATGAGAACTCTGGTGATTATTAGCCAGGGATACGACGATAATTTTGTCTCTATGTGAAATTGTTAGCTGAGCATGATGATGCTGATACTGATATTCTATACGCCTCACTTTTTACAGTCATACGATGTTCGTATTACCGATGACTCACAACCTACCTGCCACTCATGCTAAAATAACAAATCAAGAATCCAACACCTTGAATTGTTCGCTTATCTATTTCCACACTTTGATGAACCATGTACTTAACCATGAGATATGAACTATCCGTCTGGCTTGGCGACCGAACTCATCCTACGAATCCGTTTACTTTTGACATATTCGATTTTGAGGTCTTTAAGTATGGATTGGCTGGCCCTCATACGCTGCCGACCGTATATGAATTGTGATCTTTAGTAATATGTTCCATCCCACTTTCGTTATGATAACCGGTAAACGCTCGAATCTGTTAACACTGCTATGGTAACATCTACCTCGATCTCAATTGATTGTTGATTGCCTCCTGACACCTATTATCCACTCTTAGAAAACTTTAGCATTGGAAGTTTGTTGTGCAAATTTTCTGGTGTTCTATGATGGAACTCTTGGGTTTTCCTATCCGGTTGAGAAGTAGAATGAAAATTTGAACCAATCCCGGTTGACGGACCATGATGCCATAGAAGTTGAGAAATTGGATAAGATGATGGAATATGATTTTGTTCACCTAAGTGTTTCATTTTGAATACCCTGTTAGCTTGTGAAGAAGAAAGAGAAAACTTTGGAGTATTGACTATCGTAAACCTAATCGTATCACTACCATGACCACCTTTCAAATCAGCGTATCAATGATTGATTCTATCTTTGTAAACTCCGTACCAGACGACCTCTGTGGATGATTGAAGGACTGAAGAAGCAACCACAAGAACTTCTAAGAAGGGAGATGACAAACTGAGAATAACCACCGGGAAGTATTTCAGTTTTATGCACAAAGAGGAGCATGTAAATCATCTTGTAAAAGGACCCTTATTCTGGAGGAAACAGACTTGATTGGCACCTAGAGATTGTAGCAGACAACACTACCATGCATCCGGCGATAACGGCAGTTTGAGAAGGTTGAAGACCTGTCAAAGACACGCAGTCTTGCTTCTCTATTCGTCTTAGTTGTACTAAGAGGAATTGAGAGCAGAAGCAGACTAGCGAACGGAAGAATGCACAGTGACCATACCGGAGATTCACGTTACTACACCACAGTTACAAGGAGAAGTGCCGAAGGCTTGAGGGATCAGACTCGAGTTGATATTTCTTTTCCACGCTATGATCATACGATAGATTGCATGGACTTGGAAGAAGTTTAAGATCATGTATTTGAATGGACGATAATTCTGAAGTGAACGTTTGTGTTTGGAAGAGTTGATTTTGGTGAAGAATGAAGCTATGGATGACGTAATTCATTTCCTCTTGACCTACTCAAATTTCCGTTACTTAAGATAGGATTCCCTGAATGATTTATGTTCCCTGTTAGTAATTCCGTTCGGTGTTCATTCTGCGTATGGTGGACGATAGTTTTGTTATGTGAAATTTGACGAATGATGGATGATCTGATGCTTTTAATGATGTACCAAATTCTGATAGTCATTCTGAGATTTCCGTTAATTTTTTTTTTCGAGTAGTTCGTTCTTCTCTTAGTTATGGTGTTTGATTTTGATGACCTCTGAGACTGTAGAAGTACTAGGTGGATTAAGATAGGTGGTTTTGATTACGACTTGAGATAAAGTATGATCATCATGAAGGCATATCTATGTGGTGCTAGTATTATGACGCCTGATCAACGTGATAATACTTACACCATATAACGTGCACTCATTGTGGTCATAGGATATCTTGGGGAGTACCTAAGAAGTTTAGAATTTGATCTCTGTTGGATTATCCGTGATTAGTGAGACTTTAGGTTCATTCTACCTATGCGTTTAATCTGCTT
The DNA here is from genome assembly GCA_021014915.2 of Artemisia tridentata subsp. tridentata. Classification (NCBI taxonomy): domain Eukaryota; kingdom Viridiplantae; phylum Streptophyta; class Magnoliopsida; order Asterales; family Asteraceae; genus Artemisia; species Artemisia tridentata. The sequence continues at coordinate 368,952,402 of CP139507.1, forward strand.
TTAGCGTTATACGACTGGATACGTTTGGATACTCGACACGCGTTTGTTGACCTCTGTACTTCCGATAAGAATCTTAGGTTCTGTGGTAGAGCTTTCTACCGTCTGTTTTCTGTCAGTATGGATCCGATCTATTGCTATTAAAAAGTACACCTACATTTTGCTATATGTACGTTTCGCATCCGTTGATTATGTTTCATTATGACCTACTATGAGTTGTTTAAGGCTTTGGATTTTGAGGAGCAAGACCTGTTTGTTTATGAGAACACCTATGAAAGGTTATAATGAAGCCGAGACTATTTGAGAATCTGATTGAGTTTGAACTCTCGAATTGCATTTTGTTGACCTCAGTTACGGATCTTAAATACTTTGAAGAGCGTATTTCCGTATGAGTTTTCCTGAAGATCCACCTATCATCCAATTATGTTTTATGGTTCTTTAAATCCGAATCAACCAAAATTGTCTCCTTCTGAGGAATCTGAACCCATTTTGTTTTGTTTGAGTCATGAGAAGCCTTTGGTCTGAAGATCTTTTGGAAGAGCCTCCTCGGGCATGAGAATATTACGATGATCTGTTGCGACTTACTACGACTTCGTTTAGCTTTGCGACTTCAATTTTCGAGGACGAAAATTTTATTTTAGAGGGGAAGAGTTGTAAAACCCTAAATCCTGAAAAGTACAAAATGACCAAAATACCCTCTAATTTTGAAATTTTAAGAACTTATAAAATACCCTATAAATTAAAGTTTGAGTTATACGACATGATACGAGAACCTTATATTAATAAGTATGGCACGTTCAAGAAGTTTTCTATAGTCAGAAAATAATAAAATTTGCACCCGTTTTCTTTCGTGTTCCTTGGGCCGAATTCCTTGTCACACTAACACTAATTCAATTGGGCCTTAAGACTGGAAAGATACATGCAACCTTGGCCCATATCCCTCACCAAAGTTCGGTCCTCTTTTTTTTTTTTCTAGATGCACCGAAATTTTTTAACCCTAGTTCTCCTTCTAAAAAGCTCGGCTCCCTCTTGTCTCCCTCACTCCTGTCGATCAACCACAGCAGCCAGAAGTGGTACTCGGTGGTGTTCTTGTTCCATTGGTATTCAAGGTAATCATGCCCACATCTTGTTCAATCTATTCGATCCTTAACATACCCTAATTCGATTTTTTTTGTGCTCTTGTCTTGTTTACTGCTGCCGATCGACCCAAGGAAGAAGAAAGGATTTTTGAGGTGTTTGGTGATTCGTGTTCTTGTGTTTGTGTTCTTCGATCACGCTACAAGGGTATTGTATATCATCCCTTCATGTTTAACCTTATTCCATTCGATCCATGATGGTGGTTTTGTCGAGTTTTGTCACATAAAATCATACGAACCTAAGCCACATAAAATAATAAGTATCACATGAATTAATGATTAAGAAACTAAATTATGAATTGTATATATAATTATGAATCTGAGATATAAATGATATGGACATGTTTTTGATATGTAGGGATCCTTAAAATGTGTTTTTGAATCATGTGTGAAGGTATTGTGTTTGTATTTAAGTTTCTATAATGATTATACATGAAATAATGAAAACAGTTTCTAATCAGGAAGTTTAGTCCGACTTTAACCAATTGAATATTGATGATAACGAGGGGTATTTGGGAGTTTTCTGGGTCTAAAAATAAGTAAAAGAAAATAGCTTTCTGGAAAACCAAGCCATGTAATTTTTAGAGGCATGGAAGTCATACTTTTTGATTTTACGAGTTAGAAGGTCAAAACTGTTTCTGGGTACCTGGAAAATTCGTCCTAGTTCTTGATTTTTCATTCTCAAACTATTTGGAGTTAGAAGCTAAAAACCTGCAGATTTAATATTTGGTATGATGGGTAATTACTGGAATTTTTATAGATTTTTCTAAAGTGTTTTGATAGGGTTGGTAATCACAAACTTTTTGTAAGTAAAATCTGGGCAGAAATCTGGACAAGTTTACTTGTTGGATTTTTGAGGCATAGTTATACTTCTTTAAAAATTCTGGAAAAATTACAGGGCGTGGTCAAGATATTAAGGTACCTGGGTAAATATTTGGGAAATTTTATTCTGAGTCCTTATGGGGTTTTAAAATACGACAAGATGAGGTCTGTTTACTAGTACATGCTGAGTAAAAGGGTAAAAATGACTTATGATGAAAGGTTAAGTAAACTAAGGGGTTGAAGTGGTAATTATACAAACTAATGGGTTGAATATGTAAAATCTTATAACTTATGATAAGTACACCTTGCACCCTAATATTTTAATGATGGCATAAATGCACCCCAAAACTTATAGCTTCTATAATTACCCTTGAACTTATGAAATATCATAATAAATACCCTAAGCTATATTTATGTAACACTTGTAATATTTAAGTATGATAAATCTTGGACAAGTCTAAAATGGAAACTTACTAATAAAGGAAAGTATACAAAAAGGAGTAAGTTAATACAATTGAACTTAAAGTAATACGTAATTATTAATTCGTATAGGTTCCGAGAAGCGGGAGTAATCTTTTGCTTTGTGATTCGTCTCTTTCCGGGTTGTCTTTGTTATCGAATAAGGTACAGATATTCTGACCTTTCTTGTAAGGTTTCTCATGATCTCTTTCATATTCTGATCCGTTAGTTTCTGAACTGATGCCATTGCTATGATTCCCTTTGCTTGAACCTTCTCTGTTGATCCTATTTGATATGACCTCTGTTGTGAACCTATGTTATGAAAACCTTTTGAATTATACCATGGAAATGTTTTGAGAAAAGCCATTTTAAAAAGTATGTTTATAAATGTTACTAACTTTTATGAAAACTATATTTCGAAGACTATCTTTATAAAAATCGTTCTGAAAGATTGTTTTATGAAAACCACTTTAAAGGATCGTTTTATGAAAATCATGAATAAAGGATTATTTAAAATGGACTTTTGATAGAAACTTTTGAGATGAACTTTTGATATGAACCTTGACTTGATTACTTAATATGAACCTTGATCTGGTAAACTCTGATTTGGACCTTTGGCATTACATCTGATATATCTGTTATGAACCATCTGTTATGAACCCATTTGATATGGACCTTTTGATATGACACTCTGATTCGATATGATATCTGACTCTTAGTTTGATACCCGAGCCATTTCACTAGGCATGGGGGTTCCATGTCCGTGTCATTGATGCACCAATGGCATGACTCTAGGGCGGTAGAGTGATGTTCCGCCACGTCCCCATTCTGATTATGATATGCGCATTACTTTGATTATGGATTATATATATGTTTCTGGGGGGCGTATGGATGCATCCTAGATCTGTTCTGTTTAGTGGATTTAACATGATTTGATATGATTTGTCTGGTGACTGGTGCTTGTGTGCAATACACGCCTTTCACATATATCTGGGAGTTAGCTACTCCATTTGAAGAATGAGGACACCCCTCATATTATCTGATTATCTGAGAGGTCTCCCCTCTATATGATTTGAAGATTATGGTTACGATATGATATGATTTGATTTGTTTGGGCTCGTGGTGGATTACTATCCTAAACCTTTACTCTTTATACCTTTTCCTATATCTCATTCATTATGATGTATCTATTCATTTCCATTTGCTTTTGTTTCCGTTTATTATATATCTGTTCACTGGGCTTTTTAAGCTCAGCCGCACGTTTCTTTTCGTGTGCGGCAGGTTTTAGTTGGAAGCTGGGTATGAGTGAAGAACTGTTGGACTTAGAAGACCTTGATAGTTATTCTGAAGTAGAAGTCATTAGAAGGATTGCATTGCAGACTTAGTATTTAGCTTTTGTTTCCTTTGTAACCTTGTGTTTTCAGTATTTCATTTGTAACCTTTGAGATTTCTTGTATTACTGTAATGTATGCTTTGTTTTGATCTGATATGAAACCATTAGTGTGACATCTTTACCCTTGTCGGGTTGGGGTGTTACACCAAGAGTTTAGTGGTCCCATAAAAACAAGTCATGAAAATGTGTGAAAACACTTTGGTAATTTGTTTAGGTCCATTGCCTTGCCATGCCTTGCCAATAATGAGTTGCTTAAACACCTGAGAAAAATATGTTAAAAGTCAGCAAAAAGATGGTGAGTTCATAGGTTTATAAGTAAGAAGTAAAGTCAATAGTTTGGACCTTGAGTTTTGTATATGAACATTACAATGCATATAATGTCATATAAATATAGTCTATTACGCTAACACTAAGTTCATGCAACCGAAGCTATAACAGTGTGCATGCTCTAGAAGCATGTTAAATATAAAGGCCCGACAAGTTTTTATCCCACACACTTGTGTTTCGACATGGTATACGTTCGTTTGCCTATCGGGTCAAACCGAACAGGGGTGTTACCCCCAATAGATCTATTTATAACATTCGCGCTTCCCAGCAGGAATTGACGGTTCATCAGTTGGGCTTAAGAGGACATAGTAGGGCTTAGGCTAAACCACATAATAGCATAAATAACGGTTTTGGTCCATAAAATAGTTTTGCATGTTTCTCACCCCAATTGTAAAACAAGTGTAAATAGAGTGGGGCTATAAACTCACCTTAGTAAATAGCAGTCAGATGGTGTAATAATTCAGATAGTGTTCGGTACCAACACGCGACCTAGATTAGTAAGACATGTTTAGTTCACAACCTTAATTTAAGACTCAATGAAATTTAATTCAAAAGTTTTAAAGTGTTTATGTTATTGTTGCTGGTGTGGCAGCATTTAAGTTTAAACAGTTTTCTAAGTATTTGTAGGTATTGGCTCTTGGAAGTACATAAGTGGATAAAATATCAAGGACAAATGAGATTCCGGTTCGACAATAACCGAAAGACGATGTACGAAAGGTGAGTACAAAAAATACTAGACGTTGTCGGGATATGGAAACATTCTTGTTAACGATTCGTAAAGATAATAGTTATAAAAGTATATAAATAGTTATTTTGAAATATTTACCAATGATATATTTAGAAGTGTATGAATAATTATTTGTAGGTAATGGCTTTATTTAAAAAGGATTGTAATTTGAGAAGCTAGTTTATAGATGTTGTATATAAACGTTTCGTTTGTCAATCTTGAAAAAAATAATATAATAAGCATATTTATTTTGATAGAAGTCGGGCATGACCCGTGCATGTGTGTTGGTTTCTCGTGGTAACTATGAGTTTCAAAATATATGTTTAGGTAAAGGCCGTTTTATAATTTTATGAAACTTTAGTAGGTTTTTATATATCCATTTCGAGTGTGAACAAGTTAATTAGGCGATTTAAGTGAATAAGTATACTTAATATTTACAAGTTTAGTTTCGATTCATTTTTATAAGTTGTAATTGTATAAACAAACTTGAGTTGTAAAGTAAGTAAACTAATTCGTTATAAGTCATGTTGAGTTATAAAGTGTGTCGTATGATCTAGTTATATTGCGAGATTGGTGATCGAGTGAAGTGAAATGAGTCGGAATTAAAGTCGTGTATAGTTATATCAAATATACCCGATATGATATTGAGCTTCGGACCGCACAACAAACTGTTTTAAATAAGTGGACCGTAGCCAAAATATAAACTAAATACACCCTTAAGAATGAGTGGGCTGTGGCCCAACAAGGAACAACCGAACCCACTCAGGTTGGACTGATGAAACCAAACGGACCCTATTTGTGGTACATGGACTTCGGCCCAACATTAGTAAA